>VXAD01010042.1:326374-364751 GCA_013399195.1 Dicrurus megarhynchus | reverse complement strand
CCGAGCGCCGCGGCGCCCTCCCGGGCAGCGAGCGAGGGCTGTCGGCGGCCATCCGCGCCGCCCGCCCCCGCCTCCTCTTCCACGTCTCCGCGGCAGGTGAGCCGTGCGTTGCATGCCGCGCACCGCGCCGGGCAGCGCCCCTCGCCCGCTCCCGCGCAGCCCCCGCCGTGTCCTGGCGGTGCGGTGCGCCCTCTCCGCTGGGACGCGCGTCCAGCGCCCCGCTCCGTCCCGGTCACTGACGGCCCCGCGGATGCGGGAAGCGCAGCTCCCCCGAGCAGTCGCGCCTTCCCCTCACGGCTTGTCCCTAAGGGCTGCGCTTTAGCGGTGCGAAATGTATCGAAGGGCTTTGGTGGGGCCAGGAGGACTATTTTGAAAGTGATGAGGGATTTTTACGAAACAAGCAAGACCCAAAGGTTAAAGTGTCGTTAGTCGAAGGATGGCAAGATCAGGTTCTTTGAAACTTAAAAAATATCATCCTAAAAAGGGGTGCTTCCTCAAAGTGCTGCAAGTGTTTTCAAGGTTATGTGAAAGAAGACCGGGGAACAGCACAAACATCTCCAAAGCTGGGTCTGGCTCCCGACATTAATGCCACTATCACTATTATTGGCTATTGATATTAATACTATTACTCTTATTTAAACATAAAAGATAAGGGCTGATTGACATTTCTATCCGTTTTAAAACCCCAAAGGATCCTTAGTGAACTGCACTGTATCAGCCACAGTAGAAGAAGTTGTGCATCTGAGGAGGCTCATGCAGCATTGGTACTTCCGTGAAGAGAGAACCCGGCTTAGAATTTTGGCTCTGGTGGGTGGTGATTGGCAGTCACGGTTTGGGGCAGCTCCTTTATCTCAAATCAGGACTCTGTTTTGGGCCAGTGATCAAGAGAAATTTCCATTCTGTGTGTGCACTGTACCTTTAACAGAAGCTCTGATTCAGCCTTTCCTACTAGAAGAATATAATACCTAGAGGACT
The DNA here is from genome assembly GCA_013399195.1 of Dicrurus megarhynchus. Lineage (NCBI taxonomy): Eukaryota > Metazoa > Chordata > Aves > Passeriformes > Dicruridae > Dicrurus > Dicrurus megarhynchus. The sequence goes on along the minus strand of VXAD01010042.1, from coordinate 363,776 downwards.
GCGGGTCCAAATAATTTGTCACAGTGAGTTAAGTTAGGTACCTTTTATGAAGCTTTGTAGAAGTCAGTGGTGTGTCCCTGAGTAGCCACCTACTTAATGGACCACAGAATACACTTAAGTAAATTCACAAGAGGAGAGAGAAGGCAGTGCTGGGCTTTGAATACAAAGTTGGAGCAAGTGATTTTTGATGCTCATCTGAAAAAAATGGGATAGCCATCTGAAGAACTACAAATGGAACCCTTCTCTTTCCTTGCTGCCTGAAATGAAAATCAAAGCCGACTGTCAGGGTAGGCTGTGTGTAAGTCCTACAGCTACGAAGTGGGGTACCCAGCTTAGCTCTTCCTGTGTCGGATCTGGCAGGGATAACACAGAGGTGCTGTCCACCACAAGGTGGCTAGGTGAGGCCAACACCCCATGCCTTCCAGCAGGTCTTGCCTTGCTACATTGCCATAAAGGAAGAATAATTAAAAATTTAAGATGCCAAAACCTACTGTCTCCTTTTCTTTCTGTTCAGGGGATTTGTTGTGATTAGCACTTGTTTCGATTTACAGATCTCCTCTAGCAGGGAAGCCTTAGTTTTGAATGCCATCTTTACTGAGGTACTTACAGCAGTGATGGAGCTGGAGGACATGCATTTGTCTTCTTAGAGGATGAAGGTGTTTTTAACCTGAGGGAAGGGCATACATAAGAGCTAACAGGTTCTCTGATGTGAATACAATGCAATGGAGCTTTAACCAAAGCTAGTAAAACTCACAGGCTTTATTTTGTCTGTTGTCTCACTGTTGAGAAGAAATGCATGTTTTTCTGGATCACTAGGAAGCTATGCCCCTGTAAAATCACGTTGGAGACAAAGCTCTGCTGTTCTTACTGCAACACAGTCATGCAAAGTCAGTCATAGAGGATGCAGGAAAAGGAGGAGCAGAAGGAAGGAATACAGACCTCCTTTACCTGTATCGAAGTGGTAACTTCTCCTTGCAGCTGTTCATAGTCTGTAAAATCCTGGTCTCTTTCTGAATTGCACCTCTGCTTTTTCAGCAGTGACACCTTAGCACAGTTACACTGTTCCGTGGCTTTGCCCTGCTTTTGTAACGAGAGTTTGTTTAACAACATTAGGAAATCCATACCTCCTGCTTTGCTAAGGTGCTGTCTATGTGAACACCATGTGTCACTGCCAGCCTTAAATTTGTGCTGTGTAGCCCTGTCGACAGCAGGATGTGCTGACACAGTGATAACAGCACGAACAGCTTCCACCAGCCCGTCAGATTCCAGCAGCTATTGACACCATTGCAGCTAATGTGTACGGGGCTTAACTAAAGCCCTTCCTAAGGCAACTGAGCCTTTCCTTCATTGCTTAAGCTAACTGGAAATAAATTGCAAACAACACAATCCTCCCATCAACAATGGAAAGCTGCTCCACTTATGGTGGCATACTGGGCTTTTTTTTTTCCTCTTGTCTGCTGGTGATGCCCAGGGTTGCAGTACTTCCCAGAAAAATGTATAATTACCTTGCTAAATTATTTTCACCACATTATCCTCCATGTGAATGGAGAATGAATTATATTTTAGGATAAGAAAAAAAATGGCAAGGGGATGAATTCCCACTGACCTTGGAGGTGACAACAGAGTCCTGTAAATAATGCTTTATTCTCTTTAACTTATACTTTCATTTACTGGCTTAAAGATAAATTTAACTGGGGTGAACCTTCTCCTTTTTTTAACAGCATGTTTACACAAAGCATAAAGCACTTTGTCTCAGTCTGTTACTGAACAATTAGTAAAGGATATACTTATGGGCTGCTGTTGTTCAGCAGACAAGCCATAAAGTTCACAGGAATTTCTACAGGGCTCTCCTGCAAATATTCTTGATGCCAGATTTCTCTCACACTAGTCCTTGTGGGAACAGAGCATCTTGCAAGAAAAAGCTTCCATTTAGAGAAACTGGTCCTCAGCCCATCTACCATTTCTGTGTCAGCTTGACCTTTTCAAAATTGGGTACAAGAGAGTTTTCCTCTCTTGGAAATGCTTTCAGACTTCTTAGCCTTCTCCCAGTGCTTCTCTGGGACAAAAAAAAAAAATCAAATTAATTTGAATCTTTTCTCTATAAAAGACACACAACAAGAAAGGCAGAGGAAGGGAGAAAGAAGCTTGGACAGGAGTGCAGTGCTGCAGATCTCCTGTATTTGAGGTGAACCTCTCAACTACCAGGTTGCTGTTGACTTTGCTCTCATTGTCTATGGTTTTGACTGGGAACTCTGCTGTGCCTCCAAGGAAACATTTCCCAAAAGAATTTAATGAAAACCAGTACATTGCCACGGGGAAGTGAACAGCCAGTGTGAACATTACTGTCAGGAGATACTCAGGCCAGCTTTAGTTCTGGTCTTAGAGGATTTGCTGTATGGTTTTGAAGCACAGTGGCTCTCTGTAGCAGTGTACTCTGGACAGGTTATTGAGCTTTCTTGGGGGAAATAATCCAAGAGCCCTTCCACACAAATGCTGTACTGGTATTTGCATTTTTTTCATGTTAACCTCACAGGTAACCAGTTCTCTCACTATAGGGTACCTGAGCCACAAATGTTGCTAAATAGGCTTCTTGTGAGTTTACCCAGGAAGTTTAATAAGCTGAGATGGCCATAAAATAACTTCCCATGAAAACTAATTGCTACTTACATATGCAAAGGTGGGAAGCATATGTTAAGAAGGGGCATACAGGGTTGAAAATGAGTCATTCTTCCCTCTAAAGGTCAATGTACTTTCATTCATGAAATAGATTTAACATTCCAATTATATTTTTTAAATAGCGATGCATAACTTTTCATCCTCTGGCTAGGCGAAATATTACTCCTGCACTGTGGCCTTCATCTAAAATTTTATTAACTTGCCACATGTATTTTCCCTGAAACTGTCTGCATTCCCTACATACCAATGCTATTATAATGCTGAGGCAATTAGGCTTTATATCTTTAGGGGACTGCTGCTATACACTTGAACTCATTTGCAGGAGGAACCCTTTGCCTAAACATTAGAAAGAACTTCAGACTAGATAAAAATGTGGTTTTGAAAGTGGACATTTTGTAAATGAAAATCAGAGCTCTAAGCTGAAATCTGACTGTGGTGAAGTCCGCAGCATTATTTCTGCATATTTTAGAGTCACCAGCATTTAATCAAGGTCTCTTAGTTATATTTTTCTTTCTTTATATTTTGGTTTTGTTTCACTGCCTTCAAAGGATAGAGTTTGGAGTTGTATCATACTGAGCAGAAAGCTGGTAAAAGATATTGGTCACTTTGCAGTTGCTCTTTGGTTTTCTCTCATCCTCAACTGTGTGCCACACCTGAGATCTGATCTTGCTCTTCTGATAAAGTGGTAGATCTTGGTGGATAAGACTGAGGCTTTGCCATCGGGCTTCTAAAAGGTTTTTGTTGTAGTGCAAGTGGCTTTGCTCTTTGCTGGGATTTTGTGCTTTGCCTAATCTATCAGGTCAGCTTTGCCAGTCCAAAGCTTAAGGATAGCATGAGTTGCACTTGAGTTTACTCTGGGCATGAAGTGTAGTGCAAATCAATGTTTTCCTGTTCTGCCCTTGGGTTGTCATGGGTAGCAGTGGGCTGCATGTGGATTACCAGTTGCTATATCACAGTGAATCATGAGTGGGCTTAGGAGCATCTTTCCCAGTCTTTCCTGCCCTATTAGGTATGTAACACTTCCCTCTAGACCTCCAGTCATTGGTGCTCTACAGAAATGTGGATTTAGTCAGTACACAGTGCCTCTTCTTGAACTCTAAATGCTTCTTGAAGAGGAAACCAGTTGTTAAGTGATGGGGTTTGCCTGGCTTTGTGGGCAGTATAATCCTTGATCCTACTGCTGTTCTGCCTGTTCCTGTCCAAGTCACTTTCCTACTCCATCAGCACTAAGAAAACTCATAGTTTATGACTCTTGACTCATGATGCCTTGTCCACTGTTTCCATGTTGACCACAAAAATCTGGCTTGCAAAGCCATGAGGCTTTCACAACAAAGCCACTGGGATTTGCAAATTTGTTACTGATTATTTGACAGATAATGTTAGAAATGATGCTCAGTTTTTGAGTGGTTCTTGGAAACCGTGATGTGATCACATGGTTTTGTTTTCCTAGAGTTACGTGGTGTTGCTGATCCTCATTGGGAGCCAGGATTATGCACAATGTTTTTATGATTTCTAGGTCTGTTTTCTGCAAATTTTGTTTACTTTTAGGCTCATTGTTCTTATGAATGTTCTTATTCATAAGCGTGTTCAGTAAAACAGCCATAAACAAGCACCAAAAGGGGCACAAGTAACAATTCATTATGTTTGAATGAACACTTATGGCACATTCAAAAAATATGTTTTCTCTAAACTTGCTGTGCTTTTATTTCCACATCCTTAAAAACAGGGAATAAAGACCTACAGTAAAGAAGTGCACAGGGAAACTTAAGTACTTTATTATACAAAAGCAGACATTCTTCAAAATCAAAGGTGGTTTTGTAGTGTCTGAGTGAATTGGATCCTGAAGTAATCTGGTCATTTGGTTCACTGCACATCTCACCTGAACATTACACGATAGGAAATAAAATGTGTGTTTGTGACGATGTTTGCGAATTAGCCAAAAGAAGTAGAAGAGTTGAGTGGAGATTGGCAGGATTTAGCACTTAAAAAGTTCCCAGCTAAGTGAGCCTTGTCTTAATAAAGAAGGTCTCACCTTTTGGATACATCAGTGCTAACTCACTTGGAGTGATGATGTTTTGAGAGTCCACATTGCTTCCCAAACGGCAGCAAATTTCACACTATGCCTGGACATTTCCTGTCTTAATTCTCACATTAAAGCATCCTCTTGGGCTACTCAGAACTAGAGTACTGAGACTAGGAGATCAACTTTTTTGGCACAAGTGATTTACCTAGTAGCAAACAGCAATTCAGGTTGCCTGTTTTCCAGATCTCTTTTATCCACTGAGCAACAGTATCTGTTTCCTGGGAAGTCACTTCTGAGCTCAACATGGTTGCTGAGACTGCAGTGCTGGGCTGAGAAAGGTCCTTTATGAAGTGTGCCACATTTGTCTTGCTTCTTTAATTCTGAAAGATTTGGTTGGAGAAAAATGTCATGGAAGCATAAATGCAGATTTGATAAGTCTGACCTTTCTTTTCTTGTGAACAATAAATGTCAGAAAGCTTAAAATGACAAGCTGGAATGGCTGGAGGTTATTTATGTGTTTAAATATTTAGGCAAGAAATGTATTTTGAGACTAAAGTCTAATTTACATGAGTATTTTGATTTATGACTGAGATGGCCGAGTAGCTTCATGGTTGTCACTATCCTGCTTATCATGGCTACTCAGAAATTCCCTGTGGCAGCATAGGTAGGACTTAGATAGCTCTACTTGCAGAAGCTGTGAACTCTGTCAGTTGTAATGAAGGAGAATTACCTTCCCTTGTTAGTCAAGTAGGATCTGTGACATGGTTGAAGTGTTCCAAGTGTATCCAGTGGAAAGAGCTGGTGGCTGGCTTCAAACTGACTTCAGACAAGTTTCTAACAACAGGCATTTCTTTGACTAAAGAACTTCAGTAGGTAGCTGCAAGAACTGAGTTCTAGTTTGACTTCCAACTTAATTACCTTGCAGTACACAGCTCTGCCATTGACATCTTGCGTGACATGAAATACTTTCCTTTGTGGTGGTTACTTCCTTTGCAAAGCAAGGGTGGTTTTGACTGCTTTTGAACTCTGTTGGTAGAAGGTGCTTTCTTTTGTGGATTACTAATTCTTTTATTTTCTAAGAACTGGAATACAGGCAGTAAGGTGCAGTCTGAACTCTCAGCTTTTTAAGGGAAAAGCTAAAAGAGCCAGTATACCATATTGATTTATTCCCATCTCTGCACTGCTAATAGTCAAAGGGCTGCTATTTCCTTCATTTCAGTGATAGCAAACTTAGAGTTTTGGTTGATGCTACAAGAAACTCAGTTTCTCTTTTATTTTGAAAAATTATGAGCCTTGCCTTCAGCTGTTAAAACACCACCTGTCTTGAAGCCAAATAGTCAAATTTAGATTTGAAATTTGAATACTTTGTGAGTCTTTGACCAAGATTATTTGTACCCTCATGAAAAGTGAGAACAGGATAGGCTGTGGCCAGCTGCCCATGTGCTTTTGGCAGCTGCAGCTGGGCACCATCTCCATTTGCAGTGAGGAGCTGCAGGTGTTGGCTGCTGCTGACTAATGGGGACTGCTGAGCAAACCGAGCACTGTCTGTCCTGGCTGGGAAACGAGAATGCTGTGGAGGCACTGGGAGAAGGTTTATCCTCTATGGTTTCTTACTTAAGAGATCAGACATTAGCACAGAATGGGGGATTTGAGATTATTTAAAACTTCAGTGGATTACCTGATTCTTCCTGGATTACAGATGGTAAAGTGGAGATATGAGGCTGAAACTAGATGGTTCTAGAAATGTGGGGCATCCCCTTTGCAACTTGTCTCATCGCCTTTACAACTCCTCAGCTCAGTTTGCAAATCTCAAGAGTTTCCACTGGTATTCCAGTGTTTACATCAAGGCAGAAGAACTCCTTTGCTGCTCAAACAAGGGCGTATGCTGAATCCATTTTGGACCGGGATTTCCCTGCCGTAATGCATTGTGAAGAAAGAGGTGCAGGCTCTTTCTGCAAGCCTCTCCCCATTTCCTTACTGACAAGCAACTCTCGCTGGTCTCATATCTTATGGAATCTTGTGATGAAAGAAAACCATTACTCTATCTTCAAGTTACAAGCTGGGCAAAGGGAGAGAAGGTGGATCTCTGTAAGGCAAAGAGCAGAGAACACTTGGGTGGTGAGTGCAGGGGGAAAAAGCAGGATCCTCCACTGTGAGGGTGGGGGTGGGAGTACAGTGGGAAATGTCCATGTGTGGATTCTTGTGCTATGTATTTCTTGATGTCTATTAGGAAGAGGAAATACTAGTCTCAGTAGACATACTGGAAATGGTGTTTTTCACATGTCATACTCCTTCTAAGAATTTTATGTTATTGAAGTTTTCTTTCCAGCTCGGTTTTGAAAGGTGGTGTTGTTCTTCCGAATGCAGTCACAAGCACAAGCTGCATGTGCTTGTGACATGCAGCTGAATATCTGTGACTTCACCTACTACAAATCTGTGGTGATGCTTCAGTGTTCTGCAAGTTGCAGCAGACTAATTACAACTTGTACATTGGCATTCTCCTGCTGTTTCTACTGGCCCTTTGAGTAACGAGTTATCTCAGATGCATCAGAGTGTCTGGGCTTTTTATAACCTCCTTCATGTTGGATTCTCAAAGTACTTTAAGCCTTATCACCCTAGTGACAATGCTAAGCATTATTACATCTATTTTACAGAGAGATCATAGAAGCTAGGGATGGAAAAAGCATTATTTGATTATGTTGTACTGCAAGTGCTGAATAGAATTTTCTCTTATGGAATATACTATATGGTGAAGTCTCTCTCTTTGCTTCAGCTAGAAGGCCAAGAAATAACAAGAAATTGGAGTTGAGAGGCTCACTAGCTTGCTGGAAATAGTGCAGCAGTTATTGGCAAAACTATTTGAGTCTTCTCTGTTCCACACTGTGTTTGTGACACTTGTCTTCAAATGAATCTGGTTTCGTCACATTGCACACCCTTTGCAATTCTGCTTTCTTCTTAGTTTTGGGAGCATCTGTGATCTGCTGAGCCTCTCCCTATCTTCACACATCACCCTGTGGCCTTTCCCTTTGTAGGGCAGGGTATGTCAGCATTACAGACCGTGATGCAATGGTTATTTCCAAGGGCTGTTTCATTATTGATGCTAATTAAACTTGAAGCTAATGAGAAAGGATTACTTTTCAGGGCTGGAGAGGAGGCCAGAATAGTTATTATAGGTTAATTATTCTTCTAAAAGACTCGTTTTAAGTAACAATTCATTTTGTCAACTTTTTTTCTTATATTGTACAAGAGCCTTGTTTGAAGAGGTTTCAAAATATAATTGCTGCACTGACCTCATCTAGCTCTCAATCAGTAATCTCCTTCCATCAGCAAAAGGTTAATAAAATCTTTAAGGAAAGGAATTTGGTGCCTTATCTATGTGTAGACGATTTAGAGTAGGTCTCTCTGCAAGTACTTCCTATTACCCTTCTGCATGATTTCTTTGGCATACTTTTTAGATTTGAAAAATGCTGCATTCATAAAGCTTCCAAATTTAATGGTTGCTTTGCAAAACAGGTGCATAACAGAGGCAGAGAGTGAATCTAGTTAGAGTTGGCTGAGAATTGGTACATAAGTCAGAACACGCTTCTTTGTTCTCAAAGAACTACAGCCTGTGGTGAGCCTTAAAATCTGTCCTCACTTTGCAGGACACTGGGGTGTCCATAACATGATTAATATATGCTAAGTAACCAAGGGAGGAGATGAGACTTGTTTTACATGGGAGCCAAGGTCTCTTTCTGGCTGGGAAGCACTGTGGCTTTTGGAGGGGAGGAAACATGCTGGTCCGCTTTGCTCCTTCCCATCTGTTATGTTGAACCTTTCTTCTTCTTCTTGGCTCTTTGTAGAGATGAGTAATGGCTTCAGATTGTTGCAATATTGTACTACAAAAAGGGAAAGGCAGAGCTGCATTAGTGATATTGTGAGTGCAGAAAGCTGAATAAAATCACAGAATTGTGTAAATTGGAAAAGACCTCTATGAACACCAAGTCCAACTGTTAACCCAGGACTGCCAAGTCCACCACTAAACCACGTCCCTAAGTGCCACATCTACACGTTTTTTGAAAACATTTTTTTCAGGGATGGTGATTCCACCATTCCCTGGGCAGCCAGTTCCAATGCTTGATAATCCTATCATTGAAAAAACTTTTCCTAATATCCCATCTAAACCTTCCCTGGCACAACTTGAGGCCATTTCCTCTTGTCCTGTCTGTTGTTACCTTGGAGAAGAGACTGACCCTTACCTGGCCACACCCTCCTTTCAAGTGGTTGTACAGAGTGATAATGTCACCCCTGAGCTTCCTCTTTTCCAGGCTGAACACCCCCAGCTCCTTCAGCTGCTCCTCATCAGACCTGTGCTCCAGACCCTTCCCCAGCTCCACTGCCCTTCTCTGGAGTCTCTCCAGTCCCTCCATGTCTTTCTTGTAGTGAGGGGCCCAGAACTGGACACAGCACTTGAGGTGTGGCCTCACCAGTGTCAAGTACAGGGGGCTGGTCACTTCCCCAGTCCTGCTGGCCACACTATTGCTGACCCAGGCCAGGATGCTGCTGGCTTTCTTGGCCACCTGTCAAACTAGTCCTTTTCCTCTGGGCAGCTTTGCAGCCACACTTCTGCAATACAGTGCTGCAGGGGGTTGTTGTGACCCAAGAGCTGTGACCTGGCACTTCACCTTGCTGACCCTCATACCCTCATCCAGATCCTCTGTTTTTGTGGACAGGAAGGACAGCAGTCTCTATTAGCTGTAAATGTTAGGGCAGCTTATGTGCTCCATTGACCGGTGGCCTGATGCCTTCTGTCAGGGCACCTGCTTTGCATCTTGTATTAAACGTGAGGGCTGTGAGGCAAACACCCATGAATAAAGGTGATGCTGCAAGCAGCAAGGCCTCAAATGGAACGTAGAAGTTGCAGCTTAGGAAAGCTCTTACCTACTAAGTCCACATTTCAATCTCTCTTAAAAGGGCAGCATTCACCAGGCCTGAGTTCAAGAAAAGAGTTACATCCTCCATCTGGGTGCTGGTACCAAGTTCAAAGATAAAACATCCTCTGAGTAATCACTTGCCACTGGGCTCTGCTTAGGCCAGCTCATAGGATTTGGGATAATATTTGAAGTGCTGAGTCCCTTTTGCGATTAAGGTTTTAAATCACACAAAGATTGATCAAAAGCTCAATGTTCCCTTCTTTGCCTTGCCAGCCTACTGTCCTTTATCTCTTGAAACAAAGCAGCATTAACTTTTAAGATCTGATTCAATAACATTTTATGGATAATAATTATGACTGATATTAAGCCTTCAGCAACCAGTCTGTACGGAGACTTAATGTATTGAGGTTTATTACCAGTGTAACCTATCTTTTTACATTGGTTGTAAAGCAGGATCAACTATACTGATAAGAGGAAAGAGAAGCATCAATGAACTGTTTGCCTCTGCTTCTCTGCAGGGTGTTCAAATTCTTGCCACTTAATATTGCTGGCACGGTGGGAGTTTGCTGGTGAAGAGTTTTTGTTTACAGAGCCTGTTCGCGCAATTGCGAATGAGTGAATGAGAGAGTGCATGAATGAGTTACAGCAATCCTATGCTGGGGAAAGGAATTCATTACTGGATAGACCCTGGAGACCAATTGATGCTACTTTACCTTTTAATAATGAGTGTGAGAATGCAAAGGTTTTAGACATGAGCTCCACAGCTTTCTTTGAGGCTTATCCCAATAACGGAAGCTCTTAAATATATAAAACTTCTTTAGATACCCCACATTAGTGATTTTTTCCCCCAGAAATTTCCCAGTTGCCTTGATCTCATCAGGATATAGTTGTATGTACATATCATAACAATGAATGGAGATGGTCCTTAAACCATACTGAAGACCAGGCTGAGCTAAAGAATACTCTGGTTTCTAGGTCTTGAAATGCTGTGCACAGTGGTCTAAATATAAATTACAATATGAGAAAGAAAATTCACCTTAGTTTCCACACAGGGTCTTCAAGGAAAGTTCTCCTGTTGTATTGGTACTGAAAAAGTCACCTGAAGGACCCAGGACTGGGTCCTTGCTCAGCTGAACTTTGTGATGTTCATGCATCATTAACTGTAGCTGTATTATGTAGTTGCCTTTTTTGCCTTGCTTTTCCTCGTAACTTTCTGTGTAAGGAAATCTACCTCCCCGGTAAGTTCAAATAAGATGCTGTCTGTTTTGTCCTTTTTGCCTTTTTGATGGGAAAGCAGACGGGAATTGTAAAGTGCTCTGGGAGCTACATGGAAGCCTTGCTTTGACATCTCTAAATATGTGAGTAATGGGGTGCTTAGAACTGATTTTATGTGTGATGGATGCTCAACAATAAGGAATCACAAATTGCGAGCAGCAGAGCTTGGAGAGGAGAGCTGCTCAACAAGATTAATGGGAAGGGAGACCTTTAGTGTAATGAAAGACACAGTTCCAGCTTGAAAACAGACAATGCCACACTAGATCGAGTCTTGAGGATTTGGACAGTCAGGTTCCCTCTGTGCATTTGTAGAGCCCCTTCCTAGGCAGGGAACACTGAAGAGCTGCAAGAAAAGTGCACTCTAGTTCCCACTTCACCTGCAAGTGAGTACACTGGAACACCAAGGGAGCAGATTGTCCAAGAACTGTCTGTCAAGCAGGAGATAGGGGGGTTGAAGGAAAACTAGGAATTTCTTTTTGTTCTAAGAAGTGCAAGCCAATAAGAAAAGCAGGATAAGACTGCAGTAGAACGTAGATGGGTCTGAGCACTGCAGGGTTTATTTTACAACCATTTTCCTGTGGAGAAATGGCCTTAGATAAATCATGCAAGTGAAAACTAATTGGAAAAGACTCAGCAACTTGTGTCTGTGTTCAATTAGATAGTAATTATCTTATTATTAGGAGAAATATCAAGTTTAAAAGAAAAAAATATCTCCGTACTCAAATAATAAAAACGCCTCAACAGGTGAAAGTGTAGCTCATCCATCCCTTCCATTGTAAGTTGAAAGCTGCTATTAACTCTGAATATCATGACTAAAGGAGTATGGACAGGGAGCAGAATTAGCAAAATGTTAGTGGAGCTGGCTACAGAATCATTGTTATGACTGCAACTGTTATTCTCTGTCTCTGACAAGGATAATAGTGTGTGGAAATGGAGCCAGCAAACATGTAAAATACATCTAAATATAGAGGACAAACAGCAAATAATAACTGGACTGGTAATCAGATGCTGAAGGCCTTATCTGTTAGTACAGTGGCTTGAAAGATGGCAGTGCTGGTAGATAAACATTAAGAGGACTATGAAGCTGAGGATAAATAGAGCAATATCCTCTAAACAGTAAAGAGCTGAAGCATAAGACCCTGGAAAGACATTCAGGACTTATTGCTTGAGAAAGATCCCTAAAGCTGTCAAGCAGATGTGCAGCTGGTAAGTAGATGATTCGCTGGGACGTTGACTGAAATGGTAGAAGGAATAAATCAGAGGGGATTGCATTAGTGTAACTGAAGGCAGTACATTACTTTGCTTTGAAGTATAGTGTCCTGTGGAGAAAGCAATGACTGTCATCCCATAAGAGTGATCAAACTGAGTGGAGACATGTCCCAGATTTAGGCTGTAGCATAGTCAGGGGTTTCTCTTCTGAGCACTCATAATTTTCAGGTTTTCTTGAAGGCTTTGGACTAGAGTTTGATGGGAGGCATAAGGGGCTGGTCCTGAGCCTACTGAAGCCAATGACATCTCCCCATTGTACATCTGCTCCCCTCTCCTGCTCTCAGGTACAGACAGACTGGGCAAGAACCACCTTTTCTGCTCTTTGCTATTGGGCCATCTGCTGCGAGAGCACAGGGAGACACAGCACACCTCATATTTTGTGTCAGAAGATAAAAAATAGAACTTATTTTCCACCTGGCAATTTTTGTCAGCACTTAGACTAGATGGAAATGCAAAAGAAGGCCATGATGCTAAGTTTAGTGACTGGAACAGTATTGTCTGTGCTGTCTTTACACAGGTCAAATGAGTATGGGAGATGCTAAGAATTCTTGTTCTTGAATTCTTACGATTTTGTAGAAGGTGCTTCTGAGCACAACTGTTGCCCTGTAGCACGTGTGTTAGCCATTAAATATCAAACTTCCTGCTGTAGCCCACTCTTAGACCTTTGGCATTGTATGTCTAGGTTTTGAGTTAAATTAAAACAAGGGAAGCATCAACCCAATAAGGGGAATGATGGTGTGAGAGCATCCTAGGGCAAGCAAAGGGGAAAACAGCTCTCCAGAGTTCAGTGACAGGAGGAAGGTGCTTGGCAGGCTGATCAGAATATGCCTAAGGAAATGGAAGTTAAAATGTTTACATCCACTGTTTATTGAGCATAGCATCCCTGAAGACTTAGTTTCAAGTTTTCTACCTTTATTAAAATGAAATTATGCTTGATTTACCCCAAGGTACTGTACAGAGCAAACAGACCACCCTCCAAACTGAGGGTGAGCATCCTTGCCCTTTTTCACTCTGCCTATGCTACTGTGGTCATGCCTTCATGGTAAGGCACTTTTGCATGGTATCCCAGACTTGAAATTGAAAAGGTTAATGAATTTGCCCTTTCTGCCCCATGAAAAAGTTCTCAGTATATGATACTAAAATTATTTCAAATACACTTTTGTCACTTAAAAGTTTGAAAATAAGTTATTTTTTAAAATAGGGATTGGAAAGAGGGAAATGAGGCAATATCCTCTCTGAAAAGAAAAAGCCTCAACTGAATTGAGATGTCCATCTGAAAGGAGAATGTGACTTTTTACTCCAGAAGGGATAGAAAATGCCTTGTTCCTACCTCTAAAATCCTTTCCAATGCAGCTGTGATAGTCAAACCCATCTGCAAAGATAAAGAGCTGAAGTATGATCTTGTCTCTTAACATGTCTTTTATCATCACTCTCATCTCTTTCCCCAGAAGCACTTGAGAATCGTAGAATGGGGTCCAGATTAAAACGCTCAAGGGAAGGAAAAATAATAGGGAGGTCAGCCTAGATTGTATTAAAGTCACATCAGCAGAATTACCAGAAGGAAGAACAGGCAAAGTACCTAAATGAAAACTCTTATCCAAACCAAACTAGGTTACAACTAACATAAAAGTGTCTTTTAATCTCCTATGTTAGTTCAAACTAGAATAATTCAGAACTTTTCTTTCCTAGTCTCTAAACTGTTCTATTGATTGTTCCTGTGGGGTTCATGGGACACATCTGTTCTATTCATAATTTTGATTTCATGGCAAGACCAAGACTTCTTTCTCATGGGTGCACTGTGAGCCATCTTAATATAAACTTGGATTCTGTCTCGGGATTGCCATAACAAGGTAAGTTTTATGTGGCAACTTTTGAGATGCTCCATGCACATCTCCAGCCTAGCAATGAAAGCCTGGCTTTCAGGGTGGCTTTGAGAACATGGTACTGTCTAAAGCCTTACCACTGACCTCCCAACCCCGGTCACTGCTTCGCTAAAACTTCTCTCCAGACCCTCATGGGCACTTCCATAATCCTGAAATGATAATTGTGTCTCTTGAGAACAGAGTCCTGCAAGGTCCGGAAGCAATTCTGTTTTCTCTGGGTAAAACACAGGTATCTCTTGCCTCTCTGTAGCATCTTTTGTTGGTACAGATTGCTGGGGTCACACACAGGGGGTTTCAGATGTTCCTTTCAGTTCCATGCCCAAGGACAGGAAAGGTGCTTGACTTCTGGAGCTGCAGTTCCATGAAGGCTCAGTTTTGCAATTCACATCCGTGAAAACTCACAGGTAAAAGCCTCCTGGATCAGAGCCAAAGCTGGAGCGAGTGCAGCAGAGGGGAGAGTTCAGTGCTAATGACCTGAATCTCAAATGCCTTAAATGCAGAGACCAGGTGAGATTTATTTTCCGGGAAAATTCATTTGTTTGTTTTTTCCATAAGCTTCTCTGTTAAGGCCTTTTTTTTCCCTATCTGAGCAAGCTAGGTTCTATGTTATGATTCTGTACTACAGCAAACAGGAATCCTTTCCCAAAACAGCCTCTTCCTCCAAAAAGGCTGATTATAGTGGAAGGTGTGCCTTGCTGTGACTGACAGTGTCACGACTTGATCCTACACAGATCTGCCTTGATGCGACTTCCTCTACAGGTTCCTTCCCAAATCCTATTTTTTATATTGTATTTTGAACAAGTAACTCTTCTCATAAAGGCACTTCATAAAAGCGGTGTGTGCAGCTCCTCTGAGTAGCACTAAATCTGTGACAAACCGAAGGGAGGTTCCACAGCAAGGTGATAAAATACTGACTCGTCAACTATTTTGCTGGCTAAATGGGAAATGTGGCCGGCAGCTTTACCCTTTAAAGTGGAGAGAGATAAGGGCAGTTTCACTGTTTCACAGTCAGCCACAATCATCTGTAAAATGAAGAGTTACTTTGTTTTTTTAAACTGATGTTTCAGTAGTGAAGGACTCAATTTTTCACTAGTATTCATGCTTATTCCTGTGCTATTCAATAACTGAAGATATTTACTAATGAATTAAACAACTAGGATTTCACCTGTTAACCATCTTCCTTGAAATACAGTTTTTAAAAGTGTTTATATTTGGAGCTGCTGAGGTGGTCAACACAAGACTGACACCCAAGAAAATGACAAATTGTTACAGTTGAGAGATGTGAAAAGTGAGGTTTTGTAGTAGTTCCATGGTCTTTCATGATTCTCGTTTTTTAATAAAATAATGACATCGATGAACCTTGTGATGTTGCTGAAGGAAGAAGGGACTAGAAGTGAATTTAGCTTTCTCCTGAGGTGTTGTGCTGAATAGGCTGTGCTATAATCTGAGTCATTGGGAAGCATCTCTGATACTGCAGGGAAGATGAGAGATTCTGACCTCCTCTTCTTCGATCATGGAGTTCACTTTGTTCTTTTCTTCCCCGTTTGGTGTCTGATGTGATTTACTTGTTAGTGCTGATGAATGCGTGCTGCTACCCCAGTGAAACCCCAGTGAACCAGCAGTGAGTCACAGCCTGGTGCCTGCCACATCAGTGCTTGGCAATGGGTGGCAGTGAGCTCCCCTAGGTCACTGCAGCCCTCAGGCCCCAGTCAAAACTCTGTGTGTCTGTAATAGAGCATCAGCTGAGCAGGGCCTGACCACCACGGCTTTCCTCCCTACCGGGATGAGAAAGGCAAGGCGCAAACATCTGTCCCACTGCAGCCTGATTAGGAGCTGCAGAGCAGCTTCTTGGCACACCAAAAACTTTGAAAAGTTTTGTCTTCGCAATTCCTAAATGGGTTCAGAATTCCCTTCCACCCTCAACCGTTCTGTGACTGCAGACATCATCAAATAGAATTTGGCTGGGCTTTTTTGGCGCAGCTTGAGCTGTGCTGCGTTACCCTGATATGTGTTCTTAGCTGTATTATTCTGTCGTTTTGTGAACGCCAGCAAGCCGAGTCTATCTGCTTGGAATATTATGCTCAGATTTATGGTACTCTGCATACGTGATTGCTCACCACACACATCAGCAGAATAAAGCAGCGCCTCTCATTAGGGAGCTGACAGATTTTTGACAAGATTGTCGAATCCCAATTCATGCATCAGTTCCCTAACTGCTTTTGGGCACAGCCTGGGTGTCGGCTTGTTACACAGGACTAGTATTTGGCTCACTCAACAGACAGCAGGTCATCCCATTGACACCTGCCCGCTCTCTTAACAGATCAGTGAACCTACTGCTGTCTAATATTTGTATGATAATGCAACACAGTTGAGAATTGATTTATAAAATGCGGGTCACTCAGTAGATGCAGCAGTCAGTGAGGGAGCACAAGGTGACAATGAAACAATTCAGATTAGCAAGTGGGGGCATTGCAGCTGCTTGTGCTCTAATTGCATCTCTCCAGATGTTCCTGTGATGTGCAGAAGATGCCAAGCAGTCTCTAGGCATAACCATATTTCACTGTTTAGCTTTCCAAACACTCTTCTGTGGTCTGTGGAGAAGAGAGGATTTAAGGACCCAAGCCTTTTCATCTTCTGTGCTGTCAAATAAACTCTGTCATACTGAAGTAATATTTCCCGGGAATATTTTTTTTTCATAGATTTCTTTTCACATTAAGATCAGCAAAAGCTCTTTCTGGGAAGCCTGATTAAAAATGCAGTTCTTCCCAGGAAAGAAAAGAAAATAACATTTTCAGCATCAAAAGAGATCACAAAATTATCATGAAAAAATGAAATGAATTTTGAAGATTATGTATTGCAGGAAAGTAGGTAGAAGTGACCTCAGGGCTTTCTGCTGTTTGTAAAATAGTTTGTGGGTTTTTTGAATAGACATCTGCAAAGACTATAGGTGACAAAGACTCTCAGAGACAAGAAATGTCCTGTATTTGGATTAGCTTCAAGAAATTGATGAAGATAGCTAATTTCTTTGTGAAATTTACTCTTGTCTGTATGCTAAAAACAAACCAGCAAGCAAAAAATTCCCACAAAAAACCCAGGAGACTGCTGTTTCTCTTGAGCTACATGGTGTTAGCATTGCTGGGAATGCATACACAGGTGGCTTCCGGCTCTGTTGCAGACCTTTGCCTCTTAGGATCAGAGTGGGGCATTAGCAAGTCAGGGTGTAGAAGTACAAGCACTGCTTTCCTATTTTCCTCTTTTGAGCTGGGTTGTTTTCTTCTGGGGTGGTATGATTAACCATGTAACTGCCTGCATTCTACTTGGCCCTTGACTCTACTAAGAAAAGAGAGAAAATCTCAGGATAAAAAGTAATTTCTGCTTTGGCCTTTTTGATATTGTACAGAGGGTTTGCAAGAGAGGATTCCAGTGGCTTCAGGTGTTACCTTCTATATTGCATATGACCAAAATATTTTCAAACAGTGTCCTTTTTATAAATATGTTTCCAGTTCAGAACAAGAAAGATGGAGAGAGACTATTTACAAGAGCATGTACAAGACAAGGAGGAATGGCTTCAAACTGAAAGAGAGTAGGTTTAGGTTAGATATTAGGAAGAAATTCCAGTGGTGAGGCAGTGGCACAGGTTGCCCAGAGAAGCTGTGGATGCCCCATCCCTGGAAGTATTCAAGGCCAGGTTGGATGAAGCTCTGAGCAACCTGGTCTAGTGGAAGGTGTCCCTGTCCATGGCAGTGGGGTTGGAACAAGATGATCTTCCAACCAAACCAGTCTATTGTTTTCTGATCTTTAGAGAAAAATGAATCTAGTACGATGTATATCATTGTGTTTTGACAGCCTGAGTTCCTTGTAACACCGTAACATTGAATGCTTCCCCAACTTGTGTAACCTTCATCTGTAACCAACCTCTCTCACGTTTCCTCCTCAAACATCCTTTCAAATACACATACATTTCACAGGAATAGGATATGTGTATTGTTATTAGCAAAAAATAATGGTGCTTCCCTGAGGCCCATGCTTTATCAATAACTTTTATAAAGTGTGTTTTGCATCCTGAGATGTGTCTAGCATTCCAGCTTGGAGCAATGCATTGCATACCTGGAAGGCAGCAGTGACTGTCTTTCCAGTGTCTTTCATCAATCATTTACGATGAGTTGTGTAAAATCCAACTGACCCTTCTATAATAACTAGGGGAAAATAGCTTTGAATTGTCATTTTGATAAATTTTGGAGTATTGGCAGTGTTCTGGGCTAAGGAGCCAGGCATGCAAGCCTTTCATCTGTCAGTGTCATTATGAAATATCTTAAAAGAACAGGGGGAATAGTGATTCGATAAATCTTATCTCCATGAATGAGTGGATTTTGCGTGGTTTCATAATCTACTGAACTCTAATAGCCTATATCCTTTGCTTCAAAAATAGATGTTAGAACAAGGTGTTTGATGAGTCTGTGTACTGTTTTCCTGCAAGCCCTTAGATTTGTTTATGTCAATGAATGACTTTCAGTGGTGAATACCATAGGAAATATTTGCCTATGTGGTGCATGCATGGTTTTAAATATTTATTGTGTGATAAAACCAAATCTTTTACTCTTCCCCATGTTTCTCTGTAGGGTAGAATACCAAAAGTAGGTGGGACACCTTTCACAGCAGCATTCCAAGAAAAAAATTCAAAACTAGGTGAAATAATTTTTGTTACGTGTGGTACCAAATAAAATGCTGGTTTTAGTATCCTGTCTAATGTCTACTACATGGTTGGGGCCTACACTGATAATTTAGTGCAGTCTGAGGACCTATTGTGTTTTATTGCATTCAGCCTTGACTATATGTCAGTTTTAGTACAAATTAGAAGTTGAGTTCATAGCTTCACGCGTAGTTTAAATGAAACACAAATAACAATGGTATTTGAAATTAAAATAAAATTCCATGATAAGAAGGGACAAAACTTCTAGTTTTCCACTCACGTTACCATTTCTTTTTTGGGGAAGAGGCAGAAGAGGAGAGGAAGAGTGGAAAGAAGAGAAGGTAGCAGTACTGCCCTGCTGTTAGTAAGAATCAGACTGTCATGCAAGTTCATCTCCCAAATACAGGGTATTTCTGGCAAGATAGCATGGGTAGTGCTGCATGTACCAAAACCCCCAAGGCCATACATTGAAATTCCATGTAAAAAGACCCTGGCTTCTGGCTAAATGATTTATAGGGTGTCCCATTAAGAAACAGATCGTTATTTGAATTATCTTAGGCATATCTAACTCTTCCAGACTATTAAGCACTCTCCACAGTTTCATGTTGAGTCATCATGACCACTCTTCATACTGAGGCCAGGAGAGCAGTGTCTCTATGAGATATTTTGTCCCAAAGAAGCTGCAGGTGGTGGGCAGTGCTCAGTGAACAATGCAAGCATCTATGTAAAGACACTGGGAACATATGTGGTAGCACAGGACTGACTTGCTGGACTTCCAGGTGGGAATGAGAGTATCTATATCAGGTTTCGTTTCTTTGCTGTTTAGTGGACATGATAGGGCCAGGATTTATTAGAACAGATTTACCATGCTTGTATTTCATGGCTGGGATATGTCCTTGTGCTGTGGATGGCAGAGTTTTCCAGGTAGTACCTTATATTTGAGGAATGATCCTGATTTCCCTGAGCATCTCCACGTAGCACTGGCAAAACAGGATTATTATTTTCTACCAAAGATAAGGTTCCCCCATGCTCTGAAAGTCTGGACAAACACAGCATTTCCTCAATTTGTGTCCGGACAAAGCATTAGTACAAAAACTAGAATCTTTGCCAGGAAGGAAAAAAAAAAAGTGCAACAGTGTCATTTGAGAGGAGATTCAAGCTGAGTTTTAGAATATAATTATTTAATTTAATTAATATAAACACAACTGTGATGAATTTTTTTCACTAATTCAGCTTGTTTTTAACTGCCAGCTTACATTTGTGTGACTGTGTTTTCAAAAACGAGGCAGCTTAGCTTGCTGGTGAACTAGAAGTCCATAGAGTAACTTGGTAGAAAAGAGCAAATCGACCTGGCGTTCTGAACACGGTGCAAAGAAAGTCTCGACATGAGAGAAATATGAAGAGGCAGCAGCCGTGTCCTGACAGTGCTGATGAATGGCAGGTGGCCACAAGCCTGACTGCTTCTCTTTGGTTGCTGCTGGTGATTCGCAGGCAGGTGGGTGAGAATGTTAAAGGCCTGACACGTGGAGTGACAGATACCCTTAGTGCTCCTGTGCACAGTGCACTGGCATGGCTTAAAATAGAGCCAGCTGCATGCATAATTAAGGAGAAATAATTGCAAAGCACTTATGTAAATTATCTTGTGGTTCTTCTCCCCCCACCCTCCCACCCTGCTCAGTGTTTCCATCAGGAAGGTCTCATAGTCAAAGATTCAGCTAATCAGTGCGAAACACTAAAATATTATATTTGGAGCAACAAAAAATCAGTTGTTTTCTGTAAGAGAATAAGAACATTGTAATACAGAAGTATGTGGCTCCAAAGTATGTAAGAGTCGATGTTGGTAATCTGGCAGTTCGTTCTACAAACAAAAATTAATTTTAGAAACCTGCATGTGAATTTAGTAGTTCTGTCATTCTTGCTGTCTTGTAACTCAGATAAATATCTTATATTTTCTGCTAGCTGAAATTCTGCCTACTTAAGCTTTTCCATTCAGCCTGTTAGAATCATTCTGACAATATATGACTGTGAATTTAACCTCGTTTTTGTCTGTACTAATTATAAGTTATATTGTATTTTTACTTTCTTTGGGAGAAACACAAAAACTCTATTCTATATGTAATGGTTTTATATATCTCCCGGATGACTGTTCTGGATGCATCTGGAGCATTGTTTTCAATAAAATATTCTTTCACTCCCCTTCGCTCATATTCCCCTTTCTTTATAAATTGAATAAAACTCTGCGTATAGTTCTAACAAATTACTGTATTTCCAGATCACTGGTGACTGCGTGCATCAGATTCAAAAACAGTAGTCCAGAAAGCAGGGGATATATTTCATTGCTTGGGAAGTTTGTAAAATGCTCATATTGGCCATTCAGTTTTCTCAGTACAATTGAACACATAGCACAGAAGATAACTTTCAAAAGCTCTGATGCACTCTGAGTTCCTAAATCCTGGACTCGATTTCCAGAGCAGTAACACAAATGGTGGTATGACCAGCTCCTGTGTCTGAGACCTCATTCTTGCTTTTATAGGACTATTTTTAGGAGCAGCAAGGAATTGAGTCACCCGTAGCTCACACAGTTGCTGAACTGTGTTGAGACTGCTCTGGAGAGTGCAAGCCATGGTGTGATGGTCTTGGGGGAACAATTGCCTGTTACACTTTTCACTCAACCTGTGTTAAATACTGAGTACACCACTTGGCCACTACTGGAGGTCAATTGTTTGTAATTATCCTGGATCTAGTCTGGACTTAAGCTCATGCCATGTAGTTTTTTTCCTGACTTTAATTATTCTTCTGGAGCACAGGAAGCGTGCTGCAAAAAAGAAACAGCGACCGCACCACCTCCCTGCAGAAATTAATCTGCTTTCCCCTAGGAGGTAATGCAGGAGGTAAAGAAACAGGGAAGGCAGCAAAGCAGAAAAAGTAGCATAAAGCAGGAGCTGCACATCTGCTCATTCTGTGCTACATTCTATAATCAAAGCCTTGGAAAAAGTAAAACATCAAGTAGTATATGAAGCCTGACCATTGATTTCTATTTCATAATCTCTACCTTTTTTTGCACTTAGGGACAGCCGAACTCAGAATATTTATGGTTGGCTGTACAGCAAATGCTGGAATAAGCCTTTCCCTGCTCCTTTTGTGTTGCAGTGTCCTAACATGCAGAGCTTGTGAAACTTCAAAATGCATTTGAAAAAAATATAAGATGGGGTGCAATCATGTGAAACGCTGAGGTGGGAAGAGTTCCTCTCATGCAGCAATCATTAGTAAATCTATACTGCAGTTCATTGACCTCACTTTAAAGTTGATTGTCTCCCCTTGGAGCTGGTGGTGGTGGTCTGTACAACTGTTTTTGAATAGTAGGTCCAAGGGAAGACATTTTCCCTTGAAAGCTGGCAATATGTTGATACAGTTGAGGCTCTGTATAAGTGCCCAATGCCATATCCATATTGTGGATATGCAGTGGTAAATCCTGAATTACACCAAGCATGGAACCGCTGATACCACATTTTAGTACATGGGATGGTGTGAAACGTATCACGTACTAAAAAGACATGGGGAAAAAGCTACCAAAAGGATTCATTTAGATGCAATGTTTTGAAGAGGCATCTCACAGCACTCTAATATTATTGGACCCCGGATCACAGTGCCTATAGAAAATGTTGCACAAAACTTTCCATTTTTAATTTCCTTTGATTGCTTATAATTTTCAGCCTTTAAAGCATAAGAAAAGAGAATTCTCCATGCTGATCATCTGCCAAAAACTCTTTTCGAGTAGTGTTTCAGCTAGGACATCTTATCCTCTCTCTGTCTCTCAAAAAAAAAGCATATTAAGGTATTTTATTATGGGAAAACTTGAATTCTAAAGAAATTGATAACCAAGTCCCTGTACTCTCTTTGAGTTGGGAAAGATGGAGCTACTGTTGCAATAGGACTGCTGGGCAATGTCAGCAATAGCAAAATCTCACTACTTGCCAGACATAAATGAAACACTAGGAAAAGTTTTGCCACCTTTGGTCTTCCAAAAGGTTGGCAGCAATTTTAAATCAATGTGTTCGTTAAAAGGAATTGCTTATTCAACAATAAGTAAAATCTGAAAAACTCATATAAACTATATGCCAGATTTCCCCATCACATATCAAGTGTTAGATATCCAGAAGTAGTTGATCTTTATCTATTTTAGGAAAACATAATTGAGATGGAGCCAATTAATTTGACAGCATCAATTTAAACAATCCCTAATATTTGCTTTATTTTGTGTGTGTGTGTGTGTTTTACATGAATGAAGTGAGAGTGCAATAAACCATCTCTTTTAAGGACATCTGCAAATAATGAGATTAAAATCAATCGAAGTCTGGTTTAGAAAAGAAGCCAGGCTTCCATCTGATAGAGTTTTCTGAGAATTGCAGCCTTGAACTGCAGTGACACAACCAGTTTCCTCAGAAGTAATTTTTATTTGTATGCCCACATGCCAGGGTGAACAGCATGTAACTCTTACACAGAGTGCTGCTTTTTCCCCTCCATTTTTGTTGAGTTAGATCTGACACTACATTTGCCACAAGAATATGGGCAGCTTCTGTTGTGTCTAAGAGCAGAGATCTGAAAGGTCACTGCAGCCATGGATGTTGCTTCTTCATATTTCACATAACATTAATCCATTTGGGGAAGTCAAAGCTTCATGAATTGCTCATCAGGACCTTTTTGTCTGTAGTTCTTAGTTTACCATTTGAAGTCTGACTTATGCTGTGATCTCCATTTTATATAGATAATCTATTAAACAGCCCTAAAACCTGAAACATCTGAAAGTTTCTGTCCTCACAGTCCCATTGCCTGTTCATGTACTGAATTTGTCTTTAAGAAAATTGGAGCCCTAAGCTAGATACTAGTAAATTAACCCAGTTTCTAATCTTCCTACGTGCTTTTAAATAATATATTAGTCCAGAAATTATTTGGGCATAAGTATTAGGCGTTAATGTATAAATTCAGTGTATAATTCATTAATCAGATGAATAATTTCCAAAGTATCAACAGAAGTAAAGAAATTCTTAAGGGATGTGTATTTATATGCATATGGACATTATAATGTATACAGTTATCATCCTAATACCCTATTGTGGCTTGTGTTTGATACAAATACTGCACAAAAGGCAACCAAACATTTGCCTCTGCTCTCTGTTGCCATTTTTTTTTTAATTGAAGCACATATACATGGCCTAAAATAGGTTGGAAGTCTCCAGAGCTCGGAATTAACAGCCATTTAAGATAAACTTTTACAGATCTTCTTGAAATCAAGGCTAAGTGTCTCCCAATAGGAGACTCCTCCTTTTGGGTGTCCTTGTTTTAGTTTGTTTATTTATTTAGCCTGGCTTGCATAACTATGCCCATGTTTTGGGTTTTTTTCTGAACACTCTGAAATGTTCTTTATTCCTGAACAAGGGATTCGTATTTCTCATTTGATATATATTTGGACATCCTGAAAGTTCTGTGATGTTCCAAATGATGATGAATGTTTCCATATAATTTCTTTTTCTCCTTCTTTGGTGAAATAGCCTTTTTCAAATACCACCTCTTCCTCTGGAAAAAGATGAACAAATGCTGGCCCTGCCTTCTTTATTATTTAAACAGCTTCTGAATGAGGCCCCTCATTCTACGTGTGGAAGAGACCTAATCATACTGGTAGGTAGTTGCATTCTTGAATCATCTACTGAGGTCTTCTTGATCTTGTGACAACCTGGTGATCATTTTTGAAGGTCAGGCCAAGAAAAGAAATATCTGGTCAGGTCTTGTGTAATTTTCTTAAAGAAGGGCCTACAAGTCTGCAACTGCCCTGTGGTATGCTTGTAAGTAAGCCATCAAAAGGCCCTGTGTCCCGCTGCCCCTGGTGGCTATAAAATGGTAATTTTTTGAAGTGTTGTGAGATTTTTGTCAAGGTTAAACAGAATTACAGAAAAAATTGACTCTATGCAGTACAGAGTGAAAGGTATTGAGGATTGTATGGCTAGCCAGAGGATGGCTGAGAATCCCCAGATGAAGGAAAAATCCATAGAGATATCTGTGTAACATTTCAACATGAGGAAAAAAAATCCCCTAAGTAGTTGAAATGAAAACTGGCTTCTCCCAGTTCTCTCATGTACAGATCATATATCCTTCCTTCTGTTTGCACATCTACACTGTGATCCCAGCCTAAACAGGGATTAAGGAGACATGAAGAATTTGGTTCTGTATGATTTATTACAAAAATGAAAACTGAGGTTGTGCCAACAAAAGACGTAAGGGCAACCCAGGCTCCCTGTGCATACAAAGATAAGCAGCATATGCAGGTGCTTGAATGTGTGCTCCAGCGTGTCTCAGCTCTGCTTTTTGCAAGCTCCTCCAAAGGCATTATTTCCATCCCGTCATCCTGGTTACATGGAGGGTTGGAGTTTAGCACTTGCGGGTCCTACCGGGTTGTTACTCTGTGCCACCCACATTGTGGTTTCAGCAGGAAAAGCTGCGGGACCCTTTCAGAATTCGCCCATTTCGCCTTATTCTGGAAGGTGTCAGCATCACCCCTTGCAGACTCGGTGCCTCTGCTGCCCCACTGTTTCCCCCTCTCCCATTCTCTCTGGAGCACAACCACGGACCTTTGCTGCTGAAAAACACAGCAGTGAAAACATGATCGACTGTTATAAATGAACGGAGCCAATTTCTATAATAAAATAAAATCAATTTATTTATAGTGAATTTAGCAGAAATTTTGGATAAAAAGCCACAATGCAGGGAAACAGCTCCAAGCCCCGGTGTCGGCAGCTGGGTGACAGACAACCTGACAGGGTGTCAGAGTAGCTCTGTTCACGCTGAGGTCTTGGAGCGGTGAGCTTATATACAGTTTATTTCGCTGGAGGCAACACTGTATTCAGAGTCCAAAAGTCTAAAGAGATTTAATTTGGGTCTTTGGTTGTTCCAGCGAAAAACAATGTCCTTCCGATGAGATGATGAAGTATTGATGAAATCTTATCCATTTCTAGGAAGAGGTTGATGTTCCTGATATGTTGCATATCTTCCTCAGATATCTTATCGTGGTGAAAATGGCCGGGGTGGTTCCTCTTGAGATGGCCCATCTCCCGTTCAGCCACGGCTATAGTCCTGATAATTTCTTCTCGGAAATCTTTTCAGCTGAGAAAAAGCCCCACATTCTTACGGGAATTTGCCCCTCCAGAGAATGTGGTTTCATCATGTTTGGGTTTGATACAGAAATATCCTATACATGTACCTCAACATTGAATGGGTATAAACTTTATAGGCACGAATTAAACACATATTTATAACATCGACCATAGTGCTGAAAGAACAGTGCCAGCAGGGAAGCTGCTGGCAGGAAATGGACTGGTAGAGGGGGCAAGTCCAGCTGAGCCAAGTTGCAAAGAGCGCAGTGGAGCAGGAGGAAAAGTGGCGGAACTGCAGGTGACAGAGAGTTCAAAGCAGCAGCAGAAGCATGTGCACAGAGCTGAGCTTGGAGGGGCTGCAGCACGACTCCTATTCAGGAACCTAATTTCTAGGAGGGTTGTTTATCACTTGTTATTAATGAAATGAACCGATTTCTATAATAAAAATAAAACAAATTTATTTATATTAAATTTGGCAGAGTTTTTGGATAAAAAGCCACAATGCAGGGAAAACAGCTCCGAGCCTGGGGTGTCGGCAGCTGGGTGACAGACAACCTGACAGAGTGTCAGAGAAGCTCTGTTCACCCCGAGGTCTCAGAGTGATGAGTTTTTATACAGTTTATTTCACTGGAGGCAACCCTGTATTCAAAGTCCAGAGTCTAAAAATATTTAATTTGGTTTTCTTAGTTATCCCAGCGAAGAACAATGTCCTTCCGATGAGGAGATGGAGTCTTGATGAAATCTCGTCTCCTCCCAGGAACAGATTGATGGTCCTGATATGTTGTAGATATCTTATCGTGGTGAGAATGGCCAGATGATTTCTCCTGAGATGGCCCATCTCCTGCTCAGCCAGTTTACAGTTATGATAATGTGCTTCTCGGAAATCCTTTAGTTGAGAGAAAATTTCACATTCTTACGGGAACCTGCTCCTCAGTGAATGTGGTTTCACCATGGTTTGGATTTTAAACAGACATATTCCATACATGTGTTTCAATATTAGACAGGTATAAACTTTATAGGCACGAATTAAACATATATACATAACATCACTGTTCTTCATTATTTTGGGCTGAGGCGAGGGAAACTCTCTGTGGGAGCTTCCCTGCCATATTGCCTTTGTTCCCATATCCTGCTGCATGCAGGAACAGTGTCCATATTGTCTTTGGGAAAACCCCGTGGACGTGACCTGCAGGGAACATTCACCAGTTTGTTTTCGTTCCCACTGGTGAATACCTTTTTGCGGTAAAACACCTTCTCTTTCTGTATGCTTCTGCTATTAATATCGCTCCTGTGTGCATTTTATGCCAGTGCTCGGAGCTTTTAGTAAATCGTTATCTCAACCCATAATCTCCCTTTTAGTCCTTTCCTTACCAGATGGGGCGGGGAAAAGGAAGTGGCTTATCTGGAGTTTAATTTCCTGCTGGTGTGAAAACCAGCACACCAGTCTACTGTTTTAGGCAGCTTAGCTGTTATGTGAGGAACTTAAGCATTTTTCTCAACAGATAAGTTTCTTTTAATTTGCATATGACTAAAAATTTAGATTAGGAATTTACCAGGAAAAGGGGTATGCTGAAGTTCTGTTAGATATTTGGGGGGAATTGAACAAATAATTTTCTTAAATTCTTCTACAATTTTACATTAAAAGCTACTTCTGAAAAGCAGTACATCAAACCAAAATTTGAGAAAGGTGGGACAGAGGTCTTTTTCCATGCCCAGAGTGACCAAGATTTTGGTAGAAGGAAATTACTAGGGCTTCCAAAAACCATGAAGGGAAATATTTGAAAGTCAGGTCTGTGTCACAAAAACATGCCAGATAATAAACTGCATAGAAATTGTCTTCAATCAAATTTGAGTTCAAACAGATTTTCTGTTTTCTGTTGAACTAATGCCAGGCCATGGATAGCAAATGGAATCTTAATATGTCATAATCTGGCAGCCCAGTGACATTATACGTTTCAAATCAGCAGTGAGATCTTGGTCTTCATCCTCCTTTCCATTCTGGGCATGAAATAGTGTTCTGACGGGTGCTTGGCTTAAATACATCCAAGCAGTAACCCTGGAGAATAGTATGGTCTTGCAGAAAATAGCTTTAAATGGATTCTTCTAGTCTGAAGTATTTAGCATCAACAGATATTATAAAATTTCACTAGAAGTGGCCTAGAATGGGGATGGAACCTATCATTTTTCTCTCTCATTTCAGATTGTATAAAATATGGCTGAAATCCAGCTCTTCCGAGGTTGAATTGATTCATTCTCCTTCTGAGATTTGAATACTTCTTGGACTTTTTGATTTGTTCGTGTCCCATGATTGCTCGCTTTTGAGCCAGTCTGGAATTAGCAGGGCTAAAGTACTGTAAGAAAAAGTTAGTGCTCTAATTCAAGGATCTCAAAACACTTGAAAAATTAATTAATCCTCATTACAGTTCTATTAGGTAGGTGGATTATATAAATATGTAGACTATGGCTAAGTGACTTACCTCGGATTCCTTAGTGAGGCTTTGTAAAGATGGCTTTCCTGTCGCTACTTTTAATTGCACCACCACGTTGTCATCTGATTTCATGGGTTCTGTGGGTCTGCCAGAATTTGGTGGGGGACGTGGGGTGATGAAATTCACCGGTGAGGTTCTACTGCACCTTCTGCTGAGAGGTGACTGAGGGGAAATCCGGATGAGAGGCTCTTGGAGCTGGCCTGAACTGCCAAGCCCACTGCAGTTCAGAAAATAGTGTTTTGATTATTTAGCAAAAATTCAAAAGGTGCGGACACCTTGGATGTTAAGAAGGAAATGTTGATGAAATTAGAATCAGTACATTTACATCTTATTTTCTTTCTTTTTTTTTTTTTTTAATGGAATAGGGATTAAATCTTGTTATCTCTTCAGAAAAATGTTTATTCTCTGTTCATGCACTCTTGTCTTGCCTGATTCTGAAATGCACTAACTAATTGCTTGGATCTCTTACGCTAATTCTCCTGAAAGTTCAAGGATGTTGTGCTTGGATGTCTGCTAATTAATTAAAGGTTATGAGTTGGCTCTTAATCAAGGATTTGTTCTGAAATTCCGAGCCCCAATAAGTGTATAATGTTCCTGGTTGAAATGGCCAAGTAATGAGACTATTAGCACATGAAAATGGATCTCCATGAATCTCTGTCTCTGTGATCCAGTAGGTGAAATCTAGTACAAATGTGTACAAAATTGCTAATCAGTGCGTAAAGCAAAGCTTTGTCATGTGGCCCACACCTGGATACCGTTTTGCTTTGCGTGAGTGCTCACACAGTCAAACAGCACGGCTCACACAGTCAAACACGGCTTCGGGAGACTGCTGGGGTGACTCTGGGCACTGCTGCTCCGGCACGCAGCCGTGGCAATCCAAATACTGGAGCAGACAGTGTTGTCCGTGTGTCAGATATATGATACGTGATGTGGAGCTGGCTTTCTTCCCTGAACTAGATTAAGCTACCTTCATGTGAGTATGTTCATGCCAGCAAAATGGCCAGTACTGGAAAAGCATTGGTTGTTTAGTGCTGATATATTTAGAGAATGAAAACCTTCTTATTGCAAATAATACCTCAGATATCATAAATTAGATCCAGACCCATATGCCGCAGGCTGCAGCAGATCCTTACACAGGCATCACGAAGGAGCAGGGCAGGCACCAAGTGAGGGACATGCCCCAAGAACAGGGAGAGCATGGGGTTGTGAAAAAACAAACCACAAGAACTTTGAGTCCTTTGACAGATCAAGGCCTGGACTCACCTACATGAAGTAGTTTGGACATTAGACCTGTATTTATTTTTCTCATCTGTATATTTTTCCCCCCTTTATGTACTGAGTTTAAATAACAGCATAGTTGAATTTCTTGTTCCCTCAGTCCCAGTTGTTTTTTAATAAAATAAAAGCAATTGTGCCAGGTATTATTTATTGCTGTCTCCTCTGAGGACTGTATTTTCCTAGTAGTCTAATACTCATTTTTTTCCCCCTTTCCTTTCTCTGATTTTCTTTCTGGCATAGGAAATGAATGAGTAGAAATTTGCAAAGGAGCACAGAAGGAAAATGAGGGGGAAAATTGTCCCCTCTTGTCTCCCATGAGCTGCCCCTCACCTTGAACATAAGGTTTTCTTCAGCCCTGTCTCCTGATTCCACTGATGTCTCACTTGACAGTTGAACAGTTAGGTCTGAAGTCTGAGTGGAGGGAAACTGGCTCAGAAGATGCTTTTCTATTTATGTATCTATTTTTGTCTAGGTACAGATTATTAATGGGCTCTTCTCAGTTATACTCACTAGGATGTAAATTATTTAAATTTAAAACAAAATAGTAAGAGGAGGCATCTAATATTACCTTCAAGCAGAGGTTCAGCCCTGAGGATTGCTATCACTAAAGCAAGGCCATTTGTTGCTGACCAGAAATGCCCAGCAGGTACAGTTTCAGAACATATGACACAGGCTAGTACATTAATATGGCAGATTTCTTCCAAGGAATCAAAACCAAGATCAGGCTAGAGATCTGTTTCCCTAGGATGGTATTTCTCATTCAAAAGGTAATCAGAACCAGGTTACAGGAACTCTCCAGTGTACTGAAAGCATTTATAGGAGTGGAGTGAGCATTTGTTTATACAGGTATCAGACAGCTACACAGATTTATTAGGTATTAGTCGGTCATGATCACTACTTCCATCCCTACTTCATTACTCCTTAGAAAGGTAAAGTACTTGTTCTCTCCCCCCTTGAGGAATACAAAAAAATGTTAGACCAACCTTTAAAATTGCTTGGTCAGTGGTTCTCAATCTCATATTTCTCCAGCTGCCGACAGTCTATAATTAGGATATTAAGACATGCTCTTGATTAGATAGATACATC
Source organism: Dicrurus megarhynchus (assembly GCA_013399195.1). Taxonomy (NCBI): domain Eukaryota; kingdom Metazoa; phylum Chordata; class Aves; order Passeriformes; family Dicruridae; genus Dicrurus; species Dicrurus megarhynchus. The sequence continues at coordinate 333,049 of VXAD01010042.1, read as the reverse complement.
TCATTGTAATTCAGATCCTACTTTCTAGGAATCTGAATGTGCTGTAGTACCTGCTCTTCTTGTGTGCTCAAAGAGAATCAAAGTTCTCTGTAACTGAGCCATAAAATCCCAGGTGTCAACCAACTACACATCATGGCTAAACGTGATACATTCTCTTCAAAGCTAATACTGACTAAAACAGATCTCAGCTTTGAACCATAGCTGTCTTACTTTTATCACATAGAGAAACAGCTTAATGGTGGTATTACTGCCTTCATTTCACAAGAAAGCATTGCACTCTTGAAAATTTGCATAGATGGTATGCGAAAAATAAAAAATCAAAAGCGTCTTACAATGTCAAATCACAAAGATAATGTATGTGAATACTAGATCTTCTCCACTCACTCCAGTAGTCCATACAGCTAAAATCTGCTGTTTTCTGGGCTGTTGCAGCACCAGTGCTCATGAGCAAAGCTGGGCTATCACCATGTCAGTGCTGGAGATGGTGCCTTGGTACGAGGCCCCCAAATTGTCAGGCACTGGTGCTGCTGTTGCCTTTTGAGCCCTAAAATCAAGAGCCGAACAAGGTTAGGTGATGAAATGCAGTTACTGTTTGAGGAAGGGTCCCTCCAGGTGCACAGCATGCCAAAATGCACAGCGAAGATGCACACGTGACATAGGGCAAGTACAGTTTTATGAGTTTAGAGAATTAGCATAATTGACGAGAATCCCTAATTAGAAATGCAGGTAATGAAGCAATTCCCCCTCTTGGTTCAACCCCTTCTGAAGCCCCCCTCCTTGCTAGTTGTTTATGCCAGTTACATGGAAAAGTATCTTGGGAAGGTGTCTAGTCCTTGATTCCCATAAGAAGCAAGATTAGGACAGGCCTTCAGGAATTTGTTTGTCTAATAGGAAAACTACTGAAGTTAGGAAACAAAATAGTAACAGAGCTATGAATATATATGAAGAATATATAACAGCAAAAATCATTTCAGCATCACTGCCAGTGAGGGTGGTGTGCTGCCTGCACTGCCTGGCCCTGCTCTGGCCCACAGATGGGTGCTGGGCTGGCTGCTCTGTTGGCTTGTAGCTGATGGATGCCACCCATATATAAATATTCTTCAACTTCACACAGAAGAGAATAACAGCCCTTTATAATTACAGCTGCACTTCTGCCAACTCCTGCAATTTTACAGCAAGCCTTACAGTATTTGCTGTCTTTTCTTAAAAAAAATAAAACCAAAACCACAGAACAGCCCTCCACTCGTGGAATCGACAGGACTGTTCAGTTTTTCTGGAAAAGCCATCTCTTCTTCAAGTGGCGAGGTGGGAGGAAGGGAGCAAGTAAAGCAGAGCAAACCCAGCCTCCAATACTCGGGTTTAAAATCACAAGCTTTCAAAAATATATGAACTTGAACGCTTGCCTGTGAATATTTGGAGAAGTGAATTCCCCTGTGGGGTTGGCATCAGCTCAGCTCCACTGTCCGTGGTGCATCTCAGCCAGGGATATCAACAATCCGTGAGTTTGCCTGACCTGGGAGGTTTAGTGCACTGCAGGGGCTGGGCTGCAGCAATGAGCAGCAGACTGATTTGCTTCAGCTGTTGTGGCTGTGAGCTGCTCTGGCAATGTTGCCAGGTTGGGAGCACACCTGGTTTAGCCAGATCTTTTAAAAAGAATTTTGATTTCCAGTTTTATATGAGGCAGTGGAAAATGTTCTTAACTCTTCCTACCTTTTTTTTTTCAGCCAGTTTCTTCCTGTCAAAGGGCATGGAAAAACTAAGGAGAGGAGTTGGCCCCTACTCAAAAAATTTTCTTAAGCATTGAAGGAAGTAAATAGCATTTTGAAGAAGAGGCTTTAGCTGCGTACACACGTGTATGTCGTGGTCCCATGGTGCCTGAAAATGTTGCAGTGTATCCTCTGTAAATTCCTAATATGCCATTAACAGGTTTCAGCATCTGCAATGAGCTGCCTATAGTTTTATCTTGCAGTTGCTCTATTTTTGTGTCAGTTGTGCTAGCAGCTTAGAGCTCAGCTAATGTACCATTGAGAAATGGCCCCCTTTGAAAGGAGGCTGTATATATTATATAAATTCATTTACATTGTATATATTCATTTGGAAATGAAATGCACAAGAGAAAAATCAGTGCTTTTCAAATCAAATATGACAAATTCACCAGTGGAAGATATTTGATTTTCTAGCTTTTAAAAAGCAGACAAGATATTTACCATTCTGATGTATTTTGTTTTAAGCGTAAAAAGACTAAAATAGAGCTGAATTTGTTTGATTGAGAAAACTGTTCTGGTGGGCTTTCTTCTTTTTCTTTCTCTCTGATTTTCAAGATGAATTTGAATTCACAAGGTTTTGTTTTGAATACCTTCATTGAAAAGTCCACAACTTTGATATCCTTTGGGTAGTTCTAATGAGAGAGGAAGGAGGGAAGTACCTGACTGGGCAAATTCCTTCCACCTAGAAATGTAAACTCTCATACATTGTTATTAACTTATGCTAATACAATTTAGAATTTTCTGGGCTTGGATCCACAAAGGTTCCCAGGCACCTACATTCCACATAAATCGCACTGAGGCAATTCAGTTGAAGACTGAGACCCCCAGAGCTGCTGTTTGGTAGATTGGGGACCATCTGTGCAGCACCATGCCACATCCTCTCAAGCTATTAGAGGCACCTCCAAGTGAGATGCTCACAGAGGTCCCAGCCACTGGGGCTGGCACACATGTGAACTGTGGTCACAGCGCTTTGCGAGGGCTGGGAGGGTCTCACAGTCCCAGTTCCTGCTAAAAACGCTTCCTAGTGCCTTGTGCATTGATTGGGAGTTTTATCTGATAATGCTCTAATTGTCTGGGTGTAAACTGATGAAATAAATATTGTTAATTCCATTATTGAAGGTTTTTCCTGAGGGCAATACAAGATCCCGACTCCACTGTTGTTCAGCATTGGGTAAATAGAACAGTTCATTCATCCTTGCCCTGGGGAAGTCACTGTCAAATGATACCTCACTGTTCTTCTTGGTTGCACATCTGCAGAATAAATTCTTTGATGAAGAAAGAAATCTATATTTTCTTGAAACTACTTAAAATTCTGGATGTATTAACTTATTAGTTGCAGTAGTAAAAATGTATCAGGAGTTAGGTTTATTAAAATGGCCAGTGGCTTTCTTTTGTGCATTTAACAAAATGGTTAGAGGGGTCGCCCAGGGCGTGGAAATTCAGGTTTTAATTTCTTTCTCTGTCTGAAGGAGTTTGGACATGCAGAAGAGAACTTCTCATTGCAGAAGAGAACTAAGCCATCAAGTAGTGCTGCAGTCAGGGGGGGAGGCAGGACTGTCTGCATGTCTGTCAGATGCTGCTCCAGTCTGTGCAGAGGTCCTTGAATATTGGTTTCAGCAAGAGCTGGCACTCCAGTGCCATGTGAGATGTATCTCCAGGAGGTCACTGCATCATCTTCTCTCCATTGGATGAGCCACAAACCTTCAAACCTTTTGTACAAAAAGGAACAAATCCAGCAGGAGAAACCTCCTGATAAGGCCTTGCAACTCTGTGGTTATAGGACACTTTCCTAGGAAGCAGGTCTCAGATGAGCTGTAGTCTTGGACCAGATCAAGGGATATCAGATGCAAAAAGACTGTGCTCTCTTTCCCACAGTGACTTCCCCTCCCTGCCGTACACATGCTCTCCCAGAACTGCAGCAGAACTGAGAATTCAATTCCTCACCTAACATTAATCTGAAGAGAGAAGAGATGAGCAAGTTAGGGCAAGGAAAAGCAGAAAAAAAAAAAAAGAATAAGAAAACAGCAAATCTTTCTGGAGGGCGCAGTTCGGTGTTTTTTGTTGTGGGTTAAGAGCAAGCAGATGAGGTGGTAATAGAATGAGTGTATTTAGACTGATTTTTAGCTGTCTGTGATATTAAATGAGCCAATACTCTGCCTAGAAACAAGGGGGAAACACTGCTAGATATTTATAGGTGTTAGTTTTCTACAGCTCTTTTGTTAGACTGAATGAATGCTGCATAGAGTCTTGTCAAGCCTTTCATTTTCTCCCCTTTTGTGAAACCTAGTACCTTCAAACTCTTTCAGAAAATAATCACTTTTGAGAATCTCTGAAAGTAAACAAGTTAAAAAGGATCAATAATCCTGGCTGGTTGATACATGGAATTCATCACTGGATCAAACAACCAGTGCTAATGCATGTTGGGCTGTGTATTGCTGGGAAGTGTCCGGCTGGGTTTAAATGAGCAAGTGGAGGCCGTGCTTAGCTGTGCAGTGTGAAAACCTCAGGCTGTTCTTGAGGTTATGGGCTGGCTCAGAGCAGGCAGCACAGTGCTGGGTACAAGGCTGCTCACATGGCACGGGGTGGGCTTCAGAGACCATGTTAGAATGTGGTATTTGTAACGAGAACATCAGTTAGGGGGTTTGCAAACACATGCTTTGCAAGCTGTTAGTGAAGGATGCAAACACTGCTGTTCTAAATAATAAAACCTTTTAAAGGTAATTTAAAAATAGTAAAAAAAAGAAAGCAATTGAAGTCTCCTTGTGATTATCTCTGAAGGTGGTAGCAGGGGATTAAACAATCTTCTGGTGCCTTGGTAAAGTGCCATTTTGAGAATTGCTGTTCCTGCAGGGCCTTTGCTAGTGCATATACAGCTCACCATGCTCATCAGGGGGCTCCTAGTCAAGGATGTCAGCAGCTGTGTGAGGGATGGTCAAATGAAGTGCAGATCATGAATTTTTCAGCTTGGCTTTATCTGAGTTCTAAGTCTTTAATAGACAACACACAGTAAGATGTTTAATTTTACAGTTAATGAGGAAACAGCATAAAAAGAGCTGATGGAAATGAAGGTAAAGAATTTCTTGGTTATCATCCAGACTGGTATCAGAATCCATCTTCACCATGCAGATAAAGTATGCTGCTCAGTGGTGTCAGTGGTGAGCAGATGAGATCATGCAGTCCCTTGTGCACATAACCCACATCTGTGACTAAGCTTGACTTCTTTACCCTGGCCAAAACTGCAGCTAACTGTGAGAGCCAGATGTGAGCTGGGAACCAAGGCTTGAGCTTTGCACACAGCACAAATGGAGCATTTCTGCAGCAGAGAGGACCAGAAAAGTAAAGTGCTGATGAAAACTGCATGGGATGAAGGTCTGCTGCTTCCATCTGAATTGTGATGCAAGACTCCAAGGGAGTATGTGAGGAGTACAGACATTGGCAAGAAACCTCCAGAGGGTACAAGGGTAGAGCTTTCCTTATCCCATGTTCTCTTTTTTCAGCCCTCTGTGAGTCTGAAACAGTCCCATTCCAGCTGTGCATCCAAGCAAACTGGTCCTCAACATCAGAGTCCCTTCACACAAAGCAGGACCCTTTCCTGCCTTTTTCTTTTTCCTCTTAGTTTTTATTTCCTTTTACTCTGCTCATGATGGTTTGCCATGAAGCAATTCATGCTGCTAAGCCAAGGTACAGTGAAGGGGAGATCTTCCCCAGATCCTCTGAAGCTTGCTGCTTACAGCACTTACACCTCATTAAGCAGCAAGTGGTTCTGTAAATTGCCACGTAGATCAAAGTGTCACGCTTTTTTTAGGTATCTTAATCTTTGTTTCATGATGTACAACTTGACTGCTTTACTTGTAGAAACTAAATTATTTTGAAGAGAAATTTCTTGAAATAAAAGCATGGTCTTCAGCTTATTGATGCATCTGAGCCCACAAAGAAATTCCAAAACACATGCCAATAGAGGAAGTGGTGGAATGCAAATGGTGCTAATTGAGGTAAAAATTACAGTTCTGGTTAATCATAATGTGGCTCAGAGATCATTGTTTGATTGGAGTAGAGTTTTCTTCTGAGATGTGGAACCTATTTTTTCTTGTTCTCTGCACACTCAGGACTTGTTGCTGCTTAAAGCACAGAGAGGGGTTGCATAAACATTTTAATATTGCATGAGGCTTCTGTAAGCCTGAATGATCTTATGAATGCTAAAACCATGACATACAAGCACAAATGAAAGCAAGCAGCAAAGATTGTGTAGCCTCATCAGCCGGATGAACTGATAGATAAGCCAACACGCTTTGGTGTCTTGTCATGTTTTGTTTTCCCTCCTGGGATAATTCAGCCACAAGCCTTAAAAATACCCTGCCTCCCATTATTCTTATTTTCAGCATTCCCTTAATGTTTAACTTCACCTGGCAGAATAGCAGGTGCACAGCTGCATGTACTATGACTTTAAAAACAGGATCATGTGGGAACGTAGTCTTTCATTTGGATAAATGTCATTGCACTTTCTGATCTTAGTCATTGTACAAGTAATGCTGGAGACTTCTTCAGTTGTTCTTGCTGATACATGTCGTGTGGCTGGAGTAAAATAGCCAAATATCTGAGTAATACCAATTCAGAAATGAGATAAAGACTTTGGTAACCAGCTAAGGCAACAATCCACAAAGTAGTTGGTGACTTGTATGGTTTGCAGCCTTGTAACAACATCCTCCATGTGGTAGCTGCACTGCAAATCTGACACTGAGGCAGAGGTTTGATGGCGTAGCTCTGTAACATGCATTGGTTTTGTGGAATAAGTGAGTGTAATCATCCCTGCTAGCTTCCAAAAATAGATGAAACCAGCGAAACACTGAATGTTTATACCAGATCAGACCAGGAACCTGTGACTCTACCAATGATCATAACTTTAAAAAAA
>VXAD01010042.1:10561-326336 GCA_013399195.1 Dicrurus megarhynchus | reverse complement strand
ATATATATATATATATATATTTAAAAAGGGTGTAAGAACAGAGCATGTTTAAAGTGGTACATTCCTTGATATTATTATGCCCAAATTTCCAGCAATTTGTAGCACAAGAACTTCTTGAGGCTGAAGTCCCACCAGCATCATCTTGTTCAATAGCTTTTAATGGACTTTTCTTCTAAGGTTTTTTTCCTCATTTCTTTTGGAACTTTTCTTTATACTTCCATAACATTTTTGTACCAAAGTGCCAATATTTAATAGCTGCATCATTTGAGAAACAATTGTGGTTTAAAAGTTTTTGGATAACATTACTATAGACTTCTAGGGTTTGACTTATAAAAAAATAATTATAATATATTCTCTGCAAGTCATAATTTCATATTCCCTTAGTATAAACCACTTCAGTTATTTCTTTTCCAGGATGATAAATTCTAGCCTGTTTAAGTTTTCCAGGTGTGCCATTTGGCTGATCATTTTCCTTGGCTATTGTTGCCTGAAACTTTCCTAGTTTCACTGGAGCAGGCTCCCCAGGGCATTGGTCACAGCTCCAAACCTGTCTGAGTTCAAGAAGCATTTGGACACTGCTCTCAGGCACACGGTGTGACTCTTGGGGTGTTCTGTGCAGGGGCAGGAATCGGACTCAATGACCCTTGTGTGTCCCTTCCAACTCAGCATATTCTGTGATTCTAGTTCTTTTGTGTCTGTGTTGAGAATGAGGGGAAGAGGGAGGCATCTCAGAGGGGAAAATGGGATCAGAATTGTACCATGACATTTCCTGCATTTTTACTAAAATATTTTCTGAAGCTGCGTTTTTGACGTCTGTTGAATGTTGAGATGATATTTTCAGGGAACTATGGACAAGAAGTCCTAAATCTTTCTTCAGAGAAGCATGGGCTAATTTAGTCATTGTTGAATAAATATATTAGGGCTGCCGATCACAATCTAATTAAATTTTTCAGGAAGGAGTACTAATTCTTAGGCTGTCCTACTCAGCCTAATAAAACCCAGTGCTCAATGTTCTTTGTTGAAGAGGTTAACAGCTACTGCTGTTAACTTCTCAGTATTTCTCCTTGTTTCTCAGCCTGTGTTTCGTTGCAGCTGTGAGGGAATACAAGTAGGGACTGTGTGGTTGAGATCTTGTTTATTTCCTGCAATGATAAGTGCCTGAGCAAGCAGGAGTTAGTTGTGGGAGGATGGAAGGTACTGAAGAGAAATATGGATAATTAGAGTAGTTTAGTGTGCTTCAATTATGTCAAATTATATCAAAAAAATACCTTTTTCGTCTTGCGTTTCTCAGAAATGAAGTGAGCCTCGTGTAGATCCTTCTGTTATCTAGCAATTATCAAGCACATGTTCAAAAGGATGACCAGCTTCTGTCACTCTTAAGTTATTAATATTGTAACATCTGGGTACTTCACAGTCTTTTCAGGTACTTACCTTTGCAGTAACCATGTGGAACTAATGGTTGGTATTCCCATCTTCAAAACCTTAAATTAAGATTAGGAAACTTCAGCCTGTGCCATGTGGCTGTCTGGACTCACAGAGTCCAGGGGCACATCAGATCCCTAACAAGTCCTATGGCAGAGAACTGAACCTCGGTGCACAAGGATAATAGGGTATTTTCCCTTTTCTCAGCAAACCGCACACACTTTCTCTGGCTAATTTTTAAACCACAGCACAAACCCCATGTCTGGTGCTCCAGGGCTACTGCTGTCCACAGAGCTGTGCACCAGCTTTGTCAGAGAGCCTCACATGGGTTTCTGATGACAGCAGGAACAGTGACAGTGCTGGAACCTCCCTCTGTGGTCTGTTTGTCCCTGTGCCATCCTGTCCATTGGACTGGGGCTCAGGTAGACACAAGTATTGACTCCTTCTGCCACGTGGTATTTTCTGATACATACCCTGAATCTGCCTCTTGGCAGCAACTTGTCCAGGACACCTCCTTCCTTCACTGAATGCTTGAACAGATCCTGAGAGGCAACAGTTTTCAGCTGCAGGCGAGACTGACCCTTAGAGCAGCAGTAGCACTCGGTTTCTGGTTTGCAGTTCCCTTACCAAAGAACTACTGCACTGCCAGGGGCTCTCTGGCTGTGCAGACAATTCCCTGTAGCCTTTGCTTGCTGGGACATTCATCTCTGTGCCATCTTTCCATTTCTCCCAATTTATGCTGGGCTAAAAACCCAATAATTTACAATTGATGCTTTCTGACAATTTAAATCCAGGCTATTCTGGGTTTGGCTGGGCTAAAGTTAATTTTCTTCCCAGTGGCTGCTATGGGGCTGTGTTTTGGATTTGTGCTGAACACAGTGATGATGATTGAGATGTTTTTGTTATTTCTGAGCAGGGCTTACACAGATCCAAGGTCTTTTCTCCTGTTTGTACTGTCACGCTGGTGAGGAGACTGGGGTTCACAGGAGGAGACACAGCTGGGACAGGTGACCCCAGCTGACCACAAGGATATTCCAAGCCATATGTCTCCATGTCAGTATATAAAGCTGGGAGAAGAAGGAATGGGGGGGCATTTGGAATGATGGCATTTGTCTTCCCAAGTCACCATTACATGTGGAGGGGCCCTACTCTCCTGGAGATGGCTGAATACCTGCCTGCCCAGGGGAAGCAGTGAACTACTCCCTTGTTTTGCTTTGCTTGTGTGTGTGGCTTTTGCTTTCTGTATTGAACTGTCTTTATCTCAACCCGCGAATCTTCCAGCTTTTACCCTTCCAACTCTCTCCCCAGTCCTGCTGGAGGGGGAGTGGGTGAGCTGGTGGGCTGTGGGGGGCTTGGGTGCTGACTTGGGGTTAAGTCACAAGACATGCCCAGGGTTAACCTCATGTAACAATGACATTAACATGTTTGACTGCATTTCCCCCAGCTTTTTCTTCTTCCCTTTCACAACCTGGCAGGAAACTCCAAATACACTGCCACCTAGTTCACAATGGACAGGAATGACAGCACTTGAACTCTACTGTCTTTCTTTTGCTTGGTTTGCTATTTGGTTGCTTGTGTGTGCTCTTTTGTCCAAGTCCAAGTACATTTACAGCAATACTAGATGCATTATAAAAGACCAAAAAGAAGGAAAAGATGTGCAGTGTCTGTTCAGTGGTTTCCAGGTGTGTGCTGCATACATGGTATTTCTCAGGGAGATGTACTTAAAGGAAGCTTCTTAGTAGAAGAGCCTTGCATCAATTACTCTGGATGATTCTGATCTTCATGTGAACTGAAGGGCTTCAGAACCTTCCAAAGACAGATTGGAAATGATAGGATTACAATTAACTATTTCAGTGGCCAAAGGGGACGTTGTTAATACAGGACTCTAACCATCCTCTTGTCTTTCATGACAAAGAAGAGATGCTCTGTACAAAGACAAGAAAGGATTCTCTGGTTTGCAGAACTATGACAAAACTAATGTAGAAGGAATGGCATATACTGGGTCATCGTGTTTGCTTCCCCACAGTTTCAGTTGTAAAGATTTAAGATTTAAAAAAAACCCTTTTAAAAGTAGCCAAGATTCCCTTCCTGCTTCTAATTACTACTGCAAAAAGGTTACTGCTGAACCTTGTTCCTCTGCTGTTCAGAAGCTTTGTTTTCGTTTCGTACTTTCTGAGCATCGATTTGTATTTGTTTGCTCATATGCCAATAACACTGCTTGGCTTTAATGACTGTTTTTCCCTGCTGTTTATCTCCAGACATATTAAAGACAGCACTCCTCTACCTTTTTACCCTGTGTTTCTATTTGATATTTGATCCTCTTCCATTTTTCTGTCCACACTATAGCCATGCATGTGATCCAAGCCAAACTCATCCTGCTGGAATGCACTAGAGAGACCCGTACTCAGACTGACAGCTCAGATGTGTCTTATGTTTCGTTTTGGCTGGTAATTATTGGCTGATAATTACTGTCAATCAGTAAACATATGTCAATATGGGCACACTCTCCATGGTCTGGTACTTCTATCCAGGTATCCAGTTTTTCATTTGAGGCTCTGTGTTCCTTCTCCTCTTCCCAGAAGGGTGAGCTGCTGTCATTGTGAATAACAGAAATAATCCCTTTCTGTGTGCGGTAGCTTCCCCAACACTCCTTACAGCTCTCTAATATGTGGTTGTTTCAGTTTAGTCTGGAAATCAGCTACAGAATTGGTATCCAGCAATATTTGCAGGAATGGTCTGAAGACCTTTTGTTGTGAGTTCCCCTTTCAGGACAGCTGGTTATCACTGCTTTGCTTTTAGCTACTCCCTTGTTTCTCTCTCAGCTTCCTCACTGACCTTCAGCTTTCCCAGTCTCATAGATTCCCTCCATGGTGCTGTCTCAAATATTTTGGCTGTGCAGGGGGAATAAAAGGCACTGCTCTCGTTTAGAAAACCAATTACCTTAGCAAATACCTGTATAGGATCCGCCAGCTTTTGCTAAACCCAAGACACCTTTCAACCCTTTTTCTATCCCTCCCTTCTATCCCCATCCAATCTCTTTTACACTTCAGAACATGATCAGCCTTGAGTTCTGGCAGGGTGAGGCTAACAGGTCTGTATGGCTGGATCACCCAACTCTTCACTAAATATAGGTGCTATATCTCTGGTCGTATGATGCCATCACTGACTTAATAGATTTACTTTAAAAAAATCTTTGCTGCTGACTTGCAATTACATGTGCCTTGTGGCAAAGAGCAGGCCAGGAACAGGCTGTAATGAATATAGAGCAGACTCTCAGCAGAGAGATTGCTGGACAGAAACAAAATTCTGTGTTTTGTTTCCAGTTCAAGACTGAAACAGCCTCTATAGTATCTAGTGGCATAATTTAGAGGTATTAGGAAAGTGTTTTCTGTTTTTCACGTGAAATCTCAGTGACAAAAAGCAATTCACTTTCATTAGGAAAATAGTACTGAAAATTTTCACTCCATGAAAACCTTGTTTTTTCAGAAGAAAAACAATGCCTTCATTGTTCTAACCAGAAGCTTGCAAAAAATGATCGTGTAGGCTTTGAAAGGGATGATGGAAAGACTTAGGAAGGAATAGTGGAAAGACTGGACCACAGTTCTACACCTTGGTCCTTCTGATTTCCATTTTAAAAGCTTTGTGGTTGTTCTTTGTTTGTTCAGCCTAATTCATGAAGCAGGCAATAGCACTAATCTTGGGTTTTGAGGGAAGATAGATTATACTGAAGAAACAAGGCAAATTAGGGGAGAACAATGTCATTCAAGACAATCCTAAATGGCATGAGGGCTCTGCACTCTATCACAAAATCTGCAATTTGCAGGCTGATAGACATGGACCAGTTTGCCTAACCCCTCTGCCTGTAAACTGGTACTGCTGGTAAAACCTACCTTTTTAACTAAAGTGATTTGAAATCCTTTAATGAAAAGTAGTCAATATTAAAAATACTTACGTCTTCAGTTCAAGTTTAGTGACCGTTCTCACTCTATGGATTATATATTTCCTGTACCTGGCTCTTGAAGGTGCAGTGAGAACTGCAGGAAATTTCATGAGGTCAGGGTTGGAGAGGGGTAGGAGTGTATTCCTGGCTGTTCCTGGGCTATTTTCTTGTTGTGGCCTTAATCCTGCAGCACCGGCTCTGCACTTCTGTATGTGACATACTATGGTGCCTTCAAATCCTGGGCATGGAAGCTCTCATGGACCTCAGAAGATGTGTAAAAATATAGTTTTCAGCATAGCATCCACATGCTGCACGTAATACGTTGTTTTGTATTCCGTTTATTGCTGTTGGGTGTAAATTCAATGAGGTTTCTCTCTTTAAGAAGGAAATCTTATCTTCTTTCTTTCTGGAAGGTGTGAGGGAGGTTCAGCATTTGGGCCACCAGCAAATTCTCACATTCTGAGGTTGGAAGTGTCAGAAACTGTTTTGACTGTTTCCCCAGGTACTGTGCTCCTGTTAGCAGCTGTTTAGCTTGCTCAGCACCCCCGGGTTTGTTGCATGTGGACAGAACACAGAAAGAATAAGGTGACAAGTAGTTGATCACATCAGTGACACCTGGTTGAGGGCACTGACATTTGGAATAGCATGACTGTTTAGGCAGTATTCCCTTACTAATGTCCAGCTCTCCATGGATATAACTTCTGTCTCCAAAGACAAAACATAGTTCTTCTGCTGTTGCTTTCCAAATTCTAGTTGGGGACATTTTGTGTGTTGAACAGATGAAGGACAACCACTAACATGTTATTTGCTTTCATCAGGAGTACATGGATTGGCAGGGCAATAGGATAAATGTCTCAGATGAGACTCATATGATATTTTTATTCACATGCATGCATGTGCCTAAGTACTGAGGCAGCTGGGCACATCAGTGTCTTGTTTCTTTAAGAACATTGCCAGAGAGCTACCTTCTGAATGATGACATTTATATATTTTAATGTAATTCATTGTGGTCAGAGAAATGTCCAACACAGTAATTTGGTGCTCTATATCAGTTCTCAGCAAGTGACTAATCCATCAAATTTGTTCAGCACTACAAGTCAGTACAAGATTTCTTTTCTAGCTGCCGATGTGGCTAGCTCACGCAGCTTTTAGAAAAATCAAGTTGTGGGTTTTTTCCATCCTATATATCATCATCTCTGTCCACAGTAAAGAATTTAGAATCAGGGCTTGACTGACTGGCTATTTTTCTCAGAGTTGCATGAGGCAAAGCAGTGTACAGCTTACTCATCCAAACCTATTCAGAGTTTGAAGGTACCCTGTGATACAAATTTACTGAGCAGATAAGAAAACTTGGAAGGCACAAATGGGGCAGATAAGGACGACTGCAAAATCCCATGGATCCTTTCAGAATTGGTTTGAGAGTTTTTGGTGTTTTGCTTTGTTGTCTTTTTCTGGCATTGGTGCAGTGCATTTTTGACAAGCCTCAGCAGTTTTAGAAAAGCATTCAGAAGTTTTTGATGCTCATCTGAACCAATTCCATCTAATCAGAACAAGAGCTGAATGTTACTATTCTCAGGAAGCAATTGTATTCACAGAATTTCATCTTTTCTGATGTCCTCAATTTGTCCTCTGACAGAAGCAACTTTTATTAATCTGTCCTTTCACTGTTATTGATTGGCCACTTATTATGCCAATGCATCCAGCTTATGTTTGCACATAAGCTGTGCAGTGAATCCAGTTGACAGCCGTAATTTGTAACTCACTAGATTGAACGAAAGCAACTGTCATATTCCTGTCACTTGCCATATTCCATCTCCCAGGGGTGATGGGACAGACTCGTGATTTCAAATGGTCGAGTTCTTTGAGTTGTCAGTATTCCTCTCAACATTGCTGCTTTGGGAAGTCCCGTGTTAGTGCCTTGTACCTTGCCCTTCAGGTGGGCTCTGCAGCATGTGGTGGATGGATACTGAGAGCTGCTTTGAAGCCAGCACAGTGTGTATGTGCCTTAGCCTGTAGCTGTTGTGCTACCTGCAGATTCCACACACTGTGACTGGGAGTTCACTAATGAATGCTGAAGTACTGCAGTATTTACCCAAAGCTCATTAAGGTTGATTGTAAATGCCAGTCTGGGCTAAAATTGCCAAAGTAGTTGGCTTCTTCCTTTCTGCTTGAAGCTGAGCCAGGTGTAAGGGCAGCTCTCACCACGTTACATGTATACCATGTGTGTAAATGGCAAAAGGCAACATGCAGCCAGACATTCCTTCAGCTCATTTTAGATCAGCAGCATGATGAAGCGTGGAATTCAGCGGCACTTTGCTCCGAACAGGCACTGCAGGTGGTCTTTCCTGCAGGTCCTCTTTTGCTTCATGAGAAGTGGGATCGTGTGCTCTCAGCACATCAGAAGAGTGACTGCCAAACTAATACCCACAGCAGTAGTCCCTCAGATCACCAGGCTTTCAGTAAATGCACTGCCAACTTATTGTCTGTTTGCACCACGTGACGTGGCTTAGCAAAAGTCACTGAGAACACAGCTCTGCTGTGTAAGTAGTGCTGCAGTTTTCCCTGAACATTGCATTTCACTGATCTTTGTCATAACTCCTCCCCTCATTACTGAGCTGTTGGCCAGCTCTGCCATTTCTCAAGCTGGTTGCAGTTGGTTTGCTTTTCTCTTCAAGGCTTGGCACCAGTGCTGGAGGTGCCTGCTGATCCCTCCAAAAGCTCATTGATACCCATTTCCCTCACGTGGAGGAGTAGGGAGGGCAATGCCAGGCACTTGTTCATAGATGCTGTGCAGAAGTTGTCACCTGGAGGTGGTTGCATTGGACCTGCTGCCAGGAAGCTCTGTTTGTCCCATGGGGAGCTCTCTGATCACTGCTTTGCCCAGTGTACATAGCACAAGCTATTGAGTGCTGCTGCTGCTGACATACGATTGGAAAGAGCCCAGGGCTTCTCCATGGGTTTGTGAGGAGAAAACGGCAGTTTATCCAAGAATCAAGCAGATGTAGATTTGAAATTGGTGAAGTGTCGAGACTGGGGAACCCAGTGATACCATTTCTCCAAGCACAGTTTTGTTAGGTCAAAAATCACAATTTATGTAGCTTGAGCAAGTGTGTCTGAGGTTTTCAAAAAACTGCTTTTATTCTTTCTGAATGAAAATTTCCCCCTCTGGTTGTATATTCATTTCACTGCCTCGGTGTAAAGGTAAAGCTCTTTGATTTCACAGTGGGATTAACATTTTCCTGTTGATCTCTAGTTTCCTGAGTACCTCATCATAATATCAAATCCAGCTTTGTCTCTGGGTGGTTCCAGAACATTTCCCTTTAAGTAATTTCTTAGCTATTCTGAGGTGGGCTGGCAGAGGGACACAGTGGTATGCAGATGATACAAGCCCTCATTGCAAAACCTAATAGCTGGGAGAAGGTAAAGGTGCAGCTCGTACCCCGATGCGTTAGTTGTGTTTGGCTGACAGAGGTTTTCTTCTCGGGGAGTTTGTGCTTATGAGGTTGTTTGCTGAGAGGTTACCTGCAGGGCCTGATGGCAGCTCTTGCAAGGGGGATAAATTGGTACTTTGCACGCTGATCTCAGAACAGCTACTTGCAAAGTAAAGCACTCATCAACAAGGGAGAAGTCGGCTGCAGTGTATGGCTCAGTTAGCTGAGGAGGAAAATAAGACTTGCAATATATTCTTTCCTATGTATCTGTGTTTCTGTGGACCAGCTTTATTAACTGGGGCTGGTCCTGCAAGGGAGTGCTAAATAAGTCCTGAAGTTGAGTTATTAATGCCACTCTGGAGACTGCATTTGAGGGAGGCAGGACATAATGCTTCACTTGATGAAGTCCTGAGGTGAGGCATGAGCTCTGGAAGAACCCAAAGATGAGGAGATTGCTTGGGCCAAACCTTCTTTATTCTCATTTTAGTTGGTTTTGTGGTTTTGTTTGTTTGTTTGTTTTTTCCTAATGAAATCAAATTGGGGAAAGCTGAAGAGAGGTCAGTGGAGGAAAGAAGGCATGAGAGGTGGTTAGAGTTGTTATATGGAGCAGATTTGAAAAATTTGGAAAGCCACGAGACTGCATCGTATTTGGGCATTTCTAGGATGTGACAACGGTTGTGAATAGCCTTACTGTGGCATCATCTATTGGCCTTTATTATCGTTATTTGCTGATGACATTCCTGTTAGTCCTTGAAACATGCTGGGCATTTCTCCATTTCCTTTTGGTTAGCTCCCCAGCATGCTTTGTCTAAACCCTGGTATTACAGCCAGAGCCAGGAGATACGCAGTTACTATTCTGCTTGAAAATACATTTTGAATAATGCTGCATATATTTTACAGATTTTATATCCATTCTGTAATATTCTAACTGCCTCCTTCGCTGATATACAGCCTCTAGATTTGGTCCTATAGTAATGGGAAAAAATACTATATTACTTCCTGGCTCTTCTCATTCTCCAATTCTCTCTTTCCTTGAAATATGATCTATTTTGTTCTTTCTATTTCTGTTCCAAACATACATTATACATCCAGATCCCCATATGCACTTGCTATTACTGCTTAGTACTTAATTCAGGGTTATTTGACTTTACTGAAGCTAGCTGGCTAGCTCAGCTCTCTTTGTGTCCCCCTTCGTTCCCCCTCTTTCACCCCATCCCTGTCTCTCCTTCTCTCTCCCTCCCTCCTTTTCTCACAGAATCACAGAATATTCAGAGTTGGAAGGTACTCACAAGGATCACTGAGTCCAGCTCTTAAGTGAATGGTTCATATTCTCACCATCTATTCATAGAATCACAGAATCATAAAATGGTCTGCGTTGGAAAGGACTTTGAAGATCATCTTGGTCCAAGCCCCCCTCAACAGGCAGGGACACCTTCCACTAGACCAAGTTGCTCAGGGTCCCATCCCATTCATCTGCCTGTCTTTGCCTGTTTATTTTATTTGCATGGAGTGCTCGCAAGATAAAAATAATATATTTATGAGAAAAGCCTTCTTTCATACTCACTAGAACAACATTACCAAGTATCAGCTGTACAAGTGTTTTGAAAGTCTAGTTTCTGTTTTTTAGGGAGGAAAAATGGGTGTCTTTAAGCACTGTGCTATGTAAGTATAATTACTTTTAACCATCTATTGTGTATTACTTCATCATTTATTTCCTCAGTGAAATAAGACAAGTGAGTTTTGCTTTTTTCTTCTGTCAGTCCTGGTTTGCATGCTGGTATCTTGGTTAGATGCTGAGTTTACAAGAACTGCAGAGAATATTTGATTGCTTTGTTCCTTTTCATTGAAAGGAATGAAACATAAAATGCTAAGAAAGTGAAATTTCAATATCTCTTCTTCTGTGTAGCTCCTCATCTGTCACTGGAAAAGAAGAAATTTTTTTAACAAATATTTGATTGTTTATGTTTCTATTTCAAAGCAAGATTTGGAAGTATCAGTGCTAGAAACCATTTCTGGAGAGAGAGATCTATATCATTCCTCCACACTGAGGATAGGAATGGATAGGACATTTCCCACNTCTCCTTCTCCTTCTTTTAATTTGTTAGAAAGTGGGAGGCAACAAAGACAGCATCCCCTTTGCCTGGTAAGAAACAAGGGCTGGTCTCAGCACGGTGCTGGTCACATAACAGGAATTCAGCTGGTGAACCTGTGCCTGGAGGTTGGTCTTGGGGAAGGATCAACTCAACATGGAAATAGCTTGGGGTTTTATTTTTTTTTTAATTGTACCTGTATCGCTGCCTTTGGAGATGATACTCCTCAGATACTGGTTCTGCAGACCCTGACGTTTGTGTAGGGGTCAGTGGACGCTTTCCCAAACAGCTCTTTGGAATCAGTGGGCATTTTGTCCCACCAGCACTGTTTCTAGAAAATCAGCAGGGAGGCTCTGAGATTTGGTTCTCCTGCAAAATCTCAGCTTACGTCTCCCATGTCGCTTTTCCAGGAGGTCACTCATGCTCTTCTTAACTCTGGAATTCTTCCTTTCAGTGTGGCTGCAAAATGTGCAGGCATCTCCCCTGTAGGGGATCTGAGTACCTGCAGACAGACATCTTGCACCAGACAAATACTGCCTGCCTGCAAGATGTCTTCGATATGCTTTTAAAAAGCAATATCCATTTCCTTCAAAAAGGCTGACCTGTCCCATTTGTGATGTACTTTCACTTGCATATAACTTGCTGAAGCAATAATCAGCTTCTTTAAAATTCTGCTCTCTGCTCACTTCTAAACCACTTGAATATTTTACTCTATCCAGGTTTCGAGTAGTTCTCTCCTGTGCCTGCTTTCATTTTTTTTTAATAACTGAGAAGTTTTCATGAACAATAAGCTCATCGAAGCAAAGAGAATTATTTGGCCAAAAATTCCATCTTTCTATGAACTGACAATATTACAGATCATCTTCTGAGCTATCCAACTGTAATTCAGAGAAATGCATGACTTGTCTGGCTTTATTACTGCATTTTTTGTGGGTGAGCCAATCCTACTCCCCTCCATTTCACAGGTCTTGCTGTTCTCCTCATGTTGACTAACATTTCGTACTGCTAAGCAGTGCTTTGGTTCCCTCTTTGGGTGTATTTGATGGCCTCACTGTCTTAAGTAGTGGCTGGAACAAAAATTGTGCCTTTCTGGTTCAGAACTTCTGGAAAAACCCCTCTTGTTCCCATTTGAGAAGCACTTGTGAACATCTGACCTGCTGTTACAGATAAGTGGAAAATATAGGCCCCTTCTGGTGACTTGTTCTCCAAGAGATTTTCTTTAATAGCCAGCGTGAGATGGCCAAGACTATCATGCTCTCAGGGTGTCTTTCCATTAATTCTAAGGAGAAAGCATTACTCTGACAAGGGTTTTCCATTTAGTCTCCTGCCTGCTACTGCTCTGAGCCTTCTTATCAGTTGGATCTTGGGTTTTCCTTCCACATGCAATGGTGACAATGACTTGCTGCTTATTTCATGTTGAGATTTACTAATTGATGGTGCTGTAGGAGCTAAATAGGCAAATGGAGAGGATTTACGCAGGAGAAAAGCCTTGTATTGCTACTTCTTGCAAGTTCCCTTCGGTTCCAATGGTTTTTATTTCTAGAGAGATCAGTCTAACTTTATTAATCTGAGACAGAAATTAAGATTAAATTTGTCAAACCTATTGAGACCATTGCATAATGCCAATGAAACATCAGATTTACTTAATGACATGCAGTGGGCCTGATTCTATGTGCAGTGTGTGCCTGCACAACACTGTGCACACCTAAGCATGGCACAAGAGTGATTTTAACTTTAAGTAGTGTCTTATGCAACTGCTCTCTGATGCTGATCAGCAGATGGAGATGCTTGAAAAGGTTGTGAGCAGTGCTGTGGGTTATATGCCTCCAAATCCAACTGGCTCCTCTAGGAAACATTTTATTAGTGTTCAGATTCTGCCTCGTCTTTCAATCCAATCCAACAGAGCTTTCTCTGAATTGCAGTGTCTGGTGGATCATGCAGGCTGTGATCCAATATCCTGGCTTTATTTTCAATTTGGTAGCAGCACAGTAAGTTCCTCCAAGTAACTGCACAGGATGGGTGAAAATAAAGCAATCCCAAAATGCTGAATAAATATGGACAGAATAGAATCCAGAACAGGAAAGTGCATACAGGGAGATTAGGGAAGATGGATGGCTCACACTTTGAGTGGCTGCTGTGGCAGGATTCCACCACAGTTCGGTCATGCATGGAGTCATCACCACTGCTTTCAGCAGCCTGTGTGTAACTGCTACTCCACAGGTACCAGACACTGCCTTCTTGATTGTGATAGAAAAACCCTGGTGTGACTGAATTGCCCAGGACTGTGAGTCCAGTAAAACATAATCAAGTAGCTCCACAGGCCTGAATACCCCTACCAGGTATCATTTCAAAAAAGTAGTCATGTCTCCAGAATCTCAGCAAAAATCACTGCCTGTTTCTTCTTTAACACTTGAACTATTTCCCTTCTACACTACCTTGTAGTATTACTGTTAACAATAGATGATCTTACTTTTTTCTTCTTGGTACATCCTGACCAAACAGTAGAAAAACTGAACATGGCTACAGAGACTGAAAATAAAGATTTATTACATAGTCTTTAGTGTTGTATCAATGCACAAGCAAAGTGTATGTCCTAATCCTTCATTCTTATGGCAAAGAAAAGATTATTCCATATTTAAAATGAAAATGGCATTGAATTAAAATGTTATTTTGATGAAGGCCATTGTAAAACCCAGGGCTTGCAGAGGGGAGACGAAACCAATTCATCCTTTTTATAATTGCAAGGCTCTGATCTTGTTTGCTTAGATGCTATGGTGATAGACTCAAAATTGGCTCTCAGTAAATACAACATACTTTTTGCATAATATTGGTTAAGCTGTTCCAGGAATTTTTCACCTCCGGGTGAAACTGCCTGCTAAAGCAATGTTGAAATTGGCGTTGGCTGTGTGGAAGCTTTGCCTGATGATTTTGTAATAGATCATGGTAAATTTGTTTCATGATCCTATTAAGAAAGAACTGAGGAGACTGAGCATTCATCATTATAAAAATTGCTGTTTGTCTGAAGGTTCTTTCACAAGTGCAAATCTGCCTTGTTAATCTTCTGTTTCCTTTGACCTCATTGGTACCATTCCTCAAATTTTGTGCTAAGTGCAGATATACAATTTAGCAAGTGTAGAAAATGAAAGCCTTGAAACAATCAATTGTCACTAAAAAGTCCCTTCTTATCTCCTGACAACTTTGCCAGGCATGAAGGCTTCACTCTGTGGTGTCTCTAGTGGCAAAGGCAGTTTGATTTTCACCATGTCCACTCATTCCTGCTTATGTCCTTCTGGCTCTCACCATAGTTGTATCAGCACACTTATTTGAGGCACTTGCCTGGAAGACCAAACAATGAAATGAGCAGGGCTTAAAAATAAAGTCCATTGCTGCAGGAGTGTGCGTGCTCTGCTTCATTTTTATTGAAGAGTTTTCATTTCAACTACTGAAGTTTTTGGTAGGGAGGAGGATGGATGTTGATAAACAGTTCAATAAAATGAAAAATTAAATAAAAATGGAAAATGGTGGCCCATTGCATCTTTCTGTTGAGATCCACAAGATGCAGAAACCAAGGAGCTTTGCTTCTCCCTGGTATCAGCAGAGACATTCATCTAGTAGACCCATGTTCTGCTCAATTTGGGACACTTTTGCCTCTGACACACTCTTTCTGACAGACTTCAGGGCATATTTCAGCATTCCCTCCCTCCCTCCCCCTAAGTTGAATTGATCATAAAATAATTGTGTATTGATTGAGATGGAGAGCAAATGTAAAGCTGCCCCAGTGGCTGGGCTGTGACATTCCCTGGGCCTTCCCATTTTTGAGCTGGGCAGATTGGAGGTCACAGTCTATCTTCACACCATGTCTGAGAGCCCTCACCAGCAGCCTATAAATTACACCCTTACCAGGCAGTTTTCCTCATGGTATACCCATGATCTGACCCCAAACAGATATTTATTTTCCCTTTGCCCACCTTTATTTGATCTTTTCCTTGCCAAACTGTGAAAATACAGATTGAACAGATTCAAATGACATTGCACTTGACTCAGTGTCTTAGTCATAGATTCTATAATGTCACAGAATTACTGTATTGATCCAGCACAGTTTAAGATGTGTTTGAGGTATTTTATTTTATTTTATTTTATCCAATATGATGTGTATGATAAAGCACTACATAATATTGGCCATATTAAGTAAATTAAGCACTTTGAGGTAACAAGATATTGTACAAAGGGAATGTTTTTACACAGGATTTTCCAGAAACTTCTTGCTACTTAACCTTGTATCGGAGATCTGGAGAAATCGTAAAATAATTGCAAATTTTGCAAATGAGACAAAGAGCAAGATAAGGTGAACAGCAAGCTGAATGCTCCCAATGCATGAAGTAGATTCAAGCAGTAGCAAGGTGAGCTCTGTTAAGCAATGTGCACTGAAACACAACCAGATGTAAACTCTGCTAGAGAAATGGGGCTGTGTGTCATTATCCCACGTAGGATGAGGATGCAGCATTTTGCAAAGCCGTGGCATTGAAAAGGAAATTTCACCTCTGGGGTTCTATCCCTCAGAGCATTTCGGGGTTTTTTTTATTGAAGGGTGTTCAGCACAGCTAAGCCCCAGAGCAATTGTAAAGAGCTCAGTGTGAATTGAGTCATCTGACTTTTCAGCCCTTGACTTTGAATGCTGTGTTTGACTTTTACTCCAGCGAGGTTGCTGTGATGAGCCAAATGCAAGCAGGGCATATTGCTGACACTGCTCCTGTGAGCAGTAGGAGTTGAACAAAACATAACATGCATATTTACTTTGCTCATTTAACGTGCAACAAATAATTTAAATAAATTAAAATGCTAACACCTTGGTGGGAAATCAATGAATCACTTAATGACAATAGATTCTGCTGTACCTTTTGTGTCTG
This sequence comes from Dicrurus megarhynchus, assembly GCA_013399195.1. Taxonomy (NCBI): domain Eukaryota; kingdom Metazoa; phylum Chordata; class Aves; order Passeriformes; family Dicruridae; genus Dicrurus; species Dicrurus megarhynchus. Next base: position 310,546 of record VXAD01010042.1, on the reverse strand, counting down.
CATTAATGCTGCATTAAATCAAATTACTTTCATTATGATGGATGTGAACTGAACTCATTTAGCAACAGGACAACCAGCACTTTCTTACCATTAGAATCTCCATGTTTCCGTCAGAGACCTTGGTTCAGGGAAACATGACAGTTCAAGCAAGTTGTAAGTTTCTGTACTTCAAGCTTCTGCAGAAATACCTTTTACAAGGAGAGCTGAGGTTGAATGTGTGTGTGCCGAGTGTGCAGTAGATTACACAAAACCAGTAAAAATGAATTGCTGAAATCCCACACAAATTCATTTTCCTGAGTATTTTTGCTATCTGGAAAAAAGACATGGATGGTTTTTGGGTTGGTCCTGTCATCTCTTTGTCCCTCCCCATCCTTATCACAAAATCAACTATTCAAAAATCGCAATATTAGCAACTTCAGAATAAAAAAATCTTGGACAGCTAATTTTACTTGCAAATTTGTCCTCTTCACAGAAAAATGAAACAGCTTATGTGCAAAATGGACCTGATCTTAGAGTAAACCAGAGATATTTAATTTCTGTTTTAAGACTCTGGGTTAGCCCTGAGGGATTGATACCCTCCCAAGGAAACCAAGGTCCCCACAACTTTTGTTGTTTACAATAATCTTGAACAAAATTCCCAGGAAATTCCCTGATCAGAAAAGACAGTTCAGCTCAGCTACATGTTTCCCAGCCCATCTGCTTTTTCTGTTACAAAGATTATGCTATCATCGTACATTTTATTTTTGTTTCTAAGGCACCACGTGCTGTTAGCATGAGGTACAGTGCCTATTCAAGAGACTTGAACCAGGGACAACAGGACTGAAGAACCAGGCCTTTCCATTAGCTACAGAAACCATTCTGGCACGGAGGAGTAGCGGGTTCTTCAGGTTCCTCTGACCAGCTTCTGGAGAGGCATAATGGTGTGCCCTGGGTTCTGTATCCCACATCTGAAACTGATGTTCAGGACATATCTACATGGATGTGTTTAGATGGTGGTGTGGTTCAGGAATGGTACTTCCCCAGTTTAGTGCTCCTCGATTTAGACTCCAAACCACGCTGCCGGCTGCGTGCTCCCCCTTCCCCTCTCCCTGCCCCGCTGCACCAAGCTGGAGAGGAGAATTGAAAGGCACAAAAGGCAAAGATCATGGGTTGAGGTAAGAACAATTTACTGGAAACAGCAATGAGGTGAGAAAACAAACAGTAACAGCAACAATATTAATAACAAAAGTGTACAAAGGAGGGAGTGATTCACGTGCAAAAATGCTCACAGCAGAGCTCGACCTGACCACAACCACACCACCCTGACCAGTCCCACCGGCTTGGAACCAGCATCACCCAGCCACTCCCTCTGGCTCAGGACCAGCACCACTCACTCAACCAGAAGGAACCCCTTCTCCCTGGAAGAAAGTCCCTTTCCCCACCCCTGGCAATGACGTGAGGTGGTGTAGAATAATTTCCATGTCCTAGCCATGCCCCCTCCTGACTACTGCAAAAAATTAACCTTATCATGGCCAGAACCAGGAGAGACATCCTGGAACTAGCTCTGCCTGTATGTGGCATCACCTTATTGCAGCAGTGTGAGAAATCCGATGTGTCCCACTGGAAGGGCGTGCTCAGAAAGAGCAGACTATTACCTATAGTACTGCTGGATAAGACATGCACAGGAATTCTGGAGTGGCTATTACATTGTAAATCCACATGCTAGTTTATCCTCCCATACTACATCTGTCTAGTCAGACCCTTAAATTTATTAAATGAATTCTGGGTAAGAGCTGTTGTAGTATGTATAAGGACAATTGACTGTGTTAAAAAGTCCTGCATGAAATTCAGAGCATAGTACCTTACCTAAATTTGCATCAGTGGGACTTGGATGTAACTTTTTATTTGCATCTGAATCCTTACAGAGAGGTGAACTTCTGCTATGAGATATGCTGATATTTACTGAACTTGCTTTTCACTTGTCTCTGTCACACTGCAAGCCATTTAAAAGACATCCTTTTTGCATTTCTGAGCACAGGAGTAAGTGCTGCAGCTTCATGCATTATTGAAAAGTGTGGCCTCGGCTCGTACAATATAGCAGGGATCCAAATGATCTCCAGAAACAAGCTTTTTTATATACACACAGGCAGGTCAAAAATGAGGTTCTAGAAAAGTTTAAGAGTGAAAGGACTGAAAGCAAATGCAGAACATAAATAAAAACTTGGGCTTATGCAAAAATGAACAAATTTTTACTCGGGAGGCAGCAGATGAAAATACCAGGCTTCAGAAGTTCAAGTGACCTCTAAAGCCATTTTTGTGATAATCTCAGCTGGCCAGGCACTCTCTCTTTCTCTCTCTCAACTTCTTCTCTGGAAGCTATTTTTCTCTGTGTATAACTATTGAATATTCTTTGAAGCAGAACCCCAGTAACCCATTTCCTGGTTGAATGCTCCCACCTGAAGGTCATACTTAGTCATCCATTCCCTTCACCTAACCTGTACCATAATGAAGAAAAGCCTGAAAAGTTGTTTAATAGCCGATGGAAATGCTTTAGTGTGAGAGAATTGAAGTGCTTGGCCCCTTTAGGAAAAGATCAAGGTGTCACTTTGGTAGACTTTATGTCCTGTTTTTCTCCTTCTGGCACCAGTTATGGATGTTAATCCAAGAAAGTGAGGTAGGAAAAGGACCTGTGTGTTCAAAGTGACAAATCCCAATGTGAAATGCAGATTTCTGTCAAGGGGAGGGAGTAATGAAGGGTTGAAACAAAGTGTAACAGCAAATCATTCCCCTTCAGGTCATGACTGGATGCCTTCCCTGGAAGTTCTGTTTTAAACAGAAGAAATGGGGCTTAATAAAGGGGCAGCTGGCTGAAATGTATTATGGAAGAGCTCAGATTAGATCAAAAGCTATCACTGAATTCATGACACAGTTTGCTTCCAGGTGATGGCAGGAGTTACTTCATGTCAGACAAGTGTGTGCATTTGAGGTTTTGGAAATTTTCTGTTTTCCTGAGCAGGAAAGGATTTTCAAAAATTTATTTTTACTTTTCTCATTAAGAACAAACAAACAAGCACCCAAACCCAGAACTAACTCTGGTCTACCCCAGCAGCTATACCAAGTTCTTTCCCTCTCCAAGATTTTCCAAATGCATGTTCCCTCATGAGCTTCCCCCTTCTTGTGCATCAGCTTGAGCACTGATACAGCCACATCCTGTGCTGTTCACTCATTTGTTGGCATATAATGTTCCCTGGGTTTGTGGTAACACAGGGGTCACTGAAAATTCTCTTCAGACCTCTGTCTATTTGTCTTTCCATGATTCTTGCTAATTGGGCCTGGAAAAATACCATCTATAGGCATGCTGCTGTACACCTATAAAATATTCATACTAAGACTGGCAAGTCAGTGTAGCTGGGACCTAAGTTAAGCCAGTAATACCCTTTTAAGACTCTGGTAAATATACCCGGGGCTTTTGTTATCTGCTTTGTTTTTTTCAAGTGTTAGTTCTAGACACATATGAGATGGGTAAGCCAGACTTTTTGTTTAAGATGTTCTAAATTATTTTCATAAATCTTATATTGTTGGCTGTTTAAATTAGTATGAGCCAAGGTTCCTGGCACTAGAGGCTACACACTACAATGAAAGTGTTCGTATTTTCTGTGTTTATGAATCTAAATTATGACAGGGTACTTTTTTTCTCTTCTGTCTCATGCTTTTTCTCCTCAGAGCACTCCACTGTGGATATTCACAGATGGGCTAATAACAATCGCAATGGTTGCCTATTTGTCACCCTGTCATGGGTGCCAGAGATTCTTTATTTGTGCTATTAAAAACATACAAATAAAAAACACCTTTTAGTTGTCTGATCATCCTCCTTGAAGGCCTATTTAGTTTCCGGAGAGGCATTGAAAAACCATGTTTTTAATCCTCATAAAGAATAAAGAATGAGAAGGGAACTTCTTTCCTGCTTAATTGTAACTGATCTAGGTCTGCTTTCTGCAGACCTGCCACACATACCACTTATGCAGTGTTTCCTTCCTTTATGCAAAGGTAGGATATGAGGGAAGTTCAGATCACAACCAAGCAATGAAGAACAAGTGACACAACGTGCTCACCAGTTTGACAATAGCTTTATCTACATCACCTGTGTGTTACAGGATTTTCTCTTTTTGAGCTCTTTTAGAGCAAAAGTTTTTCCTACTTTTGTCAACCAGGTGGCTTTGCCTTTTTTTCTCGCACATTTCCAGCAATTCATCTCCCACTTTTACCACTGAAAAAACAACTTTCAGGTCCTAAAATAGAAACTAGTTCCTCGTAGAAGGGTATGTGTACCCAGCCATCACAAGATGAGGTGTAATGCTGCATATGAAATCACAGGTAAAACCTGAGTATGTAGCCCCAGGCAGTTCTCCCAAGCAGGACTTACTTGGCAGCCTGTGCTTCACATCCTAGTTTTCTCAAAAACATCCTGAGAGTTTTTCACTGATTAGAAGTTATGAAAACTTTGCTCTCATACCCCTGGTGCTGATACATGTAGCAACACACTCATACCTGTATTTGTTTGGCAAGTGTCTTCAGAATACCTGTGCAGCGGATCCAATTCCCTCCCTGCCAACACACATCTCCTGTGGCTTTGTTCAGAGCTCAAAGTTTTTGGGGCAGGGAATATATTTCTCTTTGTTTTCAGACCACACATAGAAAAATGGAGCTGATCTTGGCTGGAGGTGATAGGTCAGGTCACAACAGAAACAGGGAATGCTTGTAGTGGCAACCAGTGTAATTCTCCTCCCCTGTGGCTGGACTTCACAGAAAACTTCAAAGTTTTTCCACAGCGCCATCTTCTAGGATCTTAATAAATTATGCACACTTGCTGGAGGTGGTTATCTGATACTCTCCCTTCTGGTGCTCTCTCTTACAAAATTACTTCCTCTGGGAACTTTTAGTAATGGAAGACATGGCCAAGATGAAGTGGGAGCTTGCTAATTGGTAGCATTAAGTAAAGTAATCTTACTTTATACTGTTTTTCTCAGGTCTTGCTTTCATCTAAACTTGCTGCTTTGTCTCCAGCTGGAAAACAGAGCTCGTCTCAAAGAAGATGCACTGTTCCCACGTTCCACAGTTGATCACTCATTGTAATAAATATATGCAGCACACTTTCAGAGTTCTGCCCCTGTTACAATCCGCTGTTCACATTCACGCTAATGTGGCCGATTTGCTTAGGGTTTGCTGTGTGCAAGTGATAAAAGACGTTAATGTTTCCCTGGAGTAGCTAATGGGCTCTTTCATAGTTTGCATGTCCCCTGTTGGCATTGGCTGACTCGTGGTCCAGGATGGGCACTTCTTCAGCTTTGCAAGAGGCATAATACTATTTCGCTAAATGTAATGACACTAAGGGGAGTCTTGGAGCTGAGATTCCACAGAATTATAAAATCTAATCACCAGTTAGAGATGTCAGTCCTGACATGTAAAAAAGGGCAAAAGACAGGTGAGCACCCTCAATCTTGCACATGAAAGATCAAGCAGGTAAATGTGGAGCACAATCCTGTAGACTTGATCCTAGGCTGTTTCACACTGCTGAACCGATCCAGCTAATGAGCAGCTGTCCAGCCCTGCCGAGTGCTGTCCCCAGACCAGGGCCACCCAGGAGGCTCAGCTTGTACTGAAATGCTAGAGCCTTATGTAGCCCAGACAGACCTGAAAAATGAGGTGGCTGGTCCTTTGAGGATCAAAAAACTGGTTTCTTTTACAGACGTTAGTCACAGTTGTTCTGTTGCACGTGGTTGGTAAATTCAGTAATAACAGACAAACGGCTGATGTGTCCTGTGCTGGTTGTCCTTGGTATATATTTACTTTTGACATTCAGGGTAATCTTAAATGTCAGAAGACGAGGTACCGTGACACATCAAAGCAGTTCATCTATAGCTTAACTCTTTTATTAAGTTCAAATGCTTTCATCCTACTGTAGTAATCTTTTATTCACTTCATCTTACTTTTCTGTCCATCAGAAACCACCTTTGCTTAGCAATGATTACTTTTACACGTTTGAAATTTCAGGTCTTGGCATCATTTGTGAGCTGCCCTGTGTGGGCACAGCGCTGAGTGTGTGTGCACATGTGAGCTGCTCTAGCTCAGGGAGACCCTCAAATGGGAATAACTCAAAGTTAGTCCTGTAGTGAAGGTTGCAGCAGTTTCTGCTGGCTAATACAGCAGAAAGCTACTTGTAAGGCTTCCCTAAACCTCAGTGGGGCTCAGGAATTGCTGAGGAGTTACGAATTGCAGTGCAGTATTTCCCACCCAGAGTAATGTGCTTTCCTGCTTCTTGGCCTGCTGTTCTTCTTCAAGTTCCTTCCTCATGCTTTCTTGTCTGTCTTTTCAGTCAGCCTGGGTGTTTATTCTTCTTTGCTGCTCTCCAGCTCCCAAGATACTGTCAGTATTTTCCTCCACAAGAGACCTGGACAAAGACTACAATGGGGTTTATATTTCTAAGGAGGCTAGTTTATGAAAGCCTGTGCTGTAAAGATGCATAGTCTCTACTGAAGAAATGTGTGTGCCAGGGATAGGAATAGTTTCTCTTGGGTGAGCAATACTGGGTACAGCTGAGTTTTACTTTGTTAGCAATGAGCTAGTATTTCTGTCATTTAACATTGTATAGTCTGTGATATTAGAAATTATACCACCCTTTAAGCCTTAAATTCTGAGGTTCAAGTGCAGAAGACTTTGCTGAAATGAAATGCCTGACTGTTCTAGATTTAATGGTAAATAGCTTTTTAAACTTTGAATTGGCACTGGGGAAAGGTGGTGTATTAAAGTCATCACAGCGTGGCGACTGTAAATGACCAGGGCAGCAAACAGTGGCAGGATCTCAGGCACCAAAAATATTCCAGTATCCACAATACTCATCCAGCCATGTGCATGTCTCCCGTGGGAAAAGTGGTAGTGCTGTCCTGAGAGCTCTCCTTGGCTTGCCCAGGCAGAGTGATAGAGGAGAGCTCATGTCCTTAAGGGCTGCACGAGGAATGTGGGAGCCACAGTGGCGTGTGGGGCAGACTGTCTTTGGAAGCCAGAGAGAGGGAAGGGGAGTATCAGCCTTGTTGCAAGCTCCTACCAGCAGCAGGTGCCAGGGCCCCAGGGGGATCAGATTGACTGGAAGGAAGAGTGAGAGAGAGAGAATTGCATCTTCCTGCAGCACACCAAAATCCATGTCCTACAGACTAAATGGAGTTGTGATATTTGGTGGAGGCACAGTCCAGGACCAGTCTGGTGGTTTCACCAGGCAGTAAATGATGTTGTGTTCGACCCATTACTTTTCATTGTGGTTCTCACTGTGTGTTCAGAGGTATTCACTAGGGGGAACAGCTTCTTGATGCACCATTGCTTTTTAGGGATGCTTCAGTGGGACTGAGACAGAATTCCTTGACTGATTCTACAGCAGTGTGTTTATGGCATAAGTAGGGAAGAAATGCCCATGAGACAGTATTATACTCACCTTCCAGGTGATGGATTGGTTATTCCAGCGACAAGGCCCATTGAAGGGAGATCAGAAGATAATTGACTGTCAAGTTTTGAGCAATGTTAAGGTCAATTGCTGCAGAGGTCAGTTTATTTGAACAATGGACCCGTTTACAAAGGGTTACAGAATGCTAATAATAATTTTAGTTTTAATGGAAGTTCTAAGCATTGTCAAGGGAGAATTAACTTTTAAATGTTAAACTTAAATATCCTTTTGAAATACAAAAGCTCTTGGTCTATGAACCCAGCTTAATTTTTTCTGTTGCAATGAATGTGAAAGCTTTGAAAGAAATATTCTCTGGAAAATGCCAAAAGTCAATGCTTTGATTGCATGCCAAAAATAATTGATTTTTACCTACAGTCAGTCAGCTGAATTGCGAGTGTGTGCATCTATATTACATACATATATGTATATTTATTTTCAAATTTCTCAAGGATTGAGAAAGTGACTTGTTGGGAATATGTAGTAACATGACTGAGGGAAGTAGCATGACTGGGTTAATAGTGAGGAAATAAAAATCTTAATTGTTAGTAAGCCGAAAAGAAGTTAAACTACTCAAATTCCTGAGGCTTCTGTCCTGAATAGCCATGAGATCTGAGGCTTGGGACACTGCTGGTCAGGCTCTGGAACAGACTGGAGCAGCTGTGCTCAGAATAAAACCTTAATTTCTTTTTTTCCTGTGGGGTTCANAAAAAAAAAAAAAAAATATAATTCCTTAAGTTATTCGTGCCCACTTCATGTATGTGTAATTAACAGGAAAGCTGTAAGACCACCAAGAACCAAACAGTTGTCTACTGCATATATTAGACACATATTATATGTTCATACTGTCTTTCTGTTTTCAAATCAAGCTTAGTGCTTAGTTGCTTAGTATCAATGAGATTTCTGGTAAAAATCATCAAGGTTTCAAGGCTGATCTATTTGTTATGTTCACAGAAAGTCTTCTTTCTACCACTCGAAGTCATTAGAAAAATCTCAGTCCTGCTTCCAGTAAAATGTTGGAAAGCACTAATTTTGACACACACGCTTGCTGTGCCTTCTTACTTCTCTTTTTAGTGGGAGTCTTTGGAAGGGGGAGGAAACCTCTTTAACACACACACAGAAATTAGTCTTCATTTTTAATTTCTCTTTATTTTTGTGTGTATATAGAATGACACAGTGAAGTAGCACTGATGGGAGCTCCCATGTTTCTCAGCCCGCCTGTTCTGCAAGGACTCTTTCTTCTTTATCAGTTATAAATACATTTTGTTGAGGGCTCAGTTGACCAAACGTGGTTTTCAGGGAGAGCTGCCACCAGGACACTCCTTGGCTACACGTGAGCTCAATTCTAAGGATGCCAGTTCCTTCTGTTACTGTGGCAATAGCTTTGAGTCTCCTGGGGCACTGGGGAGCATTGAGCCTGCATGCTCCTGTACCTGCTGTAGCCAAAACTGGACCTGTAGAAGGAAGAGAGCTGCTCAAGAAACCTGAGGAAAATTGGCAGGTTTATTAGGAAGAAAACAGATCAGGTCTTGTACCTTTGGTGGACAGAGTTGAAGTCCAACAGAGCTTTGAACAGCTTACAGAGGAGTGACCGTGGGACTGTGTCTGGTGGTAGGAAGTACAAGGTTCCTTCAAGCAGGTCTCCATGATATTTTGCAGGCAGAGGAGAGGGCATCTGCTGGTGTTCTTTACCTGCAGGTGGCCACAGGAGCACAGGAAAGCCGTACCGGTGCAGAGCTGCTGTGCCATGCTGGAAGAGGGAATATTCACCTGGCACGGCCCCAGCAGCTCAGCCTCTGTGTCAGTTCCTTCTCATCTGATGTGGGGCATGCAAGGCAAGGTGGGCTTGCAGAGCAAGTTCACATCTCCTGCAAAACACCAGAAGACCAGATACTTGAATTGATCATGTCAATTTAAGAGAGGTACGAATACCTCCCAGGCTTCTAGTCCTCTTTCACCATCTAAGTGGTTTAAAGAGGTGGTAAAACACATGAAAATCCCTTTCTTCTAATTAATCACTACGCTTGAAAACTAGAAGATTGAATTAGTTCCCTCATATCCCTGAGCGAAGGGAACAATCTATAAACCTTTGATTTTTACATAAGTCTTCATTCTTTTCCTATCCTACACACTTCAGTTGGAGCATTCTGACCTATACACTTCAGTTTTATTGCTTTTCTTCCTTTATGGTATTTGTGCAAGCTAAAACAACTTTAGGAAGGTAAACAGTACCTCCATATAACTGTTTTGTTTTCTGGTTCTCATGTGCTAACATGCCCCTGAATGTTTGTGTTGCATTTTCCTTAAAGGAAATCTTTACTGCTCAGCTCCCAGTCCAAACAAGTGAGATCCTAAGAAACCTGGAGGTTTCCAGGAGAGCTTAGCTGTGTGAATGTAATTACAAGACTGGAGCAAATATTCAAGTGCTACCCCTATGCCATATTTGTATGAAGAAACCTGTATAACTGCTTCTGGGAACCTGGTGAGGAGCTGGCTGTGATCCCTTTCTGTATGAGTGCCACCCAAATAATAGCAATGAGGAGAATGTGCCCAATGGATGTAAAGCATCTGAGGACCAAGTCCATGTTAGTCACATGCTGAAACAAAAGCACTGTACTACCCACTGCTTCAAGGGAATCTCTGTGGGATGTACAAAGCTAACTCTGTTTACATTCCTCTGAAAATCCACACCTCAGCCAGAGAAAAAGCATGGCTCCCATTTGAGTCCGGGTCTATGCAAGATTCCTGGGTAATCTGGAGTCCAAGTCTTCATGTGCAGTGAGAAGTGGTCAAGAGAAGGGGGAGGAAGAAACACCAAGAATATGCTGTAACGCAAATAATGCTGTGAGTTTGGTTAAAGCAGGAGCAGCATGTTGCTAAATGTTGCTGCATCTGCTCCAGTTCATCCATCTCTACTTAATAGCCTTTTGGCTTGTGTCTGTTAATAGACTTATAAAATATTACTTATCTGATGATAGTAAATATCTGATTATTCTCTGTATGTTCAGATATTTTTATAAGTTTTGCTATATTCTAGTTTCTATATTAAGACATTATGGGCATATGCATATCAAGTAGCCTTTCCCCACAGTAGTTTTAGCATATCCTCTTTAGCTTTCACAAGCTTAAATGATGATACAAAATGCCAAAAGAGAAACAAGGTTTAGATGGTTACATGATTTATAGAAGGTCACCACAGGCAGAAACAGAAGCGAAAGACAGAACTTGGGATACGATAAGCGCAGGAGTCTTGTTCCCAAGTCCTTAAGTGAGTTTGTCTAGGACAGGATGAGTTTACCTTGCTGAAATTCTAAGTTCACATTGGAAGATGCAGTAATTTTTTATCACATTTGTTGTATTTGGGGTTGGATTTTTTCAAATTTTTTTTTTTTTTTTAATCAGGTTGTTAACTGTTGTTTTACTGTGTCTCTGGGTTTGGTGAACTATTGTTCACACCCTTAGGAGTAATGGATATCTTGTACGCAGGGCTGAGCAAACAACTGTAGCAGTGGCTCCTGACTTGCAGGCAGTAAAACATTATGATTCTCGTTTGCAGTACAAATACAGAAGCCTGTTCATCACATTGCCCAACACTAATGCATTTATATGGCTACAAATTCCATTACTTTGTGCAACTGAAAGGGCAGAGGACTTTGCCAGATAAGGGAGAAACCCCAGAGCACTCTTATTAAGAACCTGATGTCAGTCCAGAAAGGGATGGTATAGCTTGTTTTAAACATTCAACAAACCAAAGCTGAAAAAGAATCAAACTCGAGATGGTTCAAGTTCTGCTTCTGGGCATAGGCAGACTGCCATAGAAAGGTAGAGGAGTCATTGTCTGCTAAGCAGACCTCATCTCTGAAACAGGCACAGCTTCTTCAAAAAATAATGGTACGAAACTCAGACTACTCTTCTATTCACTGAAGAATGAGAAGTCTTACATACTGCAGGAGGTTGTTCTAGAGGTAGTTTTATTGAAGATAAGCTTTCAAAATATTCCTATAAATTTTTTTTTAAGACAGTCAAGTGGAGTCTGGAATTTTTCTAATGTAGTATTCACTTTAAAATATCACTAAAATCAGAGGGCATGGATTTGCCAGTCTCACGGTGTTCTGATGGCAGATGCTTAGCTGTGTTCAGTGTTTAGAGGAAAGGCTTTCCCAGAAGCCTGCTGTTCCAGAGGCTGATCCAATCCTGGCCATGACCAAGGGTGACTCCTACAGATTGTGGAAGTGGAGGAGGCAGCTCTTTCACCTACCTGGAAGATCTCAGGTAGGGTAATACTGAGTCTAAAGGCAGCTGGATCTGAGCAGAATCAGTCAGCAACATGGAGTCAGGAGGGCTGGAGCAGAGATAAGGAGCTCTGGAAAGGCAGTTTGAGGGATCTTTGTGCAGATAGTTTGCTGTAATCAAAAGCTGGTGCCTCTCAACATGGTCACAATGGTGCAGCTCTCACTGTGCCAGCTAAAGGTCTGAGTTCCTCAGCCTGCCTTTTTCTGATCTCTGCTGGGCACAAGCAGGGCCAGCAGAATATGCATGCAGGTATAGTGTTCTGCAATTCCTCCAATGACTCATGAGCCAGAGATGGGGTAGCATGGGGGGAAAGGAGAATGAGGGAAGCAAGTTTCAAAAAAAAAACAGTAGCTCAGAATTGAGAGGGAGTTGTGTAACCAAAAATAGGAATGTTCTACTTTTTTTCCTGTTTCTCAACTAGAACATAGTCACAACCCAGTGGACCTAAAGTTGTCAAAGCCTCTCTGAAAATGCCTCTCTCTGGGTACCCACTGCATCACTAGGTAATTTGTGACACCCAGGGATACTTTGGCACCTCTGCCTTGCTGCAGACGACATGCAGTCACTTTTGAAAAATCCCTTTGTTGTGAGTGAAAATAAAGACTAGGACAGTGGTTTAATTTGTGTCTTTATTTTCCTGGTTGGTAAAGAGAAGCCTTGAAAGAGACTCGAGAGTGAAGCAGAATAATCAAGCAACTCATTGATCTAAAGTTAATCTGCTGCAACTGCCTCAGCAAATGCTAAAAATGGCCTCCTTTGCTCCTTTCTATAACTGAGGAAATGGCTTCTGCCAATATCCCTCTAACACCAGCAGCCCTTGGCGCTTTTGTCAAACACGCTCTGTGTTTGAACAGATCAAATGAAACTCATTTGTTGTTATTGTTTAAGATTAAGCTGTACTTATGGAATTACTGCGGCATTATTAGGCCAGTTTCCTAGAACACAAAGAGAATGAAAAACAAAAATTAAAAAAAGGAGGAAATTCTGTTTATTTTTTGGTTTAGAACTCAGTACTGAGCTTTGAGTTTCTGCTGTTTTCAGTAGTGAATTATACAGCATTGTATTCTTCAAAGAAGCACCAAGAAGTTGTCTTAAAAACCTTATAGTTGTTATACAGAGGTACTAGGTACTATACAAAGCGTTCAAAATGTTTCCAAAATGCTTAGAAGGTGAGTTTCTGGTGAAAAATAAGAGCAAACCATGCCTTTTAGCTCTGGGCTCTGATATGGAATCTGTACAAGCATGAGCAGGTCAGTTAAATGGACTATCTACTGCTCCATCTGCAAAATGAAGCTGTTGAGTGCATCAAACTACCCAGGGAAGCCAGAAAAATATATCTGTAGGCAAAATGTTTGGTGCTGACCTGCTGGGATTTATGCAAGCTGAATTTTCTTTTGTGCTTTCACTGATGGAAAGCATTTCTGCCAAGCCATCAGAAGCCATAATTTTCTTAAATGAAAACTCATCAGTCCTCTAAGTCATCTTGAAAATGTGCTGTGGCTCACAACTAGTGTTTTCATAGATTCTTAGAGCAATTCAGGTTGTAAGGGAACATGGAAGGTCTCTAGTCCAGCTTCCTGCTTAAAGCAGTGAATTCAGAGCACATTGCCCAGGGCCTTGTCCAGTCTGAGATTGAAAACCTGCACATCCTCTCTTGGCCCCTGTCCCACTGACGTGTCATTCCTACAGGGATTTCCCACCCCTCGTACACACCTTATGTCCAGTCAGAGCCTTACCAGCTCCAGTTTGTGCCCCTGGCTGTTGTTTTCCCGCTGCACGTTTCTGCAACAAGCTCATCTCCACCTCTCAGTCACTTTCCCCAAGGTTCTAGGGGCTGCTCTTAGGTGTCTCCAAGACAGCCCTTCCCAGGGCTGAAGCAGACCCAGTCCCACACCCTGTCCTTACAGAGCGAGTGCTCCTGCCCAGACCAGCTTGGAGGCCTCCTCTGAACTCCCTCCAGTCAATTGCTGTTTTTCTTGTACCGGGTATCCCAAACTGGCCCCAGCGGACAAACAATTGCTGAGAAACAGGGACTAATCACTTCCCTCCATCTGCTGTCTGCGACTGCCTGGGTTCAGGGCTGTTGTCTGTGGTCCCTGCAGCCCAGGGTGTTGTCTGTGTTCTGTGCAGCCCTGCTGGCCCCTGCCCAGCCTGCTGCACCGCGGGGCCCTTTCAGCAGCGCTGCTGCCCAGCCGGGCAGTGCCCAGCCTGCATCGCTCCAGGTGTTGTGGGACTTCACATTTGTCCCAGCTGGATATCACAAGATTCCCATTGGCACGTTTCCCTGGCCTGGCCTTGTCCCTCTGGATGGCAGCCCTGCCCGCTGGCGTACCAGCTGCACTCCCCGGTTCACTGGCACCCACATTCGTGATTTTAAAACAAAGCTTATTTAAAATTGAAAAGTAAATTTAAGCACCAAGGACTTCTATTCATCCTTCCATGTAATCCCACTAATTTTGGTGAGTTTAACAAGGCTTCAGAAATGTTTTGCAAGGAGAGTTTTCCTTGTTGAAGGAAGTTGACTGGCCTGCAAACCTCTCCAGTCTTTTTGTTCAGCAGTGAGTAGACTTCTTCAGCTCCATTAGATCATGTATACCTGGAGATCAAAACTTTCTTCAGGTTAAAACAGAAAAGCAGAAAAATAGTACATTCCTCCCTACCCACTGCCATTTCAGTTTGAAGTTAAGTTCCAAAGAATATTTGTTGTAAAAAAAAAAAAAAAAGAGACGTGTATGGAAAAATCAATACATTGACAGAGGAAACTTTGTTTCTCTGACTCTGCCAGAGGATTCTATTGGGTTGTATCCCACTTGGGTTTAGGTTCTTTGCTAGTTCTGTGTTGCCTGGAGCTTAGCCACTAGTAAGATATTGGTAGAGGTAATTCTTAAACCACACAGAAAATTTTCTTGTATTTCTTCAGTAAAGGATATCCCTGCTGCTTAGCCAGTGCAGGGGAGCTTTACATATTAAAACAATCTTCGTCTTTTGAGCCCACAATAGCTGTGGATTGTGCTGACTTTTGCTTCCACTTCAAACCAACCATGCAGGTAAATGTTGTAGGATATTTAGCTCTTACTGCAGGACCGGAGCATGCTACAGTTGTGAATGCCAAAGCATCCCGATGAAATCCCCAAATGAATGTAATTCACTACCAATCTTAAAGTGCTATTCTACTCTAGAGAATGACTATTCAAAAAAGGTCCTAATTTAATCAATAGAGTAACTCCCCGTGTGCATTCAGACACATATAAAATCTGTTAGTGACAGCATGATGGGTTTTATTGCTTTTTACTTCTATTAGCATTGCAGAACCAATTCTGCTTTGAGCAAGCTGGAATCCCCACTTTCCTGTATTGTATCCCCTGAAAATAATAGCTGGCACAACATAGAGGCTCTCAGCACCTGAGTGCTATCAATAATGCTGCTGTTAGCCCAGCTTCTGGGGAGCAACCTACCCTGACCACTGAAAGCACTGGGACTGCACCAGTTGTACTGAGACCATGATTTTAGTTTACAGCGGGGCTGCTGCTGGGTATATTCTACAAGGACAGAAGAAACCTGTCTCAATTCTGACCCCAGGATGTCTTTGAAGATTAGAAAATGATTGTATTTTTCATTGTCCATCTGACTACTGTTCCTGCATTAATATAAATCCCCATTATAATATTTTTACACAGCTGACTCCTGTGCAGTAGAGTTATATTAAAAGCTGGGAGGGTCTCATTCAATTTGGGTAAGGAAGCAATCATTTGAATACTGACCTCTAGCACCTGCAAAACTGGGTGGAAAAAAAAAAAGGAGAACCTGTGTGCCTGCAGCATTCTGGTCTGTTTCTGTGGCTGGTAAGAATACAGCTTGAATCTATATTACTGGCAAAGTAACATTGCCTAGAAGAGAGAAAAAAAAAAGAAAATGAAAAAGCCATATTGTCTTAAAAAGTTTAGATGAAATTCTCAGCAATCTTACCTATTTCATCCCATATCAGTTCTGATTGTGCAATGTCAAGTTTTCAAAAAAACAGACTTAAAAGTAGAAGTTTGAATTTTGATTACAGCACTGTGATTGACCTGTCAATGGTGATAGGTCTGCGATAAATCCTTTTTAAGCTACAACAGAACTGGCATCATACTCTGCAGGAACTGAATGGGAGGTGATACAGATCCCTCCCAGCCAGGGTTCCAGGCTGGATTTTGATACTGCACACCTCAACATCCAGGACTTAGTTTCACTTTTAGTGGATGCACTGTAGGAAGCTTCCTGCTCTATCTGATAATGATGGAAATGCAGCTGGGTGCTGCTGTAGACACAGAGGCCGGTGCCCTGAGAAAGCAGGACAGGCTGCATTTCAGAATAGGGAACAGAGAAGAAGGAGGGAAAGCTCGATGTTCCCACATGCAGCCCAGGATGTGATGGTCAGAAAGCAGAAGAACTACCGGCAGATTAAAACCTAGAGCCACGAAAGTGAATTTGCAGCTCAGGCAGTCTGTACAAGGAGATAATGATGTTAATTCCTGTGAGTAGTGAGCTGGATTCTGATCAACCCTGTGTAAGCAGGTGTACTCCAGAGATAGCGAGGAGCAGAAAAACAGGTTGATTACTATTTTTAGCAATATAATAAGGACAGACTGGGCAAGTTAGCACTATTTCCCTGATAAATATTAGATTGTGGGTGCTCAGGGAGCACAAGCATCTGAGATGGTGGCTACTAATAGAACACTCTGCAGGAGCTGAATGGAGGCAGGTTTTGTCCACAGAAGAGCATATTCAGCTCCTCACTGTGAGAATCAGTCTGCTCCCATACCCTGCCATCCCTTCAGTGTCCTTCAGGTGCTCCAGAGCAATACTTGCCCTGGTAAGAGGCACCTGGGTGTAAAATGCCAGGGAAGACCTCCCCTCAGATCCAGTGCTACCTCTGGTACTCAATCCCAGAGACAAGAAAGTAGTTACCTCTTAATGGCACGAGAAATCCTATACCTCCTGAGCTCAGTCATGGGTCAGGAGCAGGGATATAGGAAAAAAAAAGGGGGCACAGAGAGAGCCTGTTCCTCCTACTTTCCTCAAGTAGAGGAGGGAAGGGAAAGGAATAAGGCAAAACTGAAGCAGAGGTACCCAATTCCTGAAGATCGCTTCTCGCAGCCCAGCAGATTGGCTGTAGGACATCAGTGAGCAGGAAGACACAATGGCTTAGGGACACTTCAGGGGGTGACAGATATGCACTGAGGAGAACCTGGGTGAGGGGCCTCAGTATTAACATGTGTGGGATAAGTGTCCTCAAGACGACAAGACCCTGACTGCCAACTGAATTAGAGTTGTGGTCAGGCAGTGACGTTAGTGAGCTGGTGGTAAAAATCCCCTTACCATGCTCTGTTCTTCTGCATCTTCTGGTCACCTCTGTAAAATTCAGAAGCTATTAAAAATTATTCATATCCTCACTTGGCACCTTGCAATGCATCTGGAGGATGGTGATGTCTTTCTCTATTACCTATATGTCTTTACAGACTTAAGACACCCAGCTGAACCAGGGTCTTTCCTGAGATCAAGTTATCATGGGAGAAAAGCATGCTCCCTGTTTTTCTTTTTGCCTGGATTTCTTGTAGTAAATGGGAAAGAAAGAAGGCTGCTTATCTTCACAAAGTACTTCTTTGCTTAGAGAGAAATAAATACAGCCTTGTGACTCTAACACATCATCTGAGTGGGTTGAGTCTGAAGTGCCTTTTGCCATGTGCAATTCAGGGCAATCTCAGCTCATGTCTAGAGCCCACACAGTCACCTCCACAGCTCACAGATTAGCGGGGGGAGGATGCTCTGAGGCAGCACTGTGGCATACAGAAAACCTTTTAAGGCAAGATAACTCTCTACAACAGAATTTAATAACAAGTTACTTAGTGCAAGTGCTTTATTCCTCATGTAATTTTATAGTTTCCCAGAATGTCTAAAGCTGTAGTCCTGGCTAATGCATAGTCAGTTCAATAGCAAGCTCTAGAGGGCTGACTGCTAAGGTGATACTGGTTCCTGTTTATTTCTACTTGCTAAGCTGTATGACAAGAACCTTTAAAATACCCCAAATCCTCACCTGATGGTTTCTGTGCTTACTTATACTGCCATTGACAGAGGGATGTTAGGCAGGCTTTGGAAGAAGTTTGGAAAACTGATTGTTTCAAAAGACTTCTAATTTGAAACCGGTAATTATAAAAGTCTGAATGCTCTTGCCTCCCTGATGGGATTCCAATGTACAGAGAGGCTCTCTGCAGCTCCACACTGCCAGTTCCTCTTAGTGCCCTCAGTGATGGATCAGCTGCTTGCACTGCGAGACAGCCAAAGGTGTGACTGCGACTGCAGGCGTGGGCAGCTTGGAAACAGAAAGGCCAGTGTTTTTTTTGTAAAGGAAAGGAGAATGTGTGTTTTCCATCCTGAAACTGCCTGACAGTGTTATTAGAGCAGGGTATGGATATGAGGAACAGTGCATCATTCTGGGGGGGATTCAGTCTGTTGTTGTAATTCCCACAGTGTGTTGTGCTGCCTCTGACATGTAGTTCCCTCTCTGTCAATAAAAATAAATATCTGCCTGAAGTTTGTTGCCAACAGAGATTTTTTAAAATTTAAGTTTCTTATGAGTTTACCATAGCTGTGCTCATTCTGTTTTGCTCTTTATTAAATTTTCTAAAAGACTTTGTTGACTCTCCACGAGTGTTTTTTCTGAGTGGCTTTTCCACTTCAAGGTCCCTATCAGAGGACTCTCAGAGAGATGCATTGGCAGCAGAAGAGCACACTCTTATCATGTCAGATGCATAAGAATTAGATTTACTTAAATTGTTTTCTAATGGCAGATTTTCCATCAAGAAATATCATTTTGAAAACTAGACTTCCTATGGGAATATGTCAATTTACACAAAATGCCAAGGTCTTTTTCATTCTGGGAGAAAATCAAAATGAAGTATTTTGGCCTTACTATGATGAAGCACTGCTATAATTTACTTCATTTGCAACTATACTATGGTAGACTTTACTGTAAAATTGACATGAAACACTTTAATTTTAATTCCTTTACACAGAAGCATTTGCTCCCCAGCTGTTTTCCTGTATAAGATTTTATTTTAAGGAAACTTCAGTTTTATTCTCGTTCATTCCAACACATGGAATGGAAAGAAATAGAAATCATGGAGTTTCCTGCAAAGCAGAAATTTGCAATGCTGTTTGGATCCAGCACCTATTGTGTACCACGGGCATTTGAAAGACCAACTGGTGCGTGACTGGAGTACCACACAAAGCAAACAAACAAAAAACCCCAGGGGCTGAAATCTGTTCCCAGTAAATATTTGAGTAATTTCATAGTATTCATCCACTGCATTCTGCCCATGAACAATTTGCAAACAGCCAAGAAGTGTCAGATCTCACAAGCAAACTGTTCACTGCGAAGAGTTTGCCTCTTCACTGTGACAGAGATGTGTGTTACTAAGAAGCCAACTGTGCTTCTTAACACAAGCTTTTAACCATAGCCATAGTAAAAGCTGTGTGTGTGACAAGCGGGACAACAGAATTTTAAGGAAATTATCTTTTGAAAACCTTGCTTAAGTATTTCTTCATAAAAATATTTACTGCCTTTTATTCAAAGATTTCCAAACCCAGTGAGCATCATTACTTCCATTTTAGTAGCAGAATAAAAAGACAAAAGGAGAAACCACACAATTTATCTTAGATCCCATTGAAGATAAGATGAGGTGGGAATTAGCTCTTGAGATCCAGTTCACAAAACAGTATCTGTGAAATGATAACTTGGCCTTTATTTCTAATGGGTGTTAGTGTGGTGTTCATCACGGAAGGTGTTCATCATTGTATAATTCAAATAAATTCAGCATAGCAGATGTACAATAGAGCATATACTCTTTCTTTTCTAGATGTGGAAAATGAGGCATAGATTACAAATTGTTTTGCAGCATTTGGGGCTGGCAGTGGAAAAGTAGCAGGAGGCTCACAGTGCTGCCTCAGCCTTTTCAGGCCTCCTGTCTCTTAATTTGTCTCTCTTATCATCATCTCTAAATTCACCTTTAGAGCAACTGCCAAAACTACTTTGATTTCAAGACGTGCACACAGATAAAACATTCCACACTCAGAGACTAATGGTAAAACTAAAAAAAAACCCCCAAAACCACAAACCCCACCACAGAAGCAGCTCATGAGGGCAGCTGGTGATGATTCCTCCTTGATTATTGCTTAAGGACCACTATTTGCAAGCACCTCATCCCAGGAGAGTTTCTTGGGGAAAAGTCATGGGAGGAAGTCTTCCTGAAGAGGTGTCATCTGTCATGACAAGTTGCCTGTCCTGATGAGCCTGGTGCTGAGATCGCATTATGATGACTGATGAGGCCGTCTGTAGCAGTTAACTCAGCCATTTGTAATCATTCCTCTTACAGGCCTTTTGGTAATCACTTTGGGAAATTCTTATTTGAACAGTGCAGGTTCTAGGGGGAAGAAAAGCAAAGCTATTTCTTTGTTGCAGGGAAGGATTTAGATAGACATAAACTTGGGGAGAAATGAAAAAAATTCGGCATGAAGTATCTTTTCTGTCCTTCTAGATATTTCTGCAAGGCTATTTTGGGGGGTTTTTTTTGTGTAGCTCACAGCCACAAAACTGGCTCTGTTCCAAATGCTCAGAATTCCCCTTTCACAAGGTGAAAAGGTGAAGTTGTTTGACAGAGACAGGGCTGGACCACCAGAAGCAGGGACTTCTGGGAAGAAGGAAACAGTAAAAGTGGTTTTCTTTTCTAAATTCCGCTACTGCTTTGCAGTGTGGATTTGAGCAGGTCATTTAATCCAATGGTTTCTTATTATCCTTACACATAAGAGGTATGTAATTTATACGTCCATTTTTTCCCATGTAGTTCATCTCTTCTACTGGTTGTTTTACAGCTCCTTATGGGCCAGCTTTTCAGCCCAGCCCACCTCACCAGTTTTTCCCCCTCTGAGGAAGGCTGTAGCAGCATGTAGGAATATGTAAGAGAGAGACCAGAAAGCTCCTCCTCTCTGTGACAGGCAGATGATGGTAACCTGCCTCTTCCTCCTCACCTTAGACTGTGCCTCGTTGGGTACTTGAATGGTTGCCTTTATACCAGAGGCCAAATACAAGTCTGAGTAGAACATTGCAGCAGCATAATTTGGATCAGCAGAGAGAACCTGGGCCATCCTGCTCCACACACGAGGTTGTACCTTGAGCTGGAGCACCTTCTTTTGTGTCACACAACCGATCTGCCCTGGTGCCATCCAGCAGGGGATAGTGGTGGCTCGTGGCATCAGCTGCTTTACATCACTCACCTCTCCCTCGGGACTGCTGAGGATCAGTTAACACCATCAGTTAACAAATATCAGTAAAGATATTTGGAAAGCAGCTACACAGAACAAAATTGTGCCAAGGAACCCAAAACATCCTACAGAACTCAGGATATCTTCAGAGATACTGCTTCTTATTTTAATTCAGCACCTGAAAAACAGAATGACAAGCAATTTCCCTTTTACAATCTTTACTCATAGTCAATTTAGAGATGTCTGTGTGAGTGAAGTCAGGAGTTTCTGATGCCTCGCTCAGATGCTTTATGGCCTTCATTTTGGCAGCACTTACGGAACTTCCTTGAGCAGTACTTTCACATCTAAATACCCCACAGTTGTAGTCAGAGATGCTGTCCTTTACCTTAAGCAAAATTAAATGTTGCAGTGAAAAGAGACAATATAAGCACATTGGCATCCTTCCCAGTAAAGGGAATATGAAGTAGTTTTTATTGTTCCTGCCAAGACAGCTGTGTTTTAGATTGAAATAGTCATCACACCCTTTTTCTATTTCTAGAAATAATGCAGCTTGCCTACCAATAACAAATGGCTTGTATTTTCTCTGGTACCCAAACACCCCACACTTTTGTTGCAACTCTGCAACACTGTGTCTTAACAGAAGTGCCTAATGCAGCAAATAAATGGGTTTAGCCATGCAAATGGCAGGAAATTCATAGCTGTCACTTCTTCACAGTTTGCGTCTGTTGTACGCATGTAGGGCTTCATCTGATTCCTCTGAGCATTCATTTTATGTTTTGATATGGTAGGCATATTTTAAAAGACATTTCTGCTTTTAAAATGCCATCTTTGGATTACAAGATTTCAGAACTATTTCATCTGTTAAAGGTGGACAGCTGTAGTGAACTTTCTAAAGGTGTTCCCTCTGTCTTCATGATACAGTTGAGGCGCAGTTTCTATGGGAAACATCACTTCATGACTTCTGCCTCTGTTGTACAGGAAATCTCCAGTTTTTACCTGAAGTTGCTGTATTTTATTTCCTTTTTTTGTGGGCTATTTTAAATGTGAAGGGGTGGGGATGCCTGATTAAAAAAAAAAAAAATTCTGGATTTGTATTTCTATATGAAGAGCCACTATTGAGTCTTTTGCCAACGTTAACTTGCATGTGTACTTGTGCAGTAAGCATAGAATTCCCCCCTTTCACAGAAGCAATAATAATAATAATGATAATAACAAGGAAAAATAAGGCTGACTTATGCCACTGCTGTTGCTTTCTTCCAAATAACCAGAATTTACTGGCTGCCGTTTGCAGCTGGCATTGTTGAATGGTCCCAGGCAGCAAAACAAGGCCAGCTTGCACCTAAGGCGGGTTTGTGCCAGGTGGTGGGTGAGAGACTGTTCTGGACATAGTCCCACGCTCTTTGAGGAAGAAGGATGGTGCACACCTTCAAAAAGCTTTGGTTTTCTTTCCCAAAGAAAGAGGTATATGTAGCAGTATTATGGGATACAGGGAATGAGGGTTCCCAGGCAAATCCGGATAAATCAGGTGGAGCAAAGTAAAGACACTTCCCAAATTAACTCAGGCTGAACTTGCACCTTTAAACTGCCATGAATGAAAGTTTGATTTTCCCTAGATATGCAGTGAGTGTGTGAAACTGAACTGTGTTTCCTCTCTCCCCACTATCCAAGCTCAGTGCTGCAGTGCAGTCAAAGAGAGGGTTGTAAATGCTCAGGTCATGTGTAACTGTAGCTGGCTTTGACTGGGAATGGAGGCATTTAGATGCTGCATATGAAAGGAAAAATAAATGTTCCCTAAACTTCGTTACGAGTGTCTCCAGAGCCAGAGGTACTGACATGGCATGAAAATGTGGGAGGATAAGGGAATTACTGCCTTTTTCATCCTGATCAAAGAAGTCTTTAAAAGGTGATGCAGGCTGCCTGTTCTGAGGGTGAAAACCCTCCTGCAGACCACAAAGATTCAGATCTGCAAAACCTTCAAATACTCATTTCCCCAGCATTTAAATGTTGGAGGAATTTTTGCATGTGTTTTTGTCCACTGACTGTAAAAAATTACAGAGATGAAAAGAAGTGAACATCGAATGCCACATCTTAAAGCATAAGACACAGATTCAAAATGCAGATGTTGAGAAAAATATGAGTTTGTATTAAAATTTGCAGGGGCTGTGGGCCACTGAATATCTAAATATCTGCAGTTGTGTTAAAGTGATAACTGCTTAGTGGTGTAAATTTGCGTGTGCATTCTGATTTAGAATGCAGTCAATGTAGCACAAAAAAAGGCTTTACGTGTATAAAGAGCAGGGGGGTTGTTTCTTTCTATTTCTGGGTTTGTTTCTTTCTCTTTCTTTAATCCCACTATTTAAAATTATAGAGAAAGTGTGCAGATCTGATGAGACTCCAGCTGGGTGTCTGTGTACCTATGCAGAAACCCAAGGTGAAGGCACTAAATGGTTTGAAGTCATCGTGTGTAATGAATTATTAAAACACTGTCAAAACAACTCTTTCTTTTGCTTGTAAGTCTGGCCACTGTGGTTCCAGAGGTTACGTTAGCTGGGTACAGAGTAGGGGAAGGTACAGAGTGCAGAGGCGTAAGACGAGACATGCAAAGAGATGAACATCAGCAATATGTGGCATCAGGACCCCAGCTCTGAAAGATGAGAACCATACCAGTATAGAAGAAATACCAGCACAGTGATCATTTTGGTGTAGTCTGGTGTATGTGTGTGTGTGTATATATATATATATATATATATTTATATCATAGTCATGCTGTTAAGGAGCTGCTCAGAAGTCCTTTGGATGAGGAACACTTAAAGGAGGGAGCCAGAGCAGCAGGCGCTGGAAGAGCTCCCAAGGACCCTGAATGGAGGAACTCTCTAATGTTGACACATGTACCAAACATTAATTCTGTCTCTCAGTTGTTCCTTTGGAAGTTTTTCTAAGCTACAGCACACAAATACCCCAGACAACAGTGGAAGGGTCACTTTATTTCCACATGTACAGAAAAAATTCAGAACATCTGCAACCTGAAGTACTTTAGTGTGCCTGAGTAGAAAGCTTACCAATTCTCCAGACTTCTACCTGGCATTTTCCTACTGTCTGCAGTGTCTGGAGGTATGACCAGGTCCTGTGCTGCAGGAAACAGCTAGACATGATACCTTTTGGTTTTCATTGCATATCTGGTCAGTAATTCAGATGCATTGGTTATCAGTCCAAAGACAAGGACAAGTATTGCCCTGTGTTGAAATACCACAGCCCTACAAAATCACGACTCCAATACTCCTTTTCCAGTTGTGACCCTAAAATGTCTAAAAGCTGATATAAAGCACAAGCATCCAAAATTCAGAAGATGTGTTTGTATATGGAGCTTTGCTGCTGCAGGGCTTTCCCTCCCTGTTTAGCTAAGCTGCAGGCTAGACAAGCAGGTGAAGCACATCCCTTGATGCAGTCCTGCCAGCAGCCTCAGCTTTTGAGGCTCTGAACCAGAGTTAAGAGCAGTTCAATTACTAACACTCAGTCCTTTGTTTCCTCTGCGTTGCCCACAGAGGTGCATAATTGTGCTGTAAAAGATTATTACTGCAAAACTCAGTCTGCAGTTGGATTTTTTAAAGGTTTCTTGTGCGCACACAGATGAGTAACAACGTTAAGTCATTCCTAGCCGGTCTGTAATTGAGGCCCTGAGCTCTTTATCAGTGAATCATGGCTGTTTTGTGGTGTCTTACTGGGCAGGTCTTCAGCAGCTGCAGAGCACCTGAGATGCAGTAGTATGCTCTAGATGGCAGTACAATTTTAAACTGTATTAGTTATTATAGCTTGGTCATCTTAATTGGTTTATTTTAATGTTCTTTGTATGGAAAATGTGGATTATTTCTTTTCCTGTAATGAGCAGCAGCACATTATACCTAGCTAATATTTTCCTATTGCAATGTCTTGATCAGATTGCAGTTTGTGTATTTCGTGTTCCTCTTCCTCCAGATCCACTGATCAGACCACATCTCCCAGACTTAGCACAGACTGTCCTTGCATGAATAAATGTTATGGTAGGCAGAGGAACTGCCTTGAGTAGAAAAAGAATGGGGCTGTGAAGTACCTATTGCTGATTAATCAGTTATGATGCATTTGGGTTTTTTCAATCAAAAGTTAATATTCCAGTTGAAAAGGAGATGGGAAAAAGTACATGGCTAACAGAAAGGGTTTAAAAGAAAACTTCAAACAAGGCTTGCAAAGGAAAAAAAAGTAGTCAGGGTCAGAAGGATAACCCAGTGGTGGAGTTAATACAGTTTCTTTAGAGACACATGCTTTTTGTACAGGAAGTATATGCTATTCCCAAATTTACTCATCAAGCACCTGCCAGTCAGCATCGTTGATCCCTCCTGTGCCTCATGCAGACTGAATTCACTATCCACAAGTCTGCTACAGCCCACTGGATGCAAATTCCCTCTCTGTAGCAATCCAGCGCAGTTTTTGTGACACACACACGCTATAGTTTATTTGCACTCATCAGGCTTTCAATATGACATAAAATCATTGCAACATAATGCATTATTAAATATATTTTCCAGCTGAAAAAGATAAACTTGACAGACTGTCAGTGAACATTTTCATACTGTTGAAAAGGTTAGTGAAAAAAAACCCTGGAGTACATCCACCCATTAGTGTAAGAAGAGCTCCCCAGCTACTCAGAGCAAGAAACTGCACGGAAAGAGCTTGCCCTCTGCCTTGTTCTCCATCAGGACCATGAACAGAATTTGAATTTTACTGCCAAATTTCATTTAGACAATGATTTGCATGAGCATGGTTGAGCATATGGACTATTCACAAAGCATTTACTTGGGCTGTTTGTTAGGTTTGGTGTTGCTTGGTCAACTCGATAAAATGTGTTTTTTGCACTTTCATGGGTGACTGAGTGTGTTTGTAGATAGGAAGAGGGGGAAAACGAAGGCTGCTGAGTGGTGTGAGTACTGTTAGTGTGATTGTGAGGATCAGTTGTGAAGCTGAGCGGGAATTCTCAGGAGATCTTTTCCCTCCAGTTTGCATACTGCAGGGTAGTGAGGGCTGGAAGGATACCCTCCAAAAACAGAAACCAAGAACTTCTGTGGAGCTAGGAGCTCAGCAATTGTTTCTGAAGGCCTCTGGAGTTTACACTTTCAGCTGGACAGAAGCAAGCCTGAACACCCTGCTGGTCACAGCCAGCCAAGGCTTCGCAAAGGCAGGGTCCCAAGAGCTCTTTTGCAAGATCAAGGTGTTTGGCTTCAGGATCCTGCTGTGTTGGGTCTGCCTCTACCCAAGGATGCCTTTGGCCTGCCTCTGGTTCATAGGAGAAGTCTACAGAGGTTTCCTTACCTGGGGCAGTCAGCTCTCTGTGAGATTTTTTGTTTTCATGAAATAAAGTTGCCTTGGTTCTGAGTAGGTTAGTCCTTCTTCTTCTTAATAGTGGAAAGATAACTGCTTATTATCCTTCCTGTGGAAAATTGCTGCCTTTCACTTAGAACTGGAATAACCTTTTCTGAAATGTCAGGCTTTCCCAGAGACTGGAAAATCCAGATCTTAATGTCGTAATATCCTTTCTGTGGAAAATCGCTACCTTTTACTTAGAACTGGAATAACCTTTTCTGAAATGTCAGGCTTTCCCAGAGATTGGAAAATCCGGATCTTAATGGTGGCTGTTTCTAAACACATTATTGTAATAATTACTAATAACTACTCTATCCATGGCTGTTATAAACCAGAGCCACAAATACTACTAATGTTGACTTTTGATTTCCACACAAACAAACATGAGTGATTTTGAGGTATTTTTTAGATGTAGATGTAGCTGAAAGTTGATCTCAGTTATTGTCTTACACTGTTGCAACTCTGAAATCTAGAGGACAGGTACATGCTGGTCTGTTACCTCAGATTTACCACTGAGAAACTGCAAATAATACAGCTCAGCACAGTGAGAGAGCTGAGTAATCAAGCAGCATCCAAAGGTAGTAATAAGCAATATTTGGTTATGTGGAGGAGCATTTTTTGGTTAAAGAAGGCTTGAGTGTTTTGTTAAAAATTCATTTACATTTCTGCACTACATGAACCTTTAAAAAATTACATATATTGATTGCTGGGGATATTTCTTCCTTCTCCCAGAAAAGACAAAGAAGGGAGGAAATCCTGTTTGCCTAGAAATTACCCACGTAGACAGCTTTTCTTGTTGTTCCATTTTTATGTGAGCATGCAGGGTTGTTCTATTAAAGAGGTATTTTTCATTAAAATAATATATAAATATTTTATTTAATGAATTTGTAGCCTTAAGGCTTGACTTCAGTACACATGAGCCATTTTCTATTTTTTTTTATAACCGAAACTCCTGGTGAACTGAATGAATTTCACATCCCCTAAGGAGATACCTTCACACAAGTTTAAAAAACAGAAATGTCAAATGTTCTCTTCAGGTGCATGTTTCTTGCTGTGATGAAGCACCTTAGGCCAGGATTTGGCCCTGGATATGTCTTCAGGCAGGAATATCAAAGAAACCTCTCTTGTACCTCACCATATGTCTGGCTACGAAAAATGGAGTTGTCAGCTTCCAGTTGCCAATCCATTAATTTTTTTTTTAAGGTTAGGGTTACTTTTGACAAGTGACAGAGTACCCTGATACAAACAATTGGAATTGGAGGTTAGCATATCTAAAAAGAAGGAGACACATTTTCTCAGTGCCTTTTGGCTTAAATTGAATTATTTTGGAGAGAGAAAAACCCCTTTGTTTTGTGAAGGGGTTAGAATGTGGTCTACGTTTGCATTACCCTTGCTGCCCAAGAAGCATTTATTTAGCTGAAATGGTCTCCTATTATTATCTTTCTGGACGTAAAATGCCCTGAAGGTGGAAGAGGAAAGGTCTCTCCTTTTCCTAACCTACAGCTGATGCTTAAATCAAATCATTCCTCACTGTGAAGAGTAGCCTCTTGGCTATACAAAAACCTTTTACCCAGCATCTTTCTTGGAAGATAACTTAATAGGGAAAGATTCATAACTTCTGATACAATCTTCTTGTCTTCAAGTTCAGACCAATAGCCCAAGCAAATCATTTGAGATGAAGTTCCAAAATTAACCTTATAGAATAAGGGAAAAAATAGTTCTAAGGTTAAAATGAATTGAATTGAATCCATTCCATTCTTTAAAAATAGACTAAAAATTTCCAATTTTTTGTGTTATCTCTTATTGACCTCTTGTTGCTGAGGGGAGGTTCAGGTGCCTGGACTGCCTTGTCTTCTCCGCTCAGATGTTCAAACTTATTTTTTATCTCAATTTACTGCATGTATTGGTGCCAGAGGGAACACTTCCATTTAGCTGAGGCTGAAGGTAGGCAGGATTTCTGAAGAATGCAACATGGAGAGGCATTTTTTGGAAGGTGAGAAGTGCCAGGGAATTTGGAGTACTGCAGCTGATTGCTGTGGTGCTGATTCCCGTGGCAGTGATTCCCAGGTAAGGCTGGTCAGGGCAGCTGAAGAGATTTAATTTTAAGGTCTGTGCCTGAAGCACTAGGGAGAGAAATGCACCTCAGTGACTCTCTCTCAGATTATTTTGCCATGGGAACAGAGGTGGGAAGCAGGTGAGTTTTTAAGGTTTTTGTGAAGTTTTCACAGCATTGCAACGCAAGGTCTTGGCTTTCTGGTAATACCAAATGAGTGACATCTGCATGCATTTATGTCTGTTTGGGGTAAAGGAGCCCCAGAGTTCTTGTCTGGGGGAGATTCATGATCTATGATCAGGATATTAAATCATTCCCCCTTTTGGAGAGTCACTGGCTACAGATGTTATATAACGGGGATATTGGTACCGGTCAGACATCTCACATCAGGCAAACCACACATGGCTTTGAAAACCAGCTTATTTCAGGGGCTGATATTTTATTAATATCCTTCTTTTATTTATAATTTTATAGTAGCATCAAAGTGAAGCACATTTTTAGGGGAAAAAAAATCTGCTTTTAGCAGCTATTGTAACTGTTGTAATGAAACCTGACATTATTTTCCACAACCAGCTTTATCAGGGACTACTGAAAGACATGTCTTGATGTCACGGAAGAAAAGCTGATATAAAGATTATACCATGGTTACCTATCACTTTATTAATGACAGCTGCAGGCAGGACACCAGGTTTGCTACTTTCCCTCACGAATCACTGGCCGGATTTTCTGTGTTGCCACATTCCAGACAACAGCGGGGATATTTAGTTATTACACTGTAACTTAACATAGAGACCAGGTTTAATTGAGCCATTAGGGATGTTCATTTTTTGCCACTCAAGAGTGTCTTGCAATACAGTGTGAAGTCCATTTTTATCTTGAAGATTATTGTTCTAAGCAAGGACTAAGAGTTACAGCTCTTACATAAGAGTGGTTATTTTTCTCTTGGTTGTTCTGTAGTTACTCAGTTACAAGAGTGTGCTAAAAATGAGATTGCATGGAGAACGAGATAGGGCACAACTAACACCTGGTGTTTAAGCTCCTGACAAGTCCCTCTGAAATCTTCCAGTTTTTCTTTGGTGGAAGTGGGAAGAAGGGCTAAGCACAGCTTTTACAAAAACAAAGCAGTGTTTTCCCCAAGAATTCAGCCATTTACCTTGTTTATTATTATTCCCTTAAATGTGTCATTTTTATGGCTTCTGTAGAGAAATCAGAAATCCAGAGGTTTGGTTTTTTTTCATCAATCGAATTTCCCAAACACAAGTTTTTCCTGCCTGTAGTCCTACACAATTAATCCTACCTTTCCTCTGAGGATCTCAAAAAATGAGACCAAGATCCTGATATCTTCAGAAAACCCAGCTGAAACATTCACAGGGAAAATTTGTACTTTCAAAGCTTGCAGTATTCCACTTTGCTCATTGACCTTGTGTGTTATTTCAGACACTGCTTCTTTTTTTACACCTCTAATGTCATCGTGGTCTTGCAGAGTTAGTGCAGGTGTGTACAGATCTTACCTGTTCTGGGTCACTGTAGTATTTGAATCACCAAAAGCTTCTTTGAGATGCATTGGGTTGTTGAACACAGGTTGGGTGCATGTTTGCCTGTTCATGTACGAGATCTCCTTATGCTAGCAGAACTTAAAAAAAAAAAACCAAATTGGGGGACTGAAAGGTCAAAGAGAACTTAGAATCAGTGTGAGGTGAAACTTGACAATTTTTCTAGGTGATGATAATTTTGCACTGCAAAGCAATGACTCCCCCATGTCCCTGTGCGTGCATGTATCAGGAAGGAAGAACCAACCAAGAAGTAGTTGAAAATTGCATATGATCAATAAAGCTAAAAGTTCTTTGCACTTGATGTGTAGCATGCAAACAGCTACATCATTCTTAATGGGCTTTTCTGTCTTGGCTTTCTTTTTTTTTTGTGAAAGGTCTGAGCCCTTCAGATCACCCAGCAAGGAGCCCTTCTCTTCCTCCTGGTTACTCTGCTTGGAACTTGACCTGGGTCATGAGAGATACATCCCCTTTCTTCTCCCACAGAGGACGACACAGTGAGTAGCATGAATATGTTATCCTCAAGAGGCTGCAACTACCTGCCTAAGGTTTTGGTGTAATACTGGAGTAAAGCAACACAAGTCAAATGTTTCATGGTAAAATATCCGTGCTGGCAGCATCTGAGGGCACTAGTAAGCCTTGGTGTCCCTTACCAGCTGCCCCTGGGTGTTCCCCCACCATGCCCAAGGGCCCAGGAGTCTCCTTTCAGCCCAGCCCAGCCTGAGGTCATTGCCATCTCTATGGAGGTGCCTGGTGACCTGGACTGCCCCAGCCTGCCCTGCTGGCTCAAAAACAAGGTCCCAGACTGTAATATTTGAGTGGTATGTTGAAATTCACCAATATTATAAAGAGATGAGCTGCGTACTGAGCTTTTTGCTTTCCATCTCCTTTTCTAACACCCATCCCTTCCAAAATCCGGGAATGTGTTTCCATGTGTTCTCTGGTATGACCTGTTTATTGGCTATCCACAGCCATTCCACTCTGAAGTTCGATGGCCGTAGTTTGGGCTGGACTGCACAAGGCAATATCTAATGTGCAATCCAGAAAGTGACTGCAGCAGAATATATCTACTATATATCTACTACCAGTCTCTATGTGGGGAGATAAGGTGCTGAGAGGCTAATAAGATTTACTCACCCCAAGCCTGTAATTATCTGCTTGAGGGAAAAGTTTGACCTACCTATATGAAGGAGGCCCATATTTCTTCAAATTTATGTTGCAGCCTTTTATGTGTGCAATATATATTCTTTCCACTGGCATACCGTATCTGCTGCTAGCTGTTGTATCTGCTTGAGTGATGAGGACACACCAATTTCATTTTGGAAGCAACAGTAGTACAATCTTTTTTCCCTTACTTGGTTTTCTCAGAAGTTGCAAGAATGATTTTTAATTTATCCTTTATTACCTCTTCCTAAACTCTTTCAGTTTCTCAGTAATACTATTCTAAGGGAAGGCTTTGTTCTTAAAACCTAAGAGCACTGATTCCATCTGACAGCATCACATGGAGATAAATGTACTACATCTCAGCAGAAATGATTTATGATGATTGTAGCTGATTGCACAAGACCAAATTCTACCATATTCCAACCATCTGTTTTGCAAGGAAAGGCAGGAGTTTGATGAGGTGTTACACAAAATACAATCTTCACTCAGGACAAGTCTAAACTGTTTTCTTCTTCAGGAGGTGCAATTCAGTATATGCACCTTGAAATTTCTGGAGAATCTTGAAGAGAGGCAGGGGTAATTTGTTTTTTCTAGCTTTGCAATTTAACATTTAAAAAAATTTACATTAAAGGGTAGCAGTAGCCCTGGAAGCCACACATTTCAGGCTGGAACACCCCATAGCATCACTGTGCAGACACTTCCTGCCACTTGTGATTTGCAGTACACAGAGGACTGATGCGTGTATGTGCAGCAGAACCTGTAGACCTGTAGCCCAAGACTAAGAGGACACTTCTTACCTAAAACTTTTACTCTTCTGCTTACCTTCAGCTTATAGCCACTGGAATGTTTATTAGTAAACTTCCCAGGGAGCTGGATTTCTGTTCAGAGCTGCTCTGTGCATGACAGGGTGGACAGTTCCTTTCCGTGGCTGATTACTGGCCCTGGATCTACATGGCTCTGTGAAGGTCATGCAGGGACTCGGCAAAGTGAGGAAGAAGACAAGGTTAGACCACCCAAGCTCTAGGTGAGTACTCTTGTCCCAGGACCCAGCCTTCTGATTAGTGGTTAATCCAAAATCACACAATAAATCATAAGCAGAAATAAAACCCAGCAGCCTTTTACTACTAGAGTGCTTTCTTCTTCTGGCAGCTTTCCTTACTGCTCCCAGCGTGACCGATTACAGAGTGCTCTGTAAAACTTCTATCAAAACTTTGTTTGCCTAATCATCTGATGGGACCCATCTAATTAACTGGCTGACATTGCTGGAGTGGGGCAATAGTGTCTTAATTACACTTTCTCTGTGTTCTGCTATTGGAGAAATCTCTGAAAGAGTGAGTAAATTGATATGTGGTGTCCTTCTTCCTCTGCCAAACTAAGTTCTCTTCTCTTTTGCTCAGAATTAAAAATTCTGACTGACTCTCTCTGGAAGTTCTGGCAGGAAGAGTGCCTGATGATATCTTTGAAACCATATGCAGCAATCCCAAAAGATAATCACTGGTACCACAAGACACTTGAGTGGTGCGTTCACAAGACTTTTTTTCTATTTTGTCTAGAGATTTTTTAGATTTGTCTCAATTCTAGCACTGACTAACCATCAGTCATCTCAGAGATGCAAAATCCACCTGCCTTTCAGGAAATAGAGTAAAAATCGCATGTGAAGTCAAAATTATCTGGGAATTCAACCTGTGAGGCAGGAAGAGACTTTAAATCTCAAAATTTTTTGTATCCCTTTGTTCTCATTAGGTACACTCAGACCGTTTCCTGTGGCTAGAACAAACTTTTAATGCATTCTGCATATGTGGACTTATGGTAGCGTATTAATCTCCCATTTGCACATCTGATGGATCTCTGTCCTGAGGCTTACATGAGTAACTGCACCCAGCCACATATTTCATTTCTTGTCCGGGCTGGTTGAATGTTAATTTTCTCTTCTGTACAGGTATTCCATAAGAAATCAATTGTCCACTGCATAAAACCTTATAAGCTTGTGTAATGGGGGTTCCAGATGACAGCTGCCCCTCTGGACCTTCATGCAGTTAACACACCCCTCTGTGCCCCATCCTCTCCTTCTCCCTGGGCCAGCCAACAAGTCTGCATCTGGAGCTTGATCCTGGCAGGGTGTGGCAGCTGTGGAAAAGGTTACTGATTGGAGCAAAAATCAAATGCAATTCAATCCACCTAAACTCTGCTTTGAAAGAAAAACACATTTCATGAGAATAACAGACCTAAGGGTTGCTGTGTTGGACCATTTAGGAAACAGGAGATGCCTTTTTCTTTTTAACTCTTCATATATTGCTGTGCTGGCTTTTTGTCTCTTTGCCACATTGTCCAGTAGCAGCTGAACTCCTTGGCTGCTCTGAAGCAGCACTGGGCAAAGTACTGAAGTACCTCTCCCAGGTAATATAGTTTACAGATTTTTTTTTTTTTCCCTGAAGTTTAGGAAATAGTGGTGTTTTGGATGGCAAAGTCAACTGGGACTAAAACTCAGGATGAGAGCAAATTTGGCTACCTAGTCACTATTGTGCTTAAAAACACCTAGAAAAGGTGGGTTCAGCAGCGGAGGAACACACACCTACAAGAATGCATAATTATTCACAGCTTTGATTTAATAGGTACTAAAAGCCTAATCCACGGGATGGCCTCTATTAACAACTCATTAATAATTTCACTCAGCTCTATGTCTTCAGAAAACTAATTTGACAGGGTTGTTGGGGGTTTTTTTTACACTTTCTAATGGAAGGTTGTCTGTGATGAGTTCCTAATTTCCTGAATTGGGTTTGCTGACAAAAAAATAAAAATGCATTGGACTAATTTTACTGTGGGATAATTTGGGGTCATTCTTGCTGCATATTTGATGCTCAGTGGCACGACAGTTGCTCAGCAAGGTGTCAGATGATTAAATTTTTTTCTCTGGTAGGTCATATCCACCATTTCATTCTTATCAGTTAGGCACAGATAGACACTTGTGGCCATGAAACTCAGTGAGTCTGAACATCAAACGAAAGGGAAGATGGAGAGAAAGAGAGCACCAGCCAGATGAATTCATGTTACAGTTAGCTTCCTATGACTACTTGTTTGATAATTCTACAGCAAATCAGACTACTACTGACATCTTCAGAAAGATAAAGCTGTTGTGATCCTTGGCTCAGCGTGGCATAGTGAGATGTATGGATGCAAACTGATTGTTACAGCAAGATCCTGTTTGGAGGTGAGATAAAGTCAGGAGAGGAACAAGGAGAATGCTACTTCATCCCGGTGGAAAACTGAATCAATGCTTTCTTAGTAAAGATATTGGGAAAGTGATGTATCATCTTAATTCAAACACATCCTTTTTGCAATCTTAGAAGTGTTCTAACGTAGTTTGGAAATAGCATTATGAATGGAATAGGGCAAGACTTCAATTAACAGCAGTTACTCACACCACATTAATAGAATTGCTCCATATAAAATAGCAGATGCTGTGATCCTGTATACATTTGCAGGAATTCTTGTTTAACGATTAGCTGATATTTTGGCCATGTGCAGTGGTGCTGAAATCCAAGGGGAGTAGAAGTCAGGAAAAGCAGCATCTGCCTAGCTAAACTGAAGGCTGTGTTAAGCAAGAAGGAATATTAGGGTGAAATTTTAACTTTCTTTTCCTTATATCGTCTTTCATCTGCAGATAATATGTCTATGACAGCTCAACATTTTTCAATAATAAAATAACACACAGTAAGACAACAAATGTCTTTTCTCCCCATCTCTCAAGCGTTCATTTTCTCTAGAGATCTTTTGAAATTCATGCAAGAGGTTCCTTGTATGAATTGTCAAAATATGACTGTTCATCCAACTACTGTTTTGTGCCAACTGGAGCATGTTTTCTAACAACTGCTGTTAGTCAGTACTTCATTTATTTTTGGCTAGAACTGGCATTAGAAATGCACTTTCATGTATTGTTTTTGCTGCATGCATGGGGGACTTGGTGGACAAATATTTCTTGTGTGGAGAATGAGCTCTGACACTTCTTGGAGCAGGAGGAAAGAAAACGAGAGCTATTGCTAGTTGTTCTCCCAACACCCCTTCCTCACACCTCTCTCTGTATCTGTCTTGAAAGATTGTGCTTATAATTGATTGATGAAGGAGTCCTGGCCCTTTCTTTGTAGTTTGATTTCTACTAAACAAAGCAGCTGTCAGAGATTTTGGTGATTCAGTTCCTGATGCACGCTGAGAAGCTGGGTGGATATAAAGTAGATGCTGTCATTTTTACAATTCTCTTAACAAATAAATGAATAGCTGCATTATTGCTGTTTTCTCTAAGCAGTGGCCCATCAGCTGTGGCTCATCCCCAGAGGATTTATTTAAACGCATCTGGCATGAGGAGAGCTCAGGCTCCACAGGGAGTCAGGCAGCTCGCACTGTGCTGGGCATCAAGGCCCAAGCACCCTTCCCAGGGTGCTGCTGGGATATTCTCTGGGATATTGCTCCTCTAAAACCTTTTCTTCAGAATGCAATCTAACCTTAAAGCCCCTTCCAAAGGAAACCTGAGTGATTTTCCTTCAAGATGGGCATCAAAGGGATGAGCAGTTCTGTGCTACCAGCCTTGACCCTGTCCAGCAGGCACCACCCCTGGGTGCTGGGGAGAAACTGGCCCCACTGAACTCTTCCTTGCAGGCAGCAAGCTCTGAGGAGCCCTTGAAGCCCTGTGAGGGTACAGCAGCAGCCCTGTCAGTAATTTCAAGGTCAGGGCACCGTGCTCAGAGACCCGCTGGTGCGGAGGAAGGACACGGAGAGCGATAAGGTAACTTGTGCTAAGTAGCTTGAAATTAAAAGGAGGTCCCTGGTGAGCACAGGCTGCGTCTCAGGGCAGGGAGAGGAGCTGGCGGGGTGCCCAGCTGGTCTCCTCCCTGCTGATCTCAGGTGACTGAGGTTCATCAGATGGGATGGACCCCAAAGCTGTGCCGGGGGGCTCCTCCAGTGCCTGCCCAGCTCCCCACGTCCCCTGTCAGGCCACGCTGCTGCTCTCACGTTTGTCAGCTCCTGGAGCAGCAGCCCAAGGAGCAGGCAGTGATTGTTGGCACAGGCATTTGCTAAGGGTAGT
This sequence comes from Dicrurus megarhynchus, assembly GCA_013399195.1. NCBI lineage: Eukaryota > Metazoa > Chordata > Aves > Passeriformes > Dicruridae > Dicrurus > Dicrurus megarhynchus. The sequence continues at coordinate 274,253 of VXAD01010042.1, read as the reverse complement.
AAGACCCAGGGTGCCTGGCAGGGATACATGGGACATAAACATCCCCTAAAATGTGCAGTTTGCCCTTTCTCAGGGCTAGGCAATGGAAGGAAATAGGTGAAAGTGCCCCTTCAGACTTGCTTGCTCAGCAGGAACAAGGCAGCTAAGCCCTGCAGTTGTTTTTGCTATTGAATTTGTGTGACTGCCAACACCTTTTCCCTTTCCCTTTGGGCCGTTTTTCCTGTGCCCTTCCATCCTGTGGTGGATTCCCTCATTTTAAATTGCTGCTGTACCTCCAGTTACACGGCTGAAATATAGCAGCAGAAATTCATTTGCAAGAAGATTCACCTCTTCTCTGCGCCAGTAAGACAATGCTCACTTCCAAGGACCTGGGCTGCATTTAGGTCCTCCTGGGTGTTCAGCAGGCAGGTGAGCTGACAGCCAGAGAGCACAGTGTCTCCTATTGATGTTCTGTTTTCAGGGAGAAATACTTATCGCTGCAGGCTTCTTTGTGGCACCCCACAGGTGCACCCTGGTTTGGTGAATAGAAATTCAGAAAGGCCTGATGCAGCAATTGAAACCCTTAGATTGAATGCCCTGTGCCCTTTTGTACTCAGAGGGAATGGGAAGGCTTTAGGAACTGGTTCTGTCACTAGGATTAATAACTGGAAAATCAATTTGTCATTTCCCTGTCATAAATTAAAAGCTTATAGGCCTTATAACATGAGTAAAATAGAGGTTAGTGGGTATTGATGGAGGTCTCAAAGCTCACTCAGCAGAGCAGATCTCTACTACACAATTTAAATTATGTCTCCTCCACGAGGAATATCTGTCAATATTTGTATTGAAAAAAGACATCCTGTGCAAGAATATTTTATCTGTTTCTACACCGCTGCTGCGATTGTTGCTGCTGAAAGAGTTCTTGAGGGAGACTGTGGTCCTGACTTGATCGGTGTAAGTGACCTTTACATTGTGCATTTGTCTGTAGATGGAGTATAAATTAGTCATGTGTGAGCTGATGAGGTGCCAGCGAGGATGTACCTCTCTAAGCTGGTCCTGCTGAGAACAGAGAACCTCTCCCTGCTCCCTTGGCTGTGGCAGTGTGGTGAGACAGCAACCACACCCTTCCAAAGGGGTGCCTAGCTGAGAGTAGCTGAGGAGTGATTTGTAAGAGTCAGCAGACCAGGAAGGAAAAGGATCTTTTAAAGTCAGAGACATGTAGAGCTAGAAAGGAGCAGTCTAAGAGGAAACTACCTGCTGGTAAGATTTTTGTGGTTGAAAGGAGAGGTGGTTTAGACCAAATAAACCTAATCTTTTGTTGTGTAACTGAAGAAAGGATAATCAGAATAGTTTCTTAACAAGAACAGGTTTTTTATCTTTATCTCTAAATTAAGTTATTTTTGTTTTAAATAAGGTATGTTTCTGTGATGTGTGGTTACACAAATGATCCAAGATGATCCAAAAATGAATTATCCATAATTTGACATGCTGGAATGTAAAAGGGTATTTCCCACAGATTACTGTGTTTTGGTGTATTGCTTATACTACTATTTTAAGACGTTTGTTTATTAGAAAACTCTAATCAGTTTAATTGAAACAGATGTGGTTGCCAGATATTTTAGTTATCTGTGCACAAATTATTGTTGTTAGGTATGTTGATAAAAAATAAATAAATTGACACACTCACAAGACTCTAACATAATCAGACAAACACAGATTCCAGTGTCTTTTCAACTGAAGAGTAGCTTAATTGGCTTTTCAGTCTGTAGTTAATATTCTGTATCTTTTTACATACCAAAAGCTGAACTGATTTATATCTACAGCCTTTCTTAAACAGGTTTTTATCTTATTTTGATGATAAGCATCACTTTTGTTTCCTCTTTAAAGGCGTAATGATGATGAAATAGACTTCTAATAAATTATCTGTTCTGCCTCTCTCAAGCCCAGCAGTTGCAGATAAAAGAGATTGTTGGACAAAGAGTTGTTTTTTCTGTTTTGCAGTTCTTTTATTTATTATTTCTAAAGAGACTTTGCTATTTTTTTCTATAAGGAACTTAAATTCCTATAGAGAATTTAGACTCTGTAGTGTCAATATAGCTCTGACATAAATGCCTGTACTTGGTTTAAATCTCTGTGACGTCTTTTAGAAAATCATCAGAAATCACAAAAAATCACCCCAGTTTACTGACTAGGCACAGTACTCAAGTCCAAAAGCTCTGTATCTAATCAATTTATATTGATAGTGGGTTTAAAAAATAATCACTAGAAGTTGTGTTAGTTTTCATTGCCTTTCCTCCAGTGTTTGGCTTTTCAGTAAAAGGCAGAATGGCCTTCGTCCTGCTTCCAAAGGCACATGGCTACTGCCTTCTGTGCTTAACTGGGCAAGAAAACAATAAACTTGGTGTAGCCTTTAAATGTTAAGACAAAAGTGAAAAAGGAAGGAGAAACACTATTTTTTTATGCAGAGCTGTAAAAAATGGCAGGTGATTTGTAGCAGCAATTCCAGTATTATGAAGGTTTTGTATTTGCAAGTGTGGCTTGTGTGGTCTTGTAATAGCTAAGACCAGCTTCTCAGTGAAAAAAAAAAAAAAGTATTGTATATAATTCTTTTTTTATGAAGTATATTACATTGTCGATAGTGAAGGGCATTGTGAAAGAAAGAAGGAAAGCCTGAGGGTGGGAAGTTAATGTTAGCCTTGGAAGACTGGATGCTGTTTGCATGGATTTTTCTGTGTTGCATCAGATAGCATTTCTTTGTCATCATTTCTTTGTACTGAATAGGATAATAGCACTGAAATTTGTGTCTGATACAGGGCTAATTTAAATAAGAGCTTATGAAAAGTACCGATATTCTGGTGATGTGAGGGGACTGTTGAATCCTGTAAAAGTTGCAAGTGCGTTTCCACTGAATCACAGACACAGTGGGACGTGTGAGCCAAGTAGTCTCCCTCCTTTCCAAGGAACAACCTGTTGTAAAGGACATTCTGTGTGACCACAGCTGGCATGTTAGATCGTGTCCACTTCTCTGTAGGCTATTCATTGCAAGGGAAGGAAATGGCATTGCTGCTTGCCTTTTCTTCCTTTACTTTCCCCGCTTCAGGCAGAGGCTTTAGCTGTCTGCAGGGGTCACAACACTAAATGTGGTGACTGTTACTTAATCACTTACCCCAATTAAGTTGTAGGTCAGAGGCCTGCTGTGTTAAGGGCTCCACAACTGATTGATGGCTCTCTTTTGAGATGGGGATTCTGGAAAGTGAGGCCGAAGTGGGGAGCAGAGTTGGCTATTGAGTGCTCGCAGCACCACAATCAGACTGTCAGGGAGACTGGAGGAGGAGAATGAGAGCTCCTTGAGGATATCCGTGAAGGGCCTCTCTGCTTGGGTCAAGAGGGTTAGAGAGCACAAAGGCTTCTGTTCTGAGCAGCTGGGCAGGAGAGGAGAGGAAGCAAGCAGAAACTGCTGGAAAGCTGAAGAAAATATGAGATTGATTGGGAAGAGAAATGCACGAAGAATGAAATAGTTGATTTGAAATGGTTGTTCTTGCCGTGTGTGGTCCTTGGCCTGGGTTTTCCCATTTGTCATCCAGTGAGTTCCATCAAAAAATTCCTCGTATGAGCTGTGTTTCTCCCCTCCATTTTTTTTTTGACAGTGCCTTAAAACACATACTGCTCAAGGTGTTCCCTGTGACTAGTAAAGATAATATACGTTCTGTAACCTGTAGTTGGGTGTTTGGTTGCTCTTTTGTCCATCTGGGCTTAGGTACAAAGTTTAACAGACTCCTAACACTTAATTGAGTTTAAAAAACATTGTGTTTGGTTTTGGGTTTTGTTTTGTTTTTTTTTAAAGACCATCTAAGGGACGAGAAATAAGTGGTCTGAGGTTTGGATGTGATATTGCAGTAATAAACTGCATGAATATATCCACATTTCCTTGCTGCCTAAATTGGAGCGTGCTTCATGTATCCTGAAATTTATATTGATAACTTAGAGACCTGAAGAGAGTAAGGGCTTGTGCATTTGGATTTAAGGAAATGTGTGTATTCCTTGTTACTTCTGTTTGTGGTGTAAATGGACTCCTTATGTTTTGGTTTTCCTGGTGTTGTGAAGTATTTAAAATGCTGAGTGAATGATAAAGCACCTGATTAAGAAAATCAAATATAAACTGGAAAAAAGACTCTGTTCCTTCCAGCTTGCTGTTAAAAAGGCAAATTAGCTGGGAAAAGTGTAGCAAGAGGGCAACAGTATTAACCTTCAGATTAGAAAATATTTTATCACCGGGAGGATAGGCTGAACCACATAAATCTGTGCCCACAAAGAAGAAATTAGATGTTTAATAGAGAATGTAATTGAAGTTTTAAAAAAAATCAGTTAATTTCACTAATTCAGATTATTTGTTTCACCTGCCTAGCGTGGCAGGACAGAAAGATGGTGTAAAAGACTCCAAAAGCAGCTGCATTTTTTTCCTTTGATTTTTTCAAATGGATCTTGCCTGTTCAGAAGCACTGAGTTAGTTCAGAAATCATTTCTTTCTCTTACTGATTATTGTTTTGAGTGCTGACTGTGGTGACAAAAGCAAATACATACAGGGCATTCCAAAAAATTAATGATCCTGACAATTAAAAGTAAAATCCTTCCAGGATCCTTCCTCCACTGCATGTTGTGTTAAGCAACTTGAACTATGGTGTGATGGTAAGCTGGACTCTGGGAAGTGAATCATAGTTGTACCAGCAGGGTAATGGGTTTCTGAAAGAAAAACATCTCAAAAAGAGAAATCTCTGTTGGAGGCAGTTGCTGGCTGTGCTGCCTGGAGGCTGAAGTTTTGCAGCGGCAAGTCAGGTTTCTGTTGCTTCTGTGGTCTCAGGAAAGAGTTTCAAACCCAGGGGGTCAGAATGTCACCTCCCAGGGTACAGTCCCTATGGCTTCCAGCACATTCCATATGCCCAGGATATATGAGTCTCTTTGTAGAGACCTGTGCTCACCGGGGTGGAACATGGGCATGAATCACATTAGGCATCTTTGCACTCTAATGGTCCTGGCTGAATTTGAAGCAGCATCCCAGAAGAGATTGCCTTTCTGTCCCATTTCATCCATTGACTGAGCTATTTTCCGTTCAATCCAGATGATGCCTTTCCCCACTTTAGCCTGAGCTGCCCTTTGACCTGTCCTGAAGGGGAATTACTGGCTCTTGGGCATTCCTTTTGATTTGCTGCTGCCTCCATAATGAACCTCTCTGTGTGGCCCATTTCAGGCCCATTTTTGCCTGTCTGTTTATGGAATTCCCTATTTCTTTCTACCTCATTATGGAAAAAATCAAGCCCTAACTTACTGAAGTATAAAATGAGTGTGCATACACGTGTGTATGTGTACATACCTTCCAGCACAGAAGACACTGGATTTAATTAACCTGGTGTCTTGCATGTCCATTTTCTTTTTTCCAGTATTTGACTGCAACTTTGAATCTCCTTGTGAGCTGGAATATTCCTTTACCTCAAAAGATCAGGAAACACCCGACAACGCCTGGGTCAGACTGAGTGCAGAGGAAATCTCGCAGCTAAACCTCCTGGATGGGCCAGAGAGAGATCACTCTGAGAGCACACCCAAAGGTAAGATGAATACAACTGTGTAATGGCGTCAGTAGTGGTTAGTTTTAAAATGAAAACACCCTTGCTTCTACCCCCCAAAATAACCCTAACAGAAAATCCCAAAACCCCACCCAAACAGCCATGTCTTCCTGCAGTACTAAAGACAGCTTTAATCCCTTTGCTTCGGCAGATAATGAGTGAAAACAAAGTGACAAACAAAAGGGGAGGGCGTTCTGTACGGGAGAGATCTGTTTTCATCTAAAGGCAAGCTTCATCATATATCTGGGAAGCAAATGATCAAGTATAGTCTTGTGTAATATCTGATTTGGGCTGGCCCATGCCGTGGATGATACCTGGATGAGAACTGTACTATGGTGCCTGTGTTTAAGGTCATTCCGTGTTTGGAAGAGTCTGGCCTTATCTTGGCTCTAGGTCCTGTTTACCACTTGTGTGTTTGCAGACCATTTTAGGCAATATCCTTTTGTCCAGGTCTTAGACTGTCTGTTTGGTAAGAAAACAAAAGATGGGCTTTGTCCTTAATATAAGAAAAAAGAACCTGTCTCTAAAGAGAGCTAGGAGGTCTCAAAAGATGGGAGTGCAGCAGACTTTTTTCTTTTCTTGGAAAAAGATTCGGTTTGTTGGAATTACTTTTCCTGCTTATGACCATATCTATGAACAGCAGGATATTTCATTAAGATTGTAAGTTCTGAAAAGATTTTTAGATATATTTGTGCTCTTCTAATCCTGGGAAAGCAGAAAAATTCTTAACGTCCTTTCAGCTTAGTGACACCTACTTGGAACCTCTCTCTAAAAGGTGGTGTTGATGAGAATGGACCTACAAAAATGGAAATGGGGGAGTTAGAGCTACAAACTTTATCCAGGAAAACAAAGAGGTATCAGGAAGGACAACAAAAATTACAAGGGGTATGGAACAGTTTCCATAGTAGGAAAAACTAAACAGACAAAGATGCTCTATTCCATCTGCGGTGGCAGGGGTTAGAAGTCTTTAAAATGCAGATTGAAGAGCATTGGAAAGCAGCTGTGAAGTGGTGGGTTCCAGGTTTAGAACAAGCAAGCAGAGACATTTTTCATGTAATACCTGAAAAAACGGTGCTAATAAAACACATAAATTAATGTTAGGGGGCCAGACGTGTGCATCAGTTTAAAGAAAGTTCAGATGAATTCTTGCAGAATACATTCATCACTGGATGTTTAATTCAATAGACTGTTTAGAGTCAAGAAGCCTCTTACACAGAAGGCTGCAAGTGAAAGGATCCTTTTCTTAGCAGCCAGCACTAGAGACAGAATTTGACTTTGCAGAGCTGCAGTCTGACTGCTTGTAACACTTCTTATGTTCAGGCAAATACTGAGGAAATTTTCTGTGCGGCTTTCCTTCATATTCTGTTTTCTCATCCATACCAATAGTATAGTACTTTTCCCCAGATAGCCATTGTAAATTAACTTTTAAGGCCCATTGATTCATCAGCAGACCAAGTCATTTTGGTGTGATCTGTGTCGTGTGTAAAGCAGATGGACCACGTTTGTGCTGCATGCAAATATCTTCTAATTTCCACATCAACGAACATCCACACGCGTACTGAATTTCTGGCTACAAAGATACAGTTCAGGGAAAGTTTGAGGTAAATCAGAATGTCTGTTTTGTTCTTCTGTTTCTTAAATTCCAGTGCAAGCTGGCTGCCCCTGAAATTTAGGAGTTAAAACCTTGTTTTGAATTGAGAAGAATAGCTGTCACTTTTCTGGAGTGGGGAAAAGATGGGGAAAACCCACAAGGAAGTAAATGTATTGTTCCAGCTAAAGAGCCTGGCCAGGTCCCCATGGTACTACACATTGTCAATGTATGATTCTTTTGGATTCTTTTCAGTAAAGTTATACCTTTGTCTAACTCACTTTTATATATCTGTCAAAGCAGAAGAAAGGGAGGCTGTTGGCTGGCCCTGTAGCCCAAAATCAAAGGTGGTATTGGTTGATGATTTCCAATTGCTTATTGGGTTAAAATTCCATTTCTAAGCCCAAAGCTTGGAGGTTCTCATCTGGAATATAGGCAATTTAGGCTGAAACTTGTGTTCTGAGGGGCAGGTAACCAGTGTCAAATTGATTAAGTGCATTTAGATTTGTGGGGCATCAGGGTGGATTATTTTGTGTGGCTTATTTGCTTGTGTGTGTTTGTTTTTTTAAATTACCAGGCATGTTGGACATAGTGGTAATTTTTTCTCGGTAGAGCTGTAGGTCTGCAACTCATCGATGACTGTAATTCTTGCATGTATAAAGACTCATTTGAAAATCAACACTTGGAGCTAGCATCTCTCTATTTTAAATCACTTTAATTACAGTTGTTTGGCATGGATAGTTGTGTGGTCTGTTTCAATCTGAAATAATTAAGCACAGTAGTTCCAACCCCCACTGTTTCCTGCAAATTGTACTTGCAATTATCTCAATCTCATTTCATCTCCTTTGCAGACAGTAATGTGCAGAGATAAACAGATAGCTTAACTAGATTTTGGGATGGTTTAGCTCATCCTTGTCACTTGGTTATCAAGTCATAGCAAGACACTGATAGAGACAAATGTCTCTGGTATGATTCATTAGGCTTCACACAAGTTTCTGTAAAACATTCAGTAGAAATTCATTGGTAGATCTCCCTAAGAGAGACATTGGAAGAATTTCTGTATTTTTGCCCCAGTCCCAGCAGCATGATACAGCTCAGTGTCAAGAAATCAGAAGAAGTCAGCATGGATTAAGGCTGTCAGAGCAAGAACAAACTTCTGGTGTCTCAGCATCTGGTTACAGTCACAGCTGAGCGACTTGGCATGTTCAGCGTGTAGTGTCACACAAATCATTGATCTTCTGGATAGGAATAGATGGTGAGGTGGCAGAGTTTGATATTAAATTATTCAGGGTAAAAGATTGAAGGTCTAGTTTGCAAGGAATTGAAAAGGGATGCTTAACCAGCGAATAGTGGCAGGTGAAATTTAGTGCAGATTATTTGAATCGAGGTGGTGGGGGAGATAGTTTGGCATATGTGCAGGCAGATTCTGAGCTGGTTACCATGGCTTAAGCTGATTTAGGGGCAAGAATAGACCTGTGAAAGCCTCACCTCAGTAGCAGTCACAAAATAAATGTGACTTGGGGGGCTTACTGGTAAGGGAGTGGAAAATAGAAACAGTATGCTATAGTATAAATGTGTGGGGCAGCTGTATTTAGAACTCAGTCTTCTGTTCTAGATCCCATGCATCAAAAATCTTTTAGTGCAGTTGGGGAAGTTTTTGAAAGAATGGAAACAAAGATGATAAAGTATGTAGTGGCTGTCTTCTAGGAACACTTAAATTAACTAGCACTATGCTGCCTGCAAGAGGCATCTAAAGGAATACATGCAGGGTTGTATAGAAATCACTGAAATTTATAAAATCTTTATAAAATATGTATAAAGGTTTATAAACTCCCAAGGGTTTGTAAAGCACTGAAAGGACGAGTACAGAAGGAATATTTGATATGTCTTCTAACACAGTATTGGACAGCATCAAGCAAAATTAGTTGATGTCAGGCAAAACAAAAGGAGATCCTTCAGTACTTAAAAAATGGTGAAACTGTGGAACTTTCTTCCCAGGGTACTGTTGATGCGGAAAGCTTCTGCGGGTGTGCAAAATGACAGGATTATGTGCAGGGAAGAAAAACAGCTACTAAATTCTCTACAGAACCTTTTCTGGCTCAGAAAATCCTTGTGTGACAAGTTCCTGAAAGCCAGGAGTGGTGAGGGACAGCTGTTTGCTCTCCCTGTTCATACATTCTTTCCAATGAATTTCCACCTGTCTGTTTGCAGAGCCAGATGTTTAAAGTTAATGGATCTTTGGTCTGGTAGGGTTGGTGTGGTGGTTTGTCCCTCCCTCACCTCCCAGCCCAGGCTTAGATTCCATTTGAAAAAGGATAGAAATGCACTGACAGTTTCAGACCAATTTAGAGAGTCAGAGAAAAGTTGCTATTTAAACATTTACTATTATTTGCTCTTCTGTTAAAGCCTTGGGAATGCTATTAAACCATGCAAAAATATCGAGTATTTGGTAGGAAGAACTGCAAGGCTGTTAGCCGATAGAAATGGGAGGCTAGCAAAGTATTGAATTGTAAAATTTGTACCAAAACGCTTCACTCTGCTCCATTCCCCACATCTTGTAAGCAGACCAGTGAGGGACAGAATCACTGGTGTATCTGCCAGCTAGGCCCCTGGAGATCTGCTGGAGCAACTCACATTTCCAAGTCCAGCTTATGTAACTTTCTGCAGGGTCAGGTTTAAGGTTGAAGTTCCACTGATGTGCAAAAGATTGACAGGAAAACCTCCACTGCTGGGATGTGAACTGGGCCTGTAGACGCTGAAATGAGTAGGCAATCCATTGTGGATTACTAGACTTCTTTTAATTCATGAATAAGCAAAAAGATGCTATAAAAAATTCAAGCATTCTGCATCACTGACTGCATTTATTTATTTTGACAAGTGTGATTAATTTTTAATTATTCATGATCCTTCATAATATATTATACCAGCAAATGCACTGCAGTCTATTGTAATGAAATATGAGGAATTGGAGATCTTGCAACTGTGGCAGTATTTCCTAAGGAGGCAGGTGAGACAACCCAGTCTGTGGTTAGAAAGAAGGAGTTTGTAGACCAAGGAAGCTGCACATTCAGCTGCATGCATGTGTGTGTTTCCTTTGCCTCTCTGATAAACCTGAAACGGGTCAAACCAGCCATAAATTGTATGCCTCTCATCTCCTGAGTCAAAGCCAGGGTTTTATGTACTATGGGGGCCTCTAGGATACAGCACTGAGTTTGACATCCATCATGGGTTATTTGGCAGCCACCAGCAAGTGGGGCTTTTCAGAATTCACCTCTCCTGTTACCTTATTGCAGTGCTGGTATTTTCCTTCCTCCAGAGAAGCACTGGCTCAGCTTCCTGCAATGCTGTGTTCCCCAGGGACTTTGATGAGCAGGAATTGTGGTCCCTGATCTGAGACCCCAGCTGGGGCTTCATTCAGAGTCAAATCTTACAAGGAAGAGAGAGAATCACTAGTACAAATTAATCCATTGTATTTAAGGAGGCAGGACCAGTAGCAGCTGGACCCAAAACAACTGCACACAAACTGAGTCCAGGTCTGATCAAATGTCAGAGTGATCTGTTTCTAACCATAAATGCAATTTTGAACTGGAAGGATTAGAGTCTTGACCATTCCTGACTATGGTTATGCAAGCGGGTTGCCTGCTCCTTTTTCAAATCTTGTGATTCTAGATCAAGCAAGTGAATTTCTGCTTCTGTGATTTGAAGATTTCAGGACCAGGAAAATATGCAGCTGCTTGATAAAAATTTCAGATGAAGAGATAAGTTGTGGAGGTGTGACCACCATTCCAAATAAAAATCAAAAAAGTAATAAGCCACCCTGCAAATGTGAACACCAGTTGAGACAACTTCCTAATGGAAAATGTAGATTAAACTTTCATGAAGGATGGCAGGGGAAGTGGGAGATGAATGAGGACAGTGCCTTAACCAACCACTGATTAGTTGAAAAGCTCTTATGTAAGTTCTAAAACAAGAAGTATCTGCATACTGTGTTAATGTGGTTTTAATTTTTGTAATTTTTACTAAAAAAATGGAGCAAGGCTAAGGCACTGAGCATATTAGCAAATGGGAGATAATGAACTGCAGGATTATAAAATGGCTGCTGACTTTAATTTATGATTCCTCAGACAAAGAAGAATGAGGCGGATAATAAAAGATAATAAATAATATTTTGTTTCAGATTATCACTTTATTAGCACAACAGTAGAGTATAAATCATTGTGGGCTTGCAAAAAACAAGCAGATGAGAAGTTATTTTTCGTGTAAAACTGAAGCAGAAAAAATAGTCATCACTTAAAATTCCACAAAAAAAAAAGTAGGGGGGAAAATTCTCTCAGAAAAATATAGCTATTTACCAGGGGAAAGAATAAAGAGAGAGTATCTGGGCTCACACTAGACAGACAGAAGTTTTCCCTTTACATTAATTCTTATACTGGTTTGAGGATATGCCTTGATCTCGTAGAATTGATCCGGCTTATGCGTCTTTTGAACAAGATATCACAGGTATTTCTTATTTAGTAAATCATTACATAGAGTTTGAGATCTTGACACCTTAGGCCTGGAAAAAGAAACAACAAACCAAGAATTGTTTTCTCAGGAGAATTTCTATTTGGAAGAAAAATGTTTTTGAACCTATCACAAGTTTTGACAAAAAACTTGCAGACCTGAATGTTTACTGCATCCATCTCTTTAATGCTGGAGAAGAATGTGATCATCCTGGCCTGCAAAGGTTCGATCCAGATGGTTGAATAGTCCTTAAAAAGATACTGCTGTGATATGATGCTGCCCTAGTTTTATTATTTATATGCCTTCAGATAAACTGCAGGTATCCCATAAAGATTTGTGGACATTTGTACTTTTGTACTTTCATTTAGTTCAAGTGGGATTCAGTTTCCTATTATTTTCCTCTTTAAGATTTAGTCAGTGACTCAGTGGAAGTAATTGTTGTGTGTGAGTTGAAGGATCAGCTACATACCACAAGCGAAACAGTAGAAGAATTAAATGAGGTCTGGAAGTAACGTAGACTGACAATTATTCATCAATCTTTTTGCAAATGAGAGATCTATGGATTTGTAGGGATGACTATCTAATTCTAAACCCCCTTTTGGTATACAGAGAACTTAAAATTATTTACAGTGAATAGTTCTGGCTGTTCTAGATGAGATTTAGATTTCGATACTCAATTTGGCAACCTAAGAGCATCAAGTGTTACAACACATACCCATAGGAATTTATGCAACATTAAGACACTAAATGCAAACCAAACTTGCTTCCAGAGTCCACTGGGCTGTGGAGAAGGAAAGATACAGCCTTTTTATAAGGATCAGATTCCAGCTCATGCACTGTCAGTACAAAAAAATGGACCAGGTGTTCCTAGCATTTTGCAGCTTGCTCTTCTCATTAGGACTAAACTTGTGCTTTGTTATTGCAAAATTATTTCCTTTTAATGAGCCTGCTCTAAAGAGGCAAATTATTGTCTCGCTGTAGGACAGCGTGTTTGTTTATAGAGTAGGTATGTATTTATGCAGACTGTGGAGAAGCACGTGGGTTTGTTGATTTTAGAAATCTTGTTTGTTCATTCCTTAATTCAGTGAAGAGTTGCATGCAACTCAACATCCAGCAGTCTCTTCCCCAAGCTGAAGAAGAAAAATTAATTTCAGTGTGCATCAGATGTTAGCATGCTCTAATGGCTTGCTGCATACCTGTGACTAATGCACTCCAACAAGTATATCCAGAAAAGGCAGAGACAGTGAAGAATAAATGGGGTGTAAAATGGTCTCTTTCTCACTCCTAATGACAGTTTCTCCTTGGCAAGATGAGAGGCATATTCAAAGGACAGCTGGAGCGAAGTGTGTCCTGCTCTTGGCTGCGTTTGACCTTTTTATAGGAAAAGACTACTGGATTAACACACATATGTAAATTTTTTTCCCTCCACAATGTAGGGACAATGTCCTTTATCACCAAATGCTTGTGTATGTCCATGCACATGTTGTGTTCAGAGGGATTTCTAAATATAACTTTTTAAGCATCAAAAACTCACATTTGTGCAAAAAAAATTCAATGGATTATTAAGTTATTTGGTAGTTTTGATTTCTTTCTAGCTTACCTGCTGCTTCTATTTTCTGTGTGTTTATTCCTTTACCATGCAGTGACAGCTCACATCTATGGCTCTATACCCAAAAATATAATGTATAATAAAGAAGTATCAGCAAGACCCTGAGAGCCTGGCAGCCCCTTGGCTGCATTTTGACGATCCTTACCAAGCATGGTCTAACTACATCCATTGCCACAATACCCTGTGCTTCTTCAGCCCTTCACCCAGGAGGCTCTGAGAATGCTCCACTAAATAAGGCATTTTGTATGGTTTTGAAGAGTTGGGAGAAGGGTTTCTGCCTGTTGTCAGAGAGAAACCAAAGCCCAGTGTGGTTAAATCAGTGGCCCCAGGTGAGCTGTGTTCCCCGCTGTGCCAAACTTGTGTCCCTTGCACCTTAATCAGTACTAACATTTCTTGGGGCCTGTTGGTCCCCAGCCTTTTTCTTCATGAAGTTGGCTTGCTCCACTTCTAATGAATAGATGTTATCATGTGGGATTTTCTACACAACTCTTCTGTGAGATTATGTTAAAAGCGTTATCAAACTGACAAGAACTGGAATATTTTTGCCCCTATTCACATCAGTGATAAAGTGTCTGTTGTATTACAGTAGGTATCTTACACACCTGTGCTTGGATGAATACATTAAAAGAAAGTTGCAGAACTTTAAAAGATAAAAGGTTTTACTGCTGTCACTCTTGCCAAGAACAAAGTCCAGCTAATTAATCAGAGATAAGAAATTGTTAATTTGAAACCATGATGGAGAAAATATCATGATTCAGTCAGGATCTTAGTGCGGATGAAGCTAAACCCAAGTACAGTTTAACCATTTTGCCAAGTAAATTTGGGTAAAGAGAAGATTGATTTTTAGCCTTTCTGTAATTGGTTTTCTGATGAAATTTGAGTTGTTTAGATGTAAGCATGTAAAGGATATGTTGGTACCAACGCTTTTGTAATATCTCATTTTTGGGAAGACACAATTGCATGTACTAATTCAGAGGTGTTGCAAGAAGTATTCCCCTAGCCGTGCCTTCAGGGTTAAATCTTACAGAAATTGTTAATGTTAAAGCTCACCAAAGTAGTTTTACCTTTACCTTGAAGGGGGTGGGACCTCTGAGCTTAGTTGTTCTCTTTTATAGTAACTTAAACTCAGCATGCTTATTTTATCCCACTCAAAATAATCAAAGAAGGTTGCAGAGTTAAAGACAGGATACTGAATGAGAATTCTGTTTTCTGTCTTTAAAAAATAAATTTCATAATACCATGCAATGCCTGTTTTGGTGGCCCCAAGCAACTTGCCTAGATTCTAATGAATAATCATCCTTTCAATTATGAGCTAGAAGCTATCCCTGAAGTTTCATCTGTTTTCTTTGCTTGCTTGTTTTGAGAGCACAGTGATTAAACAGATAGTGTAATGCATGAAGATGAGAATGGCCATACTGAGAGAGCAGGAGAGGGAAGAAAACTGATGGCTGGACTTCCCCAGATGTTCTCTCACTCTTCAGACAGGTTGTGCCAGACACTGTGCGCTGAGGGGAGCAACAGAGCATAGCCCTCCATGTTATGTTGTAACTCTGCTGGGGAACATACTGCAGTATCTCCTTGTTGATTTGGGATCTCCAATCCTTGACCCTGTTCCTATGTTGAGCAAGTGCAATAAATTACATTGTGTGTCCTGCTCGTGGTAAGGAAATCGCTTTCTCTAAGTCCCCGTGAGTCCCTTTAGTCTCAACAGCTCAGGCTTTCTCATCTATCAAATGCAAGCAATTTAGAAATGCTTGGCCTTCATCTTTCACCTTCCCCAACTAAACAGGATTTTTTAAAATTTAAATATGAGTCACTGTCTTTTGTTAAAATGAAAATGCTCGGTTTTTTAAAAAATAATTTATACTTTGCATTAATGGTTCCTATCAGCTGTAAAGTCAGATGAAAGTCAGCTTTGTTAGCTGAGTGCTCCGGTGTCACAACTGAGATGAGACAAGCAAGGACCCCTTACTTCTAAATGGCATTTCCTTAAGAATTCAATAAATGTAATAGTGGGCTTTTAGCCATTGTTCTACATTTTTTCTTCTTTCTATTCTATGTCTGTGAGCAGATCTAACCACTTTTCTGGGAGAGGCTGTCTTTCTAAATTATCTGGTGTAAACACGAGTAAAAAAGAAGATGAGTAGCTTTCTCCACATTTGAAAAGATGTTCAAACAGCAGAAGCAGAAGATTTATTACTTGCCATTGCCTGTGTTAAAAGGATAAACGTGATGAAGGACTGAACTACAATAATTCACCTTGTGTGTTGCTTTTAGTGGGGGATGTGTTGCTGCTTTCCTCTGCTTCCAGTGGGGAAGTGGAAAGGTCAGGCACTGAAGGGAAGCATTTTGCTGTGTACCACAGATAGGCATCTCTGGCAGTCACTTAGAACTTTGCAAGGCATGTAAACAGCATAATAAAGGTTAGATCACAACTCCTTTTCACCTGTTGCAGTAGGTTTGTTTATCAGAGAAAAACCCAAGCTGCAGAGCTCCAGTATTGATTTTGAGCAGAAGGTTCAAGGATGTTCTGTTCTCAAGGTGTTTATTCAGGGCATGGAAGAAACAAAAAGCCCATGTTAAAACAACGTTATGATGCAGGTTTAATTCCACTCTCTGTGTTTTTCCTGAAGGTGTGAAAGTATTTGAGGAGGAGACAGAGGATGTTTTATATTTGACTGCTCTAAAAAATGACAGCATTTCAGACTACGAGCTATGGATAGGGCAAGCTCTGCCTGCCTGCCTCAGTTGATCCTACGTGTCAACAAGGTCACTTCAAGGTGAAAGTTTGCTGTGACACACAGCTTGGAATTTTACATACTGAACTTTCTTAGACTGAGGGAAAAGAAAGCTTCATTCTGTGCCTCAGTGCCCAATTGCACAGTAGGGAAAGCTGTTTTATTTCTGTAGTCATTGGTTTATCTATCCAGCTAAGGGCAATATATTCAGTGTTATCATGTTGTTAACAAATCAAGATTTCTGAGGAACTAATAGCTTGGATAGTTAATCTTTGTTTTATCATTAATTAAGGGTAAAAAGCAAGAATATGAGAAGGTATTACAGAACATTGTATAACTTAATTCCGAAACTGTGGCTTACACCCAAAGTAATGACCTTGTCAATGACTAACCAAGGCAAAGGGGTATCTGTTAAGCAAGAATGGGTTCTAAAAGCAACTACTTAGTAAAGATGCCAGGCCATTTGCAATTGGTGGCAACAGCTGAGTGAACAGCAACAATTAACATTTTCAATAGCAAGTTTTTTCAAGGACATTTAAGTATGACTAGTAGCGTATGTAGCTGGTTGTCTCATCCATCAATGGAGAAAGGTGAATAAGGTGTAGAAGAGTTTTATCTTTGAAGGAGTTGATCACCTAATTAGAGAACTGAAAATCTGGATCCAGTTACACTGAAAAAAAATCCAGTGATAATTGTAATGGCTTTGAAGCAAGGGATGATTAAAATGTACTCCAGGCCTTTTCAAGGTTGGTGCTTGTCTTGCTGCAGGCAAGTCTCTGTGGTCACCTTGCAAAATGGGTAGTTAATGGCAGGTATTTGCTGTTCAAGAAGTGATTTTTGTTATATGTAAGGCTGAACTGAATATGGAGACTTCTGGAATATTTGGGGTGCATGGATGGAGCAGTATTATTCCCAATTGCCTTAAAAGTAAAGAATACTCACGAACTAAAAGTTAAAATGCTGACTATTTAGAAGCTAAATGTTGGCTTCCATTAACACTACAGCTCCTGTTCTGTTGTACAGTGGGCTTTTGCCATGGCTTGGTGGCAGGACTAAGGCTTGTTTCACTGCAGATGAAACAATGGGAATTGGTGTTCAGGTTTTCCTCGCAATGAGGAGAAATACCCTTGCAAAATCCTGTAAGAGCTAATATGCTTCCAATAATACTGGTATTGTGCATTTGCTTATGTGCTTAAATGAATGTTTGTGTAAGAGATGAGTGGTGTTTGAAGCTGAGAGCTTCCATTTCTTCCCAGTGGTTTACAGGGGAAGGTGTCTGGACAGGTAAGGGCAGCCGTAAGAATGTGCTGGAGTAGGGTCAGTGCTTGAGTGGTTGTTGACCTGTACTGTCATTACAGAGCGAGTGACAAAGTGTAATTGAAATAACTGAGCTCCAACCAGCTGAGGGACCTCACCTGGGTGTAAAGCACTGCTTAACTTGTGGGAAGAGCTTTTTTGCATGGAGGAGTTTGGGATATCCTTGAATTAAGAGATGGGAATTGGCTGTATGGGAAAGAGACACATCGAAGACAACGCCTTTAACCACTCTCTACTGTGTTTTGTGTTTATTTTACCTGAATGAAACCAAGCCTTTCAAAGTGCTTTGTGGGCGGGCACGTGAAATGTACTTCATTTCTGTACAGCTACAAATTGATTGCTCTGCACCTCAGTCGTGTTAAATCCATTAACTCTTCTCGGGGGTGGGGCACCAAAACTGACCCTGAGTGCAAAGCTGGTAATGGGCATTGCATCGGGAATGACCTAAAGAACTTACAGAAGTTAATCAATGTGGTGGTTACTTGATTGGTTACTTAGTATACTACTTTTATCAGCAAATAAAACTTCTTAAAAATTAAACTGAGTTACTGAACAATTCCTTGTTGCTAAAACTGTTGGTAATACAAACTGAAGAAACGTGCGTGAACTGCAGATTAGCCTCTTTCACTCCTTAATGTAATCAAAGCCTTGTTTATTTGTGTTTTGCTGGGGGGGGGGGAAGGAGGGGGGTCTGGTTTTTTTTTTTTTTAATTTCTAAAGAGCACCTCCCTTCTCTGTTCCCCTCCTCTGATTCTTATCAGGTATTATCCTTTGAAAGTATCTTTGGGATTGCTGGATGAAGGGGTACAGGCTGCAGGAAGTGGCATTTTGCTAGCCCAGGTTTTTAATAAGCCTGTTTGTGAAATTGCTGAAGATGCTCCCAGTTTCTTATCTTCGGGCTAAAGTCTGGGATGGTTTTTAAAGCCTTATACTGTCACAAGGTGATACAAATGTGCGTTGTGTCACTGGAAGCTTTGCTGCAGGTATGAGAACAAGCATAGCAGCAGCTGTTTCAGCTTTGATTTTTTATTTTCTGGTGGGTTTTGTTGCCATGTTTGGTTTTGTTTTTTTGTTTTGTGGGAGGTTTTTTGAGCTTGAGGGTTTTTGTCTGGGTTTTTGGTGTGGTTTTTTTGTTGTTTTGGTTTTTTGTTAGTTTGCTGTGCCTTTGTGGGGTTTTTTTGTTGTTTATTTTTGGTTGGTTGGTTTATTTTAAACACGGGGTTAAATGCCTTTCTTACCTTAGCGATGCCAGTTGGGGTATCAGTGTCAGGAGTTAATGTTGTGCCACTTTTTCCTACCTCTGCATACCTTGTGTACTGGAGGGAAATTAGTGTTTGTTAACTGTGGATATTCTGCACTCACTGCATGGGATAGGGGACAGGGGAAAGGCCAGAGTGACATTTGTCTCTGCACAAAGCATTTCTGAGAGACATCCAGGTGATCATCTTTGATCCCTTGCAGAGTTGGCATTAGACCAGCATCTTAGGTCAACAGCAACCTGTACTTCAAGCTTGTGAAACAGGTTTGTGAGGGAAGAAAGATATTCTATGAACTCTTTTGCCATTTGGAAAACTTCATTAGAGGGAGGTGGGACTGACAATTTTATTTCTCTTAAGAATGAAATCATAAGCCAGTGGTGTGTACCTCAGGGAGGGGAAAACTAGGAGAGAAGCAAAGGGGATGTGTCTTGTAGAAACAGTAGCATATCTGGTTACTGGAAAAACTGCTCTAGGGTTAAGGCTAGGGAAGTTAAAGAGCAGTATCTGCTCTGTGACAATAAAACATGCAAAGAACTTCTCCATTTCTTAGGACTGCTCAAATACGTACAGAATTACTTAAGAGTTACTTCCTTAAATTACTTAAAGAGTTGGTTAGATTGAAATGCAGAGCTTGTCTTTGCAGAATTGGGTCCACGTGGCCCCACACAAGGCTGTTTGTTCTCCTTTTCAGGACAAGATAAGACCATAAGGATTTCTATTCTGCACTACCTTTGGTCTACAAAGTACTAGCACTGAGAAAAGGAGATAATTTATCACCTTTTCCATATTACCAGATGTCTCTTTAATTGATGAGAATCTTTTTACAATCACTTTAAAGAAAAAAAATTGCTTTTGAGGAATTTTTCCCTCAACTGACAGCAACTTAATGAGGGGTTGTGACTTCGTAATCAATTTTAATTATTGTGTAGTTAATACTGCTAAAAATAACAACTTTAGCTTTGATACTGGATGATTGATTTGTGAAGCAACTTGTAAATAATTGATCTCTTGTTCCCTAATGGTTTTTCTTTTAAAGCTTTTTAAAATAAAAAAGAAAAAAAAAATCAGGGAAACATTTCAGTAGCTAACACAGAAATAATGTAATGTCATAGTAACCACTGCTACCATAACTGGAGTTTTATACACTGAGAACTGAGTGTTTTAATGGTTAAACCATAGAATAGAAAATTAGTATTTCTAGGTGCTTTTCCCATTCAATCACTGACTCTGTAGGAATGTGATCACATACAGCAGCCATTGCATCTTTCAGTTTGCCAACTTTAAAATAATGAGCAGACTCTGTCACATGTTGTAATGCTAATTAGGATCAGTTCTGGTAAGGTTATTCTACAAAAGACAGCAAAATCCTGCATCACCCTGTTATTTTCAGGATACATGTGCTCGGTTTAGAGATGACAAGATGGCTCTTCATCTCCACTGGTAGCTGTCAGTCCAAAAGACCAATTTCTTTTGGATTTTTCCATGCTGTCAGTACTAGAGGGCCTCTGACTAGACCTTATGGCAGCCTTCTCCTCTGTTGCTATTGAGAATTTTAATATTTGAAGTGAAGGAGCCCCATTCTTCATTTCCAGCAGTTGTCAGCCTTGTGGCATCAGAGATTTAAATGACCTGTTAGAGCAAGGCTGTTTGCATGCACGTATTTTAAATGAGGTGAGGCACACCAGCCTATTTGGGTCCTCGTTTAGAGTAGGTCCACGTTCTGCATGTTTGCAAAGTACTCTGAGTTCCTTCAGAGGGAAAGTGCTATCAGTGAATATTGCTGTTCTGTGTGCGAGTGATTGTGGGCCGTTGGCAGTAATGGGACAGTGAAAATGGATTATCATTAATGTCAGCAAATACAGTTTTAATCATGTTAAAACCATATCTTTGTGAAACTAAATGAGATTTCTCATAACACAGCTACTTATTTGTATTCACCATGCATGGCACAGACTACCTCACTATTCTTAAAGCAACTACCAATCACCACAAGGAGTCAAGCAGACGCTGCATTCTCCATAATTACAAGCAATTTTCCAATTGAATTATCCCATGATTTAATTCCTTACCTTGCATCTGGAGAGCATCAGCAATGTGCAGCTGTTTTGGCTTTGAGAATTAATTGTTGCTAAATGCATTAAGAGTGGTCTTGCTGCAATGATTTCAGAAAAGAGTTAATTCCTAGCTCATTTCTGGGCTAAACTTTTGTTTCTTAGTTCCTGTTCCCTTGACTACTGATCATGGTACAGGCCATGGCTTTGCTAGCATTTGCCTTGGCTAGTTGTGAATCTTAATTCAAAATAAATGCCTTTAGTCACTGAATTGAAATCATATTATAA
The DNA here is from genome assembly GCA_013399195.1 of Dicrurus megarhynchus. Taxonomy (NCBI): domain Eukaryota; kingdom Metazoa; phylum Chordata; class Aves; order Passeriformes; family Dicruridae; genus Dicrurus; species Dicrurus megarhynchus. The sequence goes on along the minus strand of VXAD01010042.1, from coordinate 253,303 downwards.
TGAGACACAAAGTTTAATAGAACATGCCAGAGTCAGTAAAGACTGGAGGGCTGGGGATTAATGATAAATTATGTTAGTGTATCCTGCTGGTATGACTGCATAGCTATAGCAAAAAAAGAAGAGATGGTAACTTTGCAAAGTACAAAATACCCAGTGAAATAGGTATGATTTTTCACATCACAGGGATTTTTTAGACAGGCCAAGTACTTCAAATATAGGAAGAGTGTCTTAAGACTGGGAGTAGCATGTGGTTTATTTCTGAAAGCAGAAAAAGAATTGGAAGAAATATTGAGTTTTGTGAGGTTATCATCAGGGATTTCCAGAGTCCATTAGATTCCAGTGAGAATGGAATTTTTTAAACCTGGAGTCTCAAATTATCTTTTTTTTTTTTTCCATTAGGTACAAAGACTGTAGCTAAGGGTCTTAGGAATCTTGAAATACAGAGGTGTATTTTCATAACTCTTGCAGGTTAATGAGAACATCCTTGAACTGTGCTTAGTTAAATAATGATACCAAGATACATTTACTGCTGGTTTCCCTTAACTGTAGCAGAGTGTGTTATGTTGAATCGAATCTACAAAGAAATGGAGAGCCCAGGATTTTATTTTTTGTGCCTTGCAATAGAAGAAGGGGGTGCTAAGCCCCCTGCTGTAAACACTGTGCTTTTCAAACACCTCACAATGATAAGAACAAGTAGGTTCTGATTATATCTGAAGAATATAAACATTATTGAGTTTGCCTAATGATTGTCTGGCTCGTGATTTCTCCTTCCAACGAGAATCATGTTGTGCAGCTTTAACGTAACCAGGGCACTAAGGCAACAAGCAATTGAATTAACTGCTTCTTGCAAAACTTTCCTTTGTTCTCACACAGAAAACAGCTTTCTTGACGGGCTTGTCTGCTAAAAAATTTCACACTTTTATTTTTGTTCCTTTAAGAAAGTTTTAATTTAGGAACACGGACAAGTAGCAAATGCCCTGAATTAGCTTCCTTCTTTTAAAAACCAAATCATTTTTATCAGTTCTATTCTATGGCTGGAGATGTCTTACCTTGTTCCTATACAAACAAATTGTTGTTGCCTTTGAAAAGCCTGTGTGGGCAACTGTGGATTTCTCACAAGCTGAAGAGAGAAACTCCTGAAGGAGGAGCAGTGAGAAAGGCATAGGATTGTTGGACCTACTGATACAAGATTTATGAGTCATTGCCTCTGGACAGTGGAGGAAGCCCAGAAGAAGTGGAATAAATGTGACCACATAGGTTTGAGAGGCATTGCTAATATAATAGTGGAATAAAGTAAGGAAGAATGTGATGCCTTTAGGACTGGAATCCTGGAGGCAATAACTGTAGCAGAAAATGAAAAATCTTGTACGTGGAGCACAGAAAGAATTTGTGTTCCAAGGAGGGATTATTGGCTGTAAGTGGAAGCTGTAAGAGAGAGTTGAGGGTGTCTGTTAATTGCCACAGCAGTCAGCTACATGACTGGTGAAGATTTTTCTGGAAGAGAGAAGAATATTCTATTGCCATTGCATAAAACAGTAACAGAGCCTAATGCAGAGTGCTGCATACTATTTTGCCTTGCTCTGTTTGAGAAAAAGAAAATCTAAAATGGGAATAGCTGTTGAAAAGGGCTCCTAGAATGGATCTTGTCACAGCAGGTGAGATTACAAAATAGCCCTTTTTAGTCTAGTGACATGAGAAGTAGATGCTGATGTTTATAAATATATTTGAAGAAAGAAAGGCAAGTGTTGGAGGTCTAGCTGAAGGAGAAGGAAGTGCTGACCAAGGAACATGTGAACAAATAAATACAGGCCACACATGCTTTTAGCATGGAAATAAGATAAAGCTAATGAAGTATCAGAGCTGTGAATTAGCCTTCCAGTGAAGGGAGCTGGTAATCTAGATAGTTTTGATGTAGTACTTCATGTTGTCCATCAACAGATGAAAGAACTGGTGTTGTTGTTATGTGTACCCCTTGGTGTAATGTACCAACAGTGGTAACTTCTGAATTATCCATAACACAGATATTAGGGCAGGGGGACACTGCACCTGTCCATTTATACTGTGATGTGCTGAAAACCTCTGTTGCTCAGACCATACATATCCTAAGTCCCCAGCCTGCAACAGCAGCCTGTGCCACACCAGAGAGCTGTCAGTTTGGGCAGCGGTGCTGTTTCATACCAATTTATAGGCTCTGACTTGCCACTGCTGACAGGATGCTGGGTTTCCTCTGCCTTTCAAAAGTCCTGGGTTTATGGTTTTGTTTTCAAGTAGATTTGGATGTCCTGAAATACGGTCTCTTTGCTGAATTTCTTTTTACACCTCAGAGTGAAAGGGCTTCCTGCACCCCACAGGAGAACAGGGGGCTCAGGAAGCCACCCGTGCTGTTTGCTGTGCTCTGCTGTGAAGAAGGAAAAGCTGGCACTTGGCAGCTGCCTTGGTTCCCCCAAGTCCTCTGCCAGTCAAGCACTGCGTGCTGCACCGTTTACGTTTGGTAACTGAGCAATTAAGGATTTTGTATTCTAATTACCTGGCCAATTATGTGCAGTGCAAAATTCCCTGCTAGTACTGCTGTGATAGCCTGAACTGCAGACAGTCTTGTGATTAAACTGTCCCTCGATGATGAAGTCGATAATTAACAAGAAGGCATTTTGCTGAGTAGTGAGCAAAGTCAAAGAAAGAACAGAATCGAGTTTTCAATGCTGTAATATGGTTTTAATGGTGCTCTTCTCAGGGACAAGAACTTCTCTGACCTCCCCTGAAATTAGAAATGCATACCCACGTGCAAAAATGTAGACCTAATTTCTTTACAAAGAGCATAATATTGATGATCAAAGGGCTGGAGAACCTACACTATGAGGGAAGACTGAAGGAGTTAGGTCTTTTCTCCCAGGAGAAGAGAAGGTTCAGGGGCAACCTCACTGCGGTATTCCAGTACTTACAGGGCAGCTACAAAAAGAACACACTCCCTTCACAAGGAGCCACGAAAAAAGGGGCAGCAGATACAAGTTGCACTGGGAGAAGTTTCATCAACATGCAAGCAAAATGATTTTTTATGGTAACAATCATTCACTGGAAGAACTTCCCCACTGCTGGGGGTTTTCATGGTGAGACTGGACAGGGGGTTAGATACTCTCCTCTAGGCTCCTGTTTCCATGAAAGGTTGGACGAGATCATCTTCTGAGGCCTCTCCCACTCTGGGATGTTCTATGATTTGAATTTTAACTGGGTAAAGTACCTTAACAATGTTTTTTTCTGTGATACTTTCATCACAGTAAAAACCTGTGCAGCCCATGCCAGCCCACTCTAAGAGTGTTTATAGCTGAGTGTCCTGTGTGGAGTTCTTTGCTTTCAGCTCTGAGCATCTGAGTGATCAGTGATTACTAAAGATGAAGTTTTTATTGCTCATTCATCCTACAGTCCCAAAGTAACAGACATTTACTCCTCCCAGTGTTAAGTGAGGTATGAGCATGCAGTAAACAGGACAGAAAACCACACAGTTCATCCATGTCAGCCTGGCATGAGCTACAAGTCAGGCAGACAGAAAAAACTATTCAGTGTTACAGCATTTTACTTGAGTTGGTTTTTCTCTGGAGGTCTGCTTGAGCAGAAACTCATCCAAATTCTCTTTGGAATGTATTAGCTTTTATTGAAGGCTATCCACTTAAAAAATTTAATCCCTGTGAAGATGTCAGCTGAGAAAAATTGAAATACTCTAGCAAATGTATTTCTCTCCTTTAAAAAATTCAGAATGTTGACAGAAGTAATTATCCTGAGTGAGCAAATCTTACAAGTTATCCTTAACATTGTGAACATAATTAAATTATGGGAACTGATTTATATGAAAAAAACCTGGAATTTTTTTTAATTCTTGTTGAAAGTTGTATCAAGACAACTGAAAACTATAAATGAGCTTGTATAAACATCCTTTGGTCTGATAAAAGTTAATTTTGTATACAGAACAAGATATTTTCCTTAAAAGAAACTTCTCAAAAAGACATTTTGAAGACAAGAACAAGTAAAATCAAGGGCTCTAATACTGCTAATATAGTTCATAAACCCAGCAATCATCATTTGGTAAATTAGTGCCTGAAAATGGGTTGACAAACATAGGAACCTGGCACCCACAGACCTCATGCAATTACTCCATTATACTTTCTGTGTCATAGAGATTTTCAGCTAAATCAAATCTAAATAGTTTTGTTTGTTGTTTTTTGTTGTTGCTTTTTTTTTTTAAATTTTATGCTTAGATTCTGAAAGAGCTCCTCATTATTAAACATGGTACCAGCTTCTGTAAAAGAGGAATGTGTCTTCCTCTGGTGTGTTTTTAGCAATATTTGTCCTTAGAGCAAGTAGTTTGTGCATTCTCATGTGTAGAAGCTTCTATTTCACTGGTTTTAATGGTGTTAAAGGCACAGAAACTCACATGGGATCTCTCTCAGGCAAGTCTTACTATGTCACGCATCACCTTAATGAGATTAATGGAAATCACAAAGCTAAAGAGAACTTCTCTGTCATAGCAGATATACTGGCAAGCTCAACTTCCCTTTAACCAAAAGAAAATAGCAGTAACTACCCTTAACAGGTTTGGTGTTTGTTCATGTCAACCAACCAAATTATACATGACATTAAAACTGAGCTGGACTTCTAAAAAGAATACTTACTGTGCAGTTTGCACTGTCAAATCTGCCTGCATGTCCTGAAATGTGATAACATGCTCCTGTTCAATTTAATTTTCCTTTCCCGTGTTTAACTTGGGACAGGAACATGCAAATGTGAAATATATTAGCGCTGTTTGATAGGAATTCATGCTTTTCTCTAGAGGTGTATGTAAATTCAGGGCAGAAATGAGCACTTCTTAAGTTCTAGGAAATTTATCTTACAGAATTTCACCAAAGCATAAAAAAATCTAAACTTGTTTTTATCTTTTCATTGTTGGAAGAATATGTTTAGGTATCTGATAGAGAAGCTTTGTAAAATGGCTTGTTTGCCCCTGCAAATTGTTAGGAATGAAACCAGAATCCCCTACAGGTGCTAATTTTTAAGAGGTTGCAGTTAATGATGGCCTCCAGCGAACTAACCCCTGAGGAGGACCTAATTTGGGAGTGACAACGATAACATTTCTAATTTTGTTTGTGACTGAAGGTGAATGCTCCCACGCCATGAAACCAGAATTTCAGCGTGTCTTAAATATTGTTGCAGACACTGTATCATACCTTTTGAGGGACTGGTGCAAGGAGTACTCTAATGTGTAGGTATGGATTAAGCACCTAAACCAACTTCTACCCACATCCATGTTTTATCTCTATAAAAAGATGGGTCTTTCCTTTTTTAATTTTCTTTTTCTTTTTCATTGAATGCCATCTTTAATTGCCTTCAATACTTTTTTGCAATGAGTACCGGAAGCTAAGAGTCTGTTAAAGGTTTTCCTTTTATCAGTTTTCAAACTGATACATTTAAATGGCTACACTTCACTTCATCCTAGTGTTAGTACTGATCTATTTAACATAGAGGAAATTATCTTCTTGGTTAAAAAAACTCAAAAAGGAATACTAGATATATTGAATTATTTTTCCAGAAGCTTTCAGAACCTAACTCTCCTTTATGTCCAGGGGATTGAGATACCTGGGCACTGTTATGTACTTGAACAGCCTGTAAAAAAAAATCTGTCTATAGCAGATTTATGTGCTATTTATTTATGGGTTTTCTTTAAAATTTGCCAGACTACAATTAGAATGTTTTATACAAACAGGGTTTTTTAATCTGGACAAGTAATTTCACTGATTTAGTGGTCTTCTTCCATAGCTTGCAAAGTGATTTGTGCTTCCCTTTTGAATGAGACTTCTCAAGTCTCCTAAAATGCGTTATTGTAATAGTTTAATGTGTATGAATATACTTCAAATCTGTGGCTCTTGAGAAGCTTGTTATTGAAGTAGTGTGGCTTAGTTCACTTCTCAGGTAAAATACCATTTGACTCTTAGATCATCTTTATTCATCAGATTTCAAAGAATACAGATAAAGACCATTAATTGTGTTTTATCAACAATGTGGGTTTAGCAGGTCACACTGATTATGCAATGGGTACATAATTTTATAATTGACTGTATGTTTCTAACTGCTACACAAAACTGGTTTGTAATTGGTAAAGATCAGAGGCAAGTGTAAGGAGTTTTCAAGTTACAAAACGGCCTTGGGGAGCTGAGCTGCAAGAAAGTTAAACAAGTGTCTTCCCATTATCCTGAACAAAATGCAGTTGGAAGGCACTGATGAGAGGGAAGGGACAAGGAACTATATGGCAAGGCCGCTGCTACATAGCTGTAGACAGACTCCCACTGGTGCAGTAATTCTGGTTTCACGACTCCAGGGTTTCTCCATGGCTTTACAAAATGGGGAGATGGAAGCAGGGCTGACAAGATAAGTAATTATTTTGGTCTGATTATCTTATTTTCATCTTAGTGATTGAAAGGACATGCAAAGATTCTGAGGGATGCTTCTAAAGCAGAAACCTAGAGCTCTGGTGGCATCAAGGTAAAACCAACTCCTGTGCCCAGCACTTGGGTATATTCTTTTCAGAATGTCAGGGCTCACAAAACTTGGCATTCAGTTGCTATAATTTTATCTGGTGGTTAGGAGTAGACTCATTACAGTGGGACCACAGAGAGGAATGAATCAACAATGAGCCTTGTAAGAGACAAGTAACTAAGTTGCTGGGGAAACTGGGAATTGTTCCTAGTAATCTTGTTTACTAGTAAATGCTGTAGTTTGTAAAAGCAGAAATGTTTTCCTCTGCCAATAAAAATTCATTAGTTTGCAATTTACAGTCTAAGTTGATACAAAGCCAAATTCTACAAGAGCAAAGTTTTATCTGCAAAGAGACTGTGCTGTTGGTATAGTAGTCAATTGACTGGAAAATGTATTCTCTCTTTCCTTGGAATTTAGTTTAAAAACGTAAGTGCATGTGGATTTGTGTCTAAATAATAAGTTTCATAAATGATAAAAAGCAGAGAAGGTGGCAACAGATTTCCTCACTCTAATGTGAGACCAAACTGTATTTCTCTAGAGCTGCTCAAGGAAAGGAGGAAGCCTGGAGAGCCAGAGGAGAGGGAGGTTGGTTGGACTCACAACCTGTGGGCTGTTGTGTCTGCTGCCAGGGCATGGAGCAGCATTGTCAGGGGGCTGAGCAGCTGTGGTGACACGGAGATTTATGGCAGGGGAAATGGCCTTTAGCATAAGAGCTGTGGATTTGCAAAGGTCAGGGCAGCACAAAGGGAAAATGGGGCAAGCCCTCTCCCTTTAGTGGTATAAAATGAGGGTAGTGACTGCAAATGAACTCTTACCACAACTCTTTCCTGGGAGCCTTCACTGGTGTGATCTAGGATACATACAAAGATGCACACAACCTTGGACTACTGTCCTTCTGTACTTCAAATGCCTTAGGAAGTATGTTGTTTTTTCAGTAAAACAATATGCCAGGTCTTGGAGTTAGGGTGAAGAGACCCAGAGAACCTTAGATTCTAAAACCTGAAGTAAAAATGGCTGGTTTTGAAGCATTGTCTTTTCAAGAACTCAGTACAAAAAACAATTGGCATGAAGGATTGAAAGGGCTTAGGGTCTATACTTAGAACAGAAATGCTTAAAACCTCTGCTTGTAACTATTCTTACCTTTCATGTCTTTAGGTATGTCCTAAAAAAACCACCATGTAACTTCTGTGTATGATGTATAAACTTCAATGCTACAGCAAGAGAAGGTTTCTAAATTATTTTATATGAAATCAATATAAAATGGCAGAAACTTAACAAGTTCTTTGTTGGAGATTCAAGAGGAGTTGTCAGTCATATTGATTTATTTTTGATGGAAGTGAAACTTGTTTAGGCAGTGCAATCTACATCCTGCAGACCAAATTGTTGGGGTTTTGTTTGTTTGTTTAATTCCACAAAGCATTCCTGTATTTTCCTTGCAGAAATATCCCTCAGGGTTTCACAGAAAAACCCTTTTCTCAGCATGGGTTTCATAGCAGTCACTGGTAGAAATGTCATTCACTGGTACCTTTCACAGGTCTTGGACTGACTTGTAGTCTTCCTTCACTAAAGAGATGTGTGTGATTAAACTATCCCAAAAGCAGAGGGGGGAAAAAAACTTTTCTCCCATTTTTTTTTTTTACTAGCAATCCCTTCCCTTGCAGAGAGGCCTTCTCAGTGAAACATTTAAGCATGGGAAGCATCCTGGTTTCCAAAAGATTGCATGTTTCAGTTGGTTTGAATAGTTTCATTGAAGGAATGTGGATCTGTCCTACTTTGGACTGCCCTGGGGCATCGTGGGCACTTCCAAGCAGTCTCCTGCTCAGTCTCTGCAACTGATTCTCTTTCTTCTGTAATGCATTCATCATTGTTCCTTTTTTTATGCTCATAATAGCAATTACCTCTTCTTGAGTAGAACTATATTTGCAGCTTAATAAAAATTTACAATAGTCTTTGATAGCTTAGATAACTGCATAGTTTCTGAGAGAAATGACATTAAAATACTTTAAAAATATATCTTTTTTACAAAAGAGAAGTGGTCTTTTCTTAAAGGATTCTGTATACTTTACTGTACTGAGGGAGTGCTATTAAAGGGAATGATTGGACATGTTTTTATTAATAATTCAGAAGGATACAATCCCACTTCTATTTGTAGTCCTGCCTAGCAAATCACCGTGTCAGGTTTGTACTCTGTATTTCAGCTCAGTGTCCTCAAAGTACGAATGTATGTGCTGGTATAGTAGGGATATTACAAGACTAAAACTTGGAACAACAGCAAAAATCTTTTCCTCAGCATTGCTTTAAGAAGCAGAGAGCTCATGTAATATTAATTTTTTGGGGGGGAAAGAATTGTATTGTTCCTTAATTTTCTCCATATTTTCTAATGGTTTCTTTTCAATCTGGAAATAGCACACTTGTACTGGCTTGCATTCTTATAAATCTGGGCAGTATTGCTTCAGAGTGTTCATTTCCCAGAAGTGGGGATTCTCTGGCAAGCTGTTGTCAGTCAGCACCCAGCCAGGCTTCACAGGGTTGGTGGGAGTGCACAGAGTTTTAAATAAGACTGAGCTGTGAGACTTCTCTCCCATACTGTGCTGCTACAGATATGATCATATAAAAAAATCAAACCCACACTGTGGCTTAAAATCTTGTGGGATGATTGTTAGGGTCTTCTTAATGTGAGGACATTCTTCAAAGTTCCTTTTAGGAGTGAATGCTATTTGTTGGGTTTCTTTGGTGATGGTGGGTGTGTTGTTTTGTTGGTTTTGTTTATTTCGGGTTTTGTTTGTTAGTTTTTATTTCCTTTCCCACGATACAGGTTTAACAATCACTTGCCTTTGTAGTCTCCCAGTCCCCTGTCTCCTTAGGCTGGGAGGTCCATAAAGCCTGAGAGCTGTGGTAGGAGCCTTACTCATTCCTGGAGGAGCACTTGTGCTCTGTTCAAGTCAGCCTCCAGAGAGATTGCATTTGGAGGCAGTTGTTTTAAGCTTGGGAAAACCTTTTGAGTGACATGATTGTCTTGACATTTGATTTAATGCATGAGGTTCTTAAAAATGTTACGAGTAGTTAAAGATGGTGGATAGGATAAAATTAAATTAATCCCATCATGTGCAGCAGGGCAGCATTTCCCTACTCAGGTGGCTTCCCCTTCCCTTCCCTTGTGCAGGGTGGTAGACTGTGAGGACTTGTTCTTGGAGTCATGTTTGGTCACCTGTGGAAAACAAATTAGTTAATAGATTTTAAGGCCAAAGGAGACCATTAGATCATCTGACCTCCTGTGTACATAGTGGATAGAAATTGACCTAGCAATCTTTGTATCGATTCCAGTAAGCTATTTATTAAAAATACACCTTGATGAGAGATGGCTTCCATTTACTTTGCTTGCTGTGTTGAGTGGCAGTGTGTAAGGCACACTAAACTTTGTCAAAGTTTTTCATTGTTTCAATTGTTCGAAGAGAGAGGATGAAAATAACCAAGTTTCTGATAAAAGCAGTAGGTACTACTTGTAATTTATGTGGAGATCTCAAGGGACTGAAATACAGGAAAAGTATTTTGAGGGTAGAAAGGTCATCTTCAGTTTATCCTTTATACAGGGGTTATCCTGAAAATTCATTACTTGGCTAAAAATGTTTTTGCCTTATAACAGAACTGCTTTAAAAGATGCCAAGGTCAGGACTCTGTATAAAAGGCCTATCTGGTTGTAGTCACACTTCTTCCAGGCTCTGCTTCCTTTCACAGCCTGACCCAAAGCCACGTCGCTGGTACTGAGAGCTGTGGTCAGGTACCAGCTCTCTGAACCTTCAGCCTGTGCTCCAAGTCCAGTTCAGATGTGATGTCAGAGCAACACAGGCTGGGCCTCCCACCACAGCTGGTGGCAGTGCCTGACTGCAGTCCCAAGTTCAGCTGACCATCTGATGCTACATCTGCATCCTTTTCCGTGTCACTGCCAAAACAAGTGTCTTCAGACAGCCACTATTGCCCTGGTTTTCTTCCTGCATGCTGTTTGACACTGAGCACTGTTACAGTAGAGGTTGCTTGTACTATCCATTCTATTTATCAATGATTTGACCTTTTATTTATGATTGCAATACCTATATGACAGTTGAAGTCTGTTGCCTGTTGTATTTTTCTCAGTGTATACTATATAGCAAGGCTCACTTTCCTCTCTCTTGTGAAAATATTTACTTAGTACTCAGGTCCTCTCTATCATGTTTTAAGACTCATTTCTCAGCTCTGAAGCTGCTTAACGTGTCCCATGTTGATTCTCTGGTGTTCAGAATGTCAGGATCACCTGTTTAATCCTTTAAGAATACTGGCTTAATGCTGAGTTTTTCTGTGAAATTTGCTGTTATTCTAAGAGTTATTAAACATAAAACCTCTAATATTTTAGATAACTCCTTTAGCCACGTCTTTCAGAGTATGCCAGTGTTACCCCAGAATAGGTCAATTGTGTTCAAAAGAACCCAAAAGGGACAAAAAAGGCAAGTGTTCAATGACAGGGATTTGCTCAAAGCTGTGCAAAGTCACAAGTGTGGTCTGAATGTACAAATACAATATCTATGATTAATAAGCAGCCCCTGGTGAGATGTTAAAATGGTTACAAACAATTAGCAAGCACTCTTTTTGTACCCCTTACACCTATTTTGTCACCTTAAAAACCCCCTATGATTGTAGCTGCTACAGCTGTCTCTTGAATCAGCACTGAACAGGTTGGTTTTCCAGTGGCCAAGAGTCCAAAGGATGGAGTGTGTCTGAACAGGGCTTTTGGCCCACGACCATTTGAGTCAGTCAGCTGAACACTGTCTTGGCAAGAGGCTTCCATTTTCAAAGTAGTCAAGACTACGATCAAGCAGTTCAGCTGCGACCAAGTGAAATGTGATCCGGGCCTCTGACTGCTGTTTTGAACCAGAAATAGCTCAGCTGCTCATTTGAGTTGAATTTATTTCAATAATGTATTGTGCTTTTAAAATGCATGACTGCCGTGGGTCAGTCTGAGCAGGAAAGGTATTTCTACAGTGCTCAGCAGAACCTTAGTTGCACTCACGCTGGAGTGTCTTCTGATAGCAGAAACTCAATTTTAAGTGATTGCAGAATACTTGGATAGACATCAAGTGAGTCTGCTCTTTAATTTCAGTTTGAAGGCATTAACAATTTATATACAATTTTAGAGTAAATGGTGAGCGTGGAGTTTGGATGGCCTATTGGGGTTTTTTTAACATATTGTGATTGTTTGTATGAGGTTCATGTATGTCCCTAAAAGTAAATAATATTCATTTATAATAATATTCATTTATCACTGAAGTCTAAGAGCAGAATTTTAATATTTTCAGTTATTTTATACTATTTCTAGCTTTAAGAAAACATCTGCTTCATAAAATATTAGTGTTAAATTCTTGTAGTATTTGTCTAGGGGTCTCACACACCATACTTTCAAGGTATGTTGCTAAGCCAACAGATGTTCTTGTATTAGTTATGATACAGTTCTTCCTTTCTTTCTTTCCTTCTTGCTTTATTCTACTTCTTCCAGATCCATGGTGAAGGGTAGGATACTTCACTATTTCATCTGATGGAGTGAAATAAATGCTTTCTGAAAGCTTTCAGCATTTTAATTAAACATGCAGATAGCTGAGGAGCAGTATATATTACATTTTTTTATTAAAGACATGGATAAGCTACAACGTTAATCAGTGAAAAAGATCTTGCCCTTGCTTTTCTTAATGGATTATATTAGTCATTAGATCATTAGAATGAGTTCAAAGCGCTCCCTCTTCGTCTCATACTGTCACTTTGCTAATACCACTCTCTTATGAGTCACCTTCCCTTTTAGGCAGTAATAAATTCTACCTCTCCTCCTCTCTTCTTTTCTTCCCAGCACCCACTTATTTGATTTGTTGTGTAACTTTCAAGGAAAGGCCATGTTACCTGGCTGAGGAGATTGAGAAAGATGCAACTGAAATGAAACAGTGAGGCCGTGAATTAGCTCTGCTGGTTCATATTCTGCTTTGATTTATATTCTTCCAAATGCTTTTGAAGCACAAAACACGTGCTGGTCTCTGGAAGTGAACACTTCATCTCCTCCATCCCCTCCCCTCAAGGCTGACATTAGCTACTATGCAAAATTTATGCAATGGGCCAAGGCTTCCATTCGACGCCTTCATCACTTCCCAAGTGGTGAACTTGAAACAAAACAAAGGCCTTGGAGACGTGCTCTTTGCCCCCCTTCCAGCACAGGTGTGCTTGGAAACAGCAGGCTGCTAGGAACAGCTCTCTGTCTTCACAGCAATAAACAATTCCAGTGAGACAGGAGATTGGTAACGGGTGTGGGACCTTTTCAGACTTGGGTCACTTGTTCAAATTCAGCCAGTCACCAGATGCTGGAAGTCATTGCTGTCTGCAGGGTGCGTGATGGTCAGTGGGAAATGTGTTGGAGAACTCTGTCTGTTCCATCAAAGCACTGTCCACAGGAGCTGGCACTAATTGGTCAGCCCTGTCGGTGGTTTCAGCAGCGAAACCAAAGATTCTGAGCCACCCTGTCAGTCAGTCCTTAGAACGGATTCACATCGTCGTAGCAAGGTAATGTGTTGGGACACATGCCTGAATTTTGACCTATATACTTGCTCTAAGAAAATCACTGATTTTTCGTACTTTGAGCTGGGAAATTGACTGTGAATACTGCAATTATTCTAACTTCTTCCCAAAATAATATAGGACAACAGTTTTCAAAATCTTTGTCTTTTCCTTTGATGCAAGAGAAAAATGCACCAAGCCCCACCCACGCTGCTACTGTGCCCAAGGAACTGTGAGAGTAACAAAAACTTGTAGCTCACAGATGACTCATGGGACTAAATCCACAGCAGATCATGGAGTGCTCTGTAGGAGAGGATGCTGGTAAGGAGGATTTTTAAGGAAAACCTGTTGTGCAGGATCAGATGTGTATTTTGCACCCTGGCTCTGGTAAAGGTCTCCAGTAATAAGATGGCCATCATATAATGAGAAGTGTCTTACCTGAAGAATGTAGAATTGAATGCTTTTACAAACACCCTCTTAAGCATGTTGCTTGCTCATCTAAATAGTTGTATTTGAAATAGCTTGTTTGTATTTTGGCTTAATTGTCTCCTTCTGTTTGACTCTTCTTAGGAGTGAGCGGCATCTCTTATATTTTCTTGGTTAGCATAGAAGTGCTGCAGTCAGTCAGTCCTACGAAGGAGTAAGAGCTAATGCTCATCCAGTCAGAGGCTGTGTTTGCATTTCAGTGCAAACATAAAAGTTCAAACAGTGAATTAAGAATGACTTCTCTAAAACACATACTTCCTAAGCAGTTGAAGAGCGATCTGTATTGCACACAAAGAGCACTTCAAATAATTTCCAGGGGAAAAAAAGTGTTTGTAGAACTTTCCATCTGTTTGCAGATTACTCATGGCTAAATTAATAGAATATTCCTACGTTATTTGGTTATGGCAATGTGCACCTTAGAAATGCCTTGATAAGATGTGTTACAAAGACCAGCTGTACTTAGAACAGAACAAGACTCACCTGATCTGGTGGTACATCAGAGGGATATTTCAGGATTCATATTATTTGTAGTATAGTGGTTTCCAGGATCTGCATTTCTGTTAAAGGTAAGGTCATTTACAAAAACACTTCTGTTGTAGAAGTTTAAATGAAAAAGGTTATCTCAAAGCTTCCTGAAGCTAATGAGAAGACTACAAACCTGAGATGCTGGAATGGAAAATTTCAGTGCCCTTTGGATGAAGCCAAGTATTTCTTTTTTTTATTACAGGATTGCATTTATTTATTGATAAATACTCCTGATTGCCTTTCACTGTTTTCATGTCTTATAAAGTTTTTAAAAGAAAGCCCAGCTCTGATTTTTACAAATGAAATATGGGGGCAAAAAGAAAAGTCTCACCAAAGACCACAAAGTGCTGGATGCAGAGACCTGAACTGCATGGTAGCTGCACTTCCTCGAAGGTGGTGGCTGCTGCCGAGTCTCCTGTGCTGGTAGCCAGATCTTGTTTGAGTTATGGCCTTGGCTGCTACACACTTTATTATGCATTTATTAGGCTTGTAGCATAGCTTGGTCCCAGAGATATATTTGGGCAGTCGTCTGATATTTCATGATGTTTTCCCTTTTTTTACCCTCCTTCAATTTCTTTCATTACAAGCAATGTAACATGCAGCTGCGATAAATTTAATCTGCTGACAATGTGTATGTCTGGTATCTGATTCATCTTTGATTTCATGGCTGAATCCCAAAGAAGGGAGAGAGGGAGGAAATTGGGGGATCATGGTGGCAAGCAGGATTTAGATGCTGGTAGAGATGATGAAGTATCAGCAAGACTTGCTTAAGCAGAGAAGTAGCTAAAAAGAAACCAGTGTGCACAGGTGGAAAAACACTAAAACTGGAGAAAAGAAAAATGCAAATTAAATATCAGTGATTTAAGAATGAGTGTGTAAGGCCAGCAAGAAAGCTGCTGTGTGTTTGTCACTAGAGCACAGAGAGATGCATACAGGAAGTGACATTGATTGCAAGAATTCACCCATCTAGTTCCATCAGCAAAGTTCATTCAGTCATCCCCTCTACCTCTCCTAGACCACTTCACAGAATACAAATACCTTTGCTACTGCCACTGCTGAATGCTAAATAAATAAGTTAATCCTCTAATAAAATTTAGACATGAAATAAATAGGTCAATCCATTTATTCTCTAACTAGGGTTCAGAAGGATAATGAGGTTTGGCTGGAGGCGGCATGGTGCCCTGGAAGCATATTGCTGTTTAGCCTGCTAATGATTGTGGTATGCTTAATCCTAATTAATTTTAAGGCATTCTTTTGTTTAGGCTTTTAAAAATTTAACCTAAAAAAACACTGAAAAACAATAGTTTGAGACACGAGCCCACCAACAGACAAAACTTTAGTGTCTTGTGCTTCTGCTTAGAGTAAGTATAAATTTCTGTGCTCTTGTTCCTGTGTTGTTCTGTAGGTACTTGCCTTGCATCCTCTCACCACTGCTTTACTACCTTTGTAATTTAGCTGTGCAAAGTCCTCAGAGAGGTTACACGTTCATGTCTGTGTGCCAGACACTTCCATGCCTGTTCAGCTGCTCCACTGATTTTGTGGGTGGTTACATTTCTGAAGAACATCTCTGAGCAGTCACAGTAGTGCTTTCTGAATGATCAATGCAGCAACATTTTGTTTCATTTCCATCTTTCTCCCCAGGGCAAAATGTGTCAGTCTGTAAGCCATTGTATGAGGTATTTGCCATAATGAGGACATGATTCAAGGAGGTGGCCTACCTTTAGCAGCAAAATGACAAATGCAAGGGTATTGCCCCTTTTTGAGGATTTGTAATCTAACTTTTATGAGAGTGCAAAAGAGTCTTGTTTCTTTTGCCTAAGCAGCAGACATATTCTGGTAAAAGATGGTTGTGGACACCAGCTGAGGTCTTGTAACGGTGCTATGTTCCTCTCTCTTTAGATGTGACTTGGTTGGGTAAGAGCTGCTTCATTTGTTGTCCTATTTCATAGTGCTATCTGGTACCATTAAAAGCCTGCTGGCCTTTTCTTAAAATGTGCTGCTGTTCTGGGCAAGTAAATTAAATCCCTATGTGACATTTGCTTACGTGAGAATTAATCTGTTATGAATCGCATTTTAAAACTCAGATGAAAAGTGCTACAGAAATGCAAAATATTTATTATGTCTTTTATGAACAACTCTCTTGTCATGTATGCATATTCACTGCAAATTCATATTGGCATTTATTATCCAAAAATGTTCTGCCTTTTTTGCTGTTGTTGTTGTAGGATTGATTTCAGTACAGTCTAGTTTTTGAAAGGCTTTCTTTTTTGAACTGTAGTATGCAAATCACAGCAGTAGCAGAATCTTCAACTTCTTTTTCCTTTAATTGAATTTAGCAATTACAGTGCCATGGCACCTATGTGAACCACCATATGTTATTCATCTTTCTTATTGTTCTCAATTAGGGTGTTGTCTGGTATGGGGTTTTTTGTCTGCTTCTTCTGCAGTGATTAATATAATAGAGTTATAATCTCACTTATAATCAAACTTTCAGGAAAGGTTATTGGATTTGAGGTGACTTGTATGCAAGCAATTTCCCAGCAGCCAAACCGAATGCTTGCAATTTATGGGTTGTCAAGCCTTTATCATTTCATGGCCAGATTATTACTACATCTAATAGACAGGTTTCTGGATTGTTGGGTTTTGTTTTTTTGGTTTTCTTTCCATTTTAGGGGCAGTATCTGAGCTTCATTAACTACAGTGTAATTTTATAGGTGGCCATATTTTTCAGATACTTTGTAATTGGCTTGTTATCGAGGCAGCACAAAGCAATCCCCTGTCCCCATGAGTGTTCCAGGCATAGTGAGGTGTAAGCAGAGCTGACTGGAAAAAATTATTTGCCTTCATGAAAAAACGCAGAATTCTTCTTTCAAACTATATATCCTCTTATGTATTAGGAAGATTAAATTTTTATATATATATATATATTTAGAAACTATCTTTGCAAGGAGCAGGAGAAACACTCAGAACAAGTACACACACATTCTCTGTGTGGGGTTTTCCTGTTCTCTCCTTGCAGTAAGTGCTGTGTGAATATGAGGAGTGATGTAGTCACTAGGCTTGGTACTTTGCAAATGCTAAAAGAGGGAGAGGGAAAGTGTGGAATAGTTGCTTTGCTTATAGAAGATAAAGATTGATTTTATTCATGACTGAACTATGTAATTTTCTAGCCATAGAAGAATAAATGTTGGGCTAAAAGTGTCTTTGTTTTCTCACTATATAAAGGTTTTCATTTCAACTGGACTATCATACTAAGGAACTATGACAGACATTGGAGCATTTTCCCCAAAAAATGACAGTTCTCTTATAATTCAGATCATCCTAAGTCTCACCTGATATGCTGAGTGCTAAGGCAGGACGGATCTTTCTAATCTATCTGAAATAATAACTGCAAAATTGAAGGAAGTGTCAGCACCCGTGAGAGGGTACATCATTGACGAAATGGAAAGGCAGATATGATTTGATTTTTTTGAAGTGGCTGGCTAGGGAGGGAAGGTACTACATTAAAAGTATCTGAATTATAAAGGCCAACATTTACCAGCTCCGAACGTTTTAGGGTGATCTTCATGAAATAAATGGCAGCTGCAACTCTGTTTCTGACTGGGTGGGTATCCACATGCTAGAAAGCCTCTGTCATAAATGGATAGCCCTGCTGAAAGTCTAGAGGCCAAGGAACAAATTGCTACTATTATTTCTATGAAGCCGAGATTATTCTGTATGCTATAGTGTAGGTGGTGCTAGCTTTACCCCGTACTAAAGCCCCCTAGAAAATATGAAATATTTTGATTCTTTTGAGTGTTGTTATATTTCAGAATGGCTTATGTTCTGATTGTTTATGAACAATGATCTTTGATCAGCCTTCATCTTCCCCACACAAGGTATTAAAAACTGCAAATAGCAGGCTGTTACCAAACCCTTGAACACACTTTAATAAGTAATAGCACCAAGTTGTGTTTTCTGTATATTGCTCTCTTCAAGGATTGCAGAACTGTATAGGACCATGAAGGTTGTTTTTTATGGCTTTATGTACCATTTTTCACTACCCTGTTTGGTGTGGTTTGGGTCTTGTACACTTCATTTACTACGAAGTAGATGCTCTTACCTTAATACAAGGTGCTATCTGATTTTCATCTACCTGTACCAGGTTAGTATTTCTTCAAAAGAGCATTTTATTGGCTCTGTGGGCTGTGCAGTGATGTAAAATGGTTACCAAGCTCTAGTTGTCTGCTGTTTCCAAAGGAAGATAACCTTCCATGTAGAGGCATTCTGCAACTTGTATTTGAAATTTTCAAACCTTATATGGCATTTTAAAGGAGAAAAGCACATATACAACATTATTCATGATAAGGCTCTGGGAGATATTACAGCAGCCTCCCAATTCTTAAAGGGGGCTTACAGAATAAATGGGGGTGACCTTTTCATGCAAAGTAGTGATAGGATGAGTGGTAATGCTTTTAAATTGACATAGGGCAGATGGAGATTATTTAGTAGAAAGAAATTCTTCCCTGTGAGGGTGGTGAGGCCCTGGCACAGGTTGCCCAGAGAAGCTGTGGCTGCCCCATCCCTGGAAGTTCAAGGCCAGGTTGATTGGGATTTTGAGCACCCTGGTCTAGTGGAAGGTGTCTCTGCCCATGGCAGGGGGTTGGAAGTAGATGATCTTGAAGTCCCTTCCAACACAAACCACTCTATGATTCGATGCTAATTGGTTTCAGAGTCACCCTTAAAGCATTTGTGGATTTGCATGAGTTTCTTTGCAAAATCAGTTGAATGTACCATGTTATTTTTTCAAACAATGCCTCTCACACTCACTAGACAAGCAGTAATGAAAACTTTATTTACCATTCAAACTTGACATCAGCAACCATCCTTAGAGTACCCAGTGCATGTGAAAGCCTTTGTCTTTCAAACAGTGCTAGAAAGGGATCCCAGGTAATGGTGACTGCAAAAAGAACTGTCAGAATTAGCAGGTTTTATTTAAACTTCCTAAATATGAGATCCAGTGCTCATACTGACTTCAGTTCTATTTTCTATGCAAATTGAAAAATTGTATGAAAACTGGCTGACAGGTTTACAAGTGTTCAGTTTGGAAGGGATCAGTGTATAAAGGATAGCAAGAGGTGGTCACTGTAAGTCAGACCTGTTATTTTTGGCTTTCATATCGGGGTGTTCAGTTCCTGGCAGAGGTCTGAACATCAGGTATCTCAAATCACATAGGTTTGAGAATTCCACATCTTATTTGTCTGTGCTTGAATGCTGAATTACAGCTTTGGAGAGAGGATGCTGGTTTCATGCATCTCACCAACTTTCTTCTTGTCTCCTTCTCCTTCTGTTCAGAGTTCCAAGTCAGTTAATTTTCCTACAAGAATGCCAAAAGCTGAAAGTGACTGCTGTACCTTTCCTCCCAATGTGAGAGTCATGTTGGTAGGTGTGTGATTACATTTAACGGGAAAAATGGGACTCCTCTGAATAACAGTAAATTCAGTAAAATTCAGTAGTTGTTCAGTGTTGAAGGCCACCAAAAGAACACGGTTTTTCTATTTCAGCAGTTCTGATTGCCTCCTTTTACACATTTCTCCTAAAGGAAAAAACCTATCAACCATATCTAGGACAAGGGCTGCAGCCATACTGAGACTTAACTAAATTAGATACGCTGATAGCTCATCTTCAAAGATGGAAATGATTTGAAAGCTTCCTCAGTCTACAAGTCTCTGCCATGTTCCCATCAGGATCAGTTCCACATTTGTGGACAGAAAAAGCATGTTGTTCCCCTTTTTTTTAAAAAAAAAGCCAACCGGTTTAATAGAAAAGCCATTAAAACCTTACCAGGTGGGATGAAAAATGCTGCCTGCAGGAGCTGTAAAAGTGCATGCTGTCAGATATGACATATATGCACAAACACCTATGGGCCTATTAGAGCCTTCACAGTGACGTGCTGTCAGCAGTGTATTTCTGCTGCACATGACCTCGCAATATTTATTTTTATCTAAAAGGCAAAGAGGGAGGGGGCATTATTCAGTGAGGCTTGGGTATCTCCTTTAACCTTTATGGAGTCTCTGCCAACAACTTCATAACAGTCTGTAGCACATTCACTCTGTGTAGGACTTGGGTTATTGAAAAGCCATAGCGGTAAATCCTATGTGGCTGGATGTCACTAGAAATAGGAGAACTCTCTGTTTGCTCTTCACTGCTGTGTTACAGCTTACATGTTTGCTGCCTCCACTAGCTTATTCCTAGGGGAGTTTATTTTCCACCCTTAAAAGAAGGCTGCCAGGCTGATTTAAGGCCAGGAGTGATGCTTTCAAAAAAAACATGGGTCTGTTGAACCTTGGATCATTTGACAGGTGGTCATAAGGTTTTGTTTGAAGTCAAAGAAAACTGAGTCTTGTCTGGTTTTAAATAACATCCCTTGCCACAAGATTGGGCAGCCTTGTGCTAATGCCTCCAATTAGGAAAGGAAGGCAGAACAGTCATGAAGAGAAAAGTGACCTGTAGGTGAAATGCAAAATGTAGGCAAATTATGTGAATGGTGTAAAAGTGAAATAACAGGTAAGATCTCTCCTCTCTTAGTAATATGGTGTTTTATAGGACGGGCTTTTAAAAGCAGCCGTATTAAAACTAAGTCCTAAGCATCTTTCCTTGCTGTCCTGTAGAACACCAGTGACCTTTGTGAATTTAAGAACAACATGGATGGTTTCACAGAAGTACCTTAAATTCACTCAGCTTACTTTTGAATTCCATCTGTACCATGTTGCATAAAATACTGCAGTTACCATAATGCATCAGTCTGTGAAATGAAGTGTTTCCACTCATTCTTCACTAGCAGGAAAGTCATCTGTCACTAGAATGGGAAGTGGAGGGCAGGGATAGTTGTGTTAAGGCACGCTGTCCCCACTCATGTGCCAGATCCCTTTGGGCTCGAGAATCACTTCTGTACCTCCTGCACGTGCTATCTGATATACCTGCTCATTCCAGAAGTACCATTCACTGTGGTTTTGCTCCACAGGGATAAACCCTGGGAGGCACTTAGGGCTTAGTGCAGACAGAATGAGACGGCGCTGAGGTCAAAATTCACTGTGTGTCTGCAGTACAGGAACCACACAAGTTTCATTTACACCAGCTTACCACTGAGATGTCTCACTGTGGTGCTGATAATGGTAATGGCTTTGTGGTGGGGACTCACTGAAACCATCAGCTGCAATCACTCTGTCGGGCACAGCCAGCTTCTAAGCTCTTGAGTGTCATTCTGGGCTGTGTAAAATCCATGTTATGAGCCACAATCCATTCCAATTCACCCTGCCATCCATTCCTTGTTCTGTTATCTCCAGGCTAAAACTAGAGTAGAGAGATAGTCTTTTAGTAAGACAGTAGTTCTTTCATTCTACATCTAACAAAAACCAAATATAATGGGATTTCTCATTTATGCTGTATCTTATGGAAGTGAAAAGAGCACAGAATAATTGTAACCAAGATAAATACACAAGTCATAACCTTTCTAGCATAACTATGCCTGTTTCTAGAAAATTAGAATGTCAATGAGCTAAAGGTAATTTGTTCAGAATGCCAACAGAATGATAAGTCTGACTACTTGATTTTTTTTTTTTTCTCATTAGATAGTTTCAGTAAGGCTGAAAAGTGAATGCAGTTGGTCAGAAGAGCTTTGTACATGTTTGTAGATACACCTCAACCCACCTTTCCCCTGACAATCTATGTGACTTCCTCAGTTTGTTTTTTGAGGCAGAAATGCTTAGTTAGGGCTGTGGTGACATTTTGGAGACATTTTTGGAAGAAGAAAACTCATATGATGTATCACGGTTAGTCCTGTTTAATTGAATTTCATGTAACATTTCTCCATTATAGTTAGGCTTTGTGCTGTCGAAATTTGTTATTTTTTAAGATAAACATTTCTCTCTTGAGACAAAGAATTTATTTATAAGGCTTGCTGAAGGTAGGATTGCAACATGTGAGATGATTGGCATGCCCTGTTCAGTGGGCAGATCCCCTGTGGCCGTGCTTTTTGTTTTTAGAGCAAAAGAGCTGTACAGTCTTTCATCCATAATGTGCATCGAGACCTTGAACTTCCACAATTTGTACTCATGTGAAACCCACGTTGAAGCCCCATGGGTATTTGCTTGCATGAAAAGTGGAGACTTTTTCCAGCTCTCTCACGGCTGGAAAAAGTAGTGTCCTTATTATTTCAGTCAGTTCACAGTATTCAGAGCCCGAAAGTGTGATAGGCAGTTTACAGAACAAGTAAAGAAAAAAATGGCTCTTCCTCAGCAGAAATGGCATTTTCAAGCGAATTGCAGTGCAATCAAAATAAGAAAAGCAAACTGAGGAGACAAGGCACAGAAATTATGGTTTGGCATTGTAACAAAAATATTTTGAGCTACATGTGCTTCAATGGTCGCTGTTGACATGACTGAAGCTCCTCTTTGTTTCCACGTGTGCTGTTGTCACTGTCTGTCTCTTTGGAGCTGCCAGCTGTCTTTTCCCTCATTCTCCTGGACTCTGCTGCAGTGACTTTCTAAGGTACTCTCTGTAAAGAGGTCTGGCCTTCTGTGAGTCTCCTAGGCCCTGTGGGGGAATAAAGTGTTTTAAATAATCCATTAGTCTTCCTTGGTACATGCTAAAGAAATTTTATCGACAGATGATACTGGGAACATGAATTTCAGTGAATTTCTTTGCCTTTACAGGCCAAGACAACCCTCAGACCTCAGCATGTAACAGCATGGGTTCAAGGAAAGGGCAGCAAAGATTGGGAGAGTCAGTACTGAGGCTGGTAGCGCTCAGTATTCTCAGCCATGACCTAGAAAATGAGACACTGCTCAAATTTATAGATGATCCTCAGCTGCAAGGAGAGGGACTGTGCTGATGCACTGAATGGCAAAACTCTGCTCCAGAGGGGCCTTGGTAAACTTGAGGAATGGTTTAACAGGAGCCTTGTGGAGACACCAGAAATAATAAGCTCTGCTCTTGCACCAGGATCTGCTGGTGCAGCATCCATTCCCCAGGCTGGGAAGTGGCGGCCTTGAGAAGTCCTGCTGAAGAGGACCTGCAGCTTGTGGAGGACACAACTAATAACAAATAGGGTAGGCAGCCATCCAAAATAGGGTGGGAGGAAGACATACAGCACTGAGAGAAGTTACTTATTCAGGACCAGTCAGTGGTGGTGAGGCCACAGCTGGGGTGTTGTGTCTGGCCTTGGCTCCCCTTCCCAGGTCAGGGGGGATGTGAGGAAACTGTCAGAGCCCAGTGGGGCTGCCGTGTGTTCAGGGGCCTGCAGGATGTACCCCCTCAGAGAGCTGGAGGGAGCTGGGCTTGCTTAGGCTGGGGAGAAGTGTCTGAGAGGGGAGCTGGAGGTGGCCACAACCACCCAGCAGGGAGATACAAAGAAGGCAAAAAGCCAAATACTTCTCCGCCATAGCAGATGATACAATAGGTAGTGGCAATACCTATTCCTTCCCATTTGGGAGGTCCAGGTTGGATTTCACACATTCACCAGGAGTGGGGTGCAGTGCTGGAACAGGTTGCCCAGAAGGCTGTCAAATCTCCATGTGTGGAGGCTTTTGAGACTTGGCTGAAAAAAGTTGTAACTGCCCTCACATAGTGTTGTTGATGGTCCTGCTCAGGGCAGGACATTGGATGGAGTCCTGTGGGAGGACCTTTCAGTTGCTGTGGTTCAGAGATCCCATTTTAAAACAGTGACAGCAGTGGACAGGCTGTTTGCTTCTTTGTGCTGGAAGGTCCTTGAGAGGCCAGAACCAAGACCAGATGACTGGAGTCCAGTCTACTGAGATCTGATCCCACCAGGACGTGTAGCCTTCATCTGAACCATAGTCCCTCCTTCACCTCTGCCACTGTCTCTAGAATAGAAAGGAGAATCGGTTTTATTTCACAGGAAAGGCACATTAGGTAGAGTTTTAATTGAAGAGTTAATAGCAAGAAGCAGATGAAACTAGCTCTTTCAAATAAATGTTGACATCATAAATAAGGTTGTTGGCAATTGAGCAGTTCACTAATTCTGTGTGATGTCTGATTTTACCACATTAACAAGGCAAGCCCCTCACTTTTGTATTGTCTTTTCCAGTTGAAGAATGGAATTTTAGCATCCTGAGGTTTAATAATGTAATATTTCTGCAATGTCTTGTATTTATAAAATGCTGTCTAAGTGTGAAGTTTAACTGTGTTGTTGGAGAACACATAAGCGATTAAAGGCTCAGGGAACAGAAACTGTGTAAGCTGGTGGAATCCTCTTCTGTTACTGATTGCCTCAGCATTTTTCAGCATGTCTATCAACATTCAGAGAAGCTCTAACTCATTGTCAGACCTAGGGGAAAGGTCACTGTCCCCTCAGTTGTCTTCTCATTGGCAACTGGTATGTGGGTGAAGCTGGCTGTTTTTCTTACACATGAATGTCAAGTGGGGTTTTTGAATGAGCAAGAGGAAAACCAGCAGCCAGTTCAGCTTTCACAGTAGAGCAGAAAGTCCTCAAAAGGTTTCTGCCATCTGCATTTCTTTCTGTCCCCTAACTGGTGTGCCAAGGCACTCTCCTCCCTTTTCATCCTTGCAGCAATGACTTAGGAAAGCACAGAAAGTATGAGGATGCTCTAGGGCTAAAAGATGAGTGAAAAGGGGTCTGCCAAACAAAACTGGCATGCAGAACTGTTACCCAGGTTACTGACAAGCAGATGGATGGAAATGGTGTGGACTAGAGATGGAGGAAGGATGGCTGAACCTCAGGATGGGCAGGGATTTGGTGACAGATGCTTTATGCTATGAGGCATTTAACAAGCTCTGGATAGGATCATCACATTTCCCACTACTTACGGTGACAGTTGGCCAACTAATAGACTCCTGGCACTGTGTGCATGGATGTACATGCATGTATGTGGAGAAGATGACGACAACAACAAGCTGAAATGTATGAGACATTAAAATGCATCATCTTGTCATTATTTATCTTATTTATGTTATCTGTGGACCAATTTCATGATTCTCCAATGGTCTGAGTTTTGTGCACTTAAAGCTGACATGATGGCAGCTTCTGTGTGATGAGTTTAATCCTGACACAGAATGCAAAAAGGAGGAGGGCTCCACCAGAGACATTTAGTGCCTTCTCTTGTGGCTTTCTAGTTCTTCAGAGAACTAACTTGCAGTACTAACTACTTGTTTAACATGGTCTATGACGTTACTGAACTGTGAGTGGCTGCAATTCTGTTGTAGGCACATTTCTATTCAGGTACTTGTGCGTCACAGTATTGCTGAACTTGATTTTTAAGCTTCCAGCCTCCTGAGTGTAATCGAATAAGCACACTTGAGGGCAAAACAGCAACTTGAGCAACAGCACTAGGCTTCCTTTCACACCCTCCCCTTAACTACTGCACACAATGAGTTCCTGAACAGGCATTCTGCCTCTCTGTTTCTACTGACAGGACCAGCTTCCTCTTAGCTTTCCCTTTAGGTCTGTCTTGCTCAAGATGACAGAAAATTCTCCCATCCTCTAGTCTCAGAACAGGCATCTCAAAAGCAACTTGCCATTTGCCTCTGTCAGCAGCAAAATACATATTGGTTAATCAGCTGTGCAAGGCTGAATTATTTAAAGACTCTTCTGTCATTCTCTAGGAAAGATTTTAATTTCAGCATTGGATTTTAAGTTTTTAATTAACTAACTGCTTTTTTTCATTTCAGTGCTTTTTAGCTGGGAGCAAATGTTGCTGAGTCATTTAGGAATTGGGCTGTAACAGCATCTGGCTCTAGCTCCTGTTACAGAAGGCAATACCTGGGGCTTTTAATTGTTTTCTTCTTCTTCTTCCATCTTACTTTCCTTTTGAATAGCTGGATCTAAAGTGCTTTGTGAGAAAAACAGCTTGTATTGTTGTCTGTCTAAAGAGTACTGTGATGAGATCCAGCTTTTCCATATGAATATGCCAGGGATTATTGGACTTTAACTGATAAATAGCCATAAATCTTTAAAGGGTGTTTAGTTGGACTTCAGCTCACGCACTACACCTGAGCGTAGGGGGGAGGCAGGGGAAATCTGTGCAAGATTTGTGTGAAGGTCACTGCTAGGAGACTCCTCCTTCTGTGTGTAAGGCTTCAAGGTTGCCTCCAAGAGAAGAGTTAAAATAATAAAGAAAATTTCTGGGACTGGAGTGTGAGAAAAGGAAGGACTCCTGTCTTTCCTAACTTCAAGTCACATTTCTATAACACTGCTGCAGTTCCCAAGGGCAACAGTGAACTCTCGTTGTTTGAGGGACAAGGTTTTATATGAGTGAAGCCATTGAATTTAAGAGAAATCATATGGGGCAAATCAAATGTGCTTGATACCTTAGTAACAGGACAAAATTTTAATTTATTTTGCTTTGATGGATTATTTGCCTTCCCCTTTATACTTAGGAAATGAAAAATACTTGGATAGGAGGTAATTTTTAAAGAGTTTTGACTTGCAGATCTCGGTTCTGATACCAATCTTGGCTGCATGCTGTTTGCAGTTGTTTAATGTCTGCCCTAACTTGTCCATTTGTAAAATGTATGACATGCCCACAAGAGTTAGTATGAATTCATTAGTGCTTCTGAACTGTGCTTGCATCATCCAGAGAAACATGCTCACACTCCTGCTCGGTATTAGAAGTGAAATCCCCGTTCTATTTCAGCTAATGGCAGGAACTCTGATCGACTTCCAAAGAGGTAAGATATCATCCAATTACCATAATTAGATTGTTAAGAATTGTTCAGCTCCAAATTTTGTAATAATTCAAAGGCTGTTACCTTCATGAATTTTAAGTCAGTATAGCTGCAAGTATAGTAGGTTGCAAATCTTCTGGTGCTTATGCAGTCACATTGCACTCAGCACTGGAGACCATTCACATTCTTCGCACTCAGCACATTTTGGAGCCTTGATGAGGCAATTAGAAAATCTGTATATATAAGCCCAGAAAAAGTATAACAGAATCTTTTCTTTAAGGTTGTCACTCAGGTAGTGCCCAGTTCTTTCATGCCTTTTGCCAACTACTGAGCTCCTGTCATGAGAGTTTTGCTTGAATAGTTAATTTTAAAGTCAAGTGTAAAATGAAGAATTCAAAGACCAGCTCTGTGAGATGTTTTGTGAGACTAGTGGAAATGTTCTCTCCAGTCAGCATCTCTAAAGACTATAAAACTTGATTTAAATAATTTTTTTCCACTGTACATTCCCCAACAGACGTTGACTGTTAATAGTTTTTACAGCTCTAATTTAATCTGGTAGAGTATTGAACTTGTACGTGAAAGGTAATAAAATCCTTTTAGTAGGAAGATGGAGTTTATGTTCAGAATAACAATCTATCAGTTTTGCAAAGATTGTTAAATTGCTGCTTTATAGGTGTGATCAGATTAAGTCAGCCTAGCTGTATTTTGAGCCTTGCTTTTCACAGAATCACGGAATTGTTAGGGTTGGAAGAGACCTCAGGAGAGCATCCAGTCCAACCCCTCTGCCAGGGTAGGATCACCTGGAGCAGGTGACACAGCAGCATGTTCAGGTGGGGTTTGAATGTCTCTTCCTCTCCAGGGAGGAAGACTCCACAACCTCCCTGGGCAGCTGTGCCAGTGCTCTGCCACCTTCAATGTAAAGAAATTCTTCCTCATGCTGAGGCGGAATTTGTGTTTTAGTTTACAGCCATTGCTCCTTGTCCTGTCGCTGGGCACCACTGAAAAGAGTCTGGCACCATCCCCTTGACACTTTGAGATATTTATGTATGCATTGATGAGATCCCCTGTCAGTCTTCTCTTCTCCAAACTAAACAGGCTCAGCTCCTGCAGTCTCTTCTCGCAAGAGAGAGAAACCCCAAATCATCCTTGTGGCCTCTGCTGGACCCTCTCCAACAGGTGCTTGTCTGTCTTGTACTAAGGAGCCCAGAACTGGACACAGAACTCTATATGTGGCCTCACTAGGGCCAAGTAGAGGGCCAGGATCAGCTCCATTGCCCTGCTGGCCACACTCTTCCCGAAGTGTTCCAGGATCCCATTGGCCCTCCTGGCCGCAAGGACACACTGCTGGCTCACAGTGGACTTGTCACCCACCAAGACTCCCTGGTCCTTCTCCACAAAGCTGCTCTTTAGTAGGTCAGCCCCATTACATGCTGGAAATCCTAGACCTCAGTTGCAAGTTGGGCCGTTTCCTCCATGTATTTGTCCCAGAAGAGCTGGTGGCTGTTTTCTGCAGTGAACGTTTTGCTGGGGACCCCTATTTCCCAGTGTGACTTCTCAGGCTGCTGTCTTTTTGGGCTGCACACATCTTTCCTGGGCTGCTGCCTCAGAAGGGTCCAAGGATACAATGGGGTTGCACTGACCTCACTGAGCATCACAAGGCTGTTGAGCAGAAGAACCTGACCTGGCTCACTCCGTGGTTTTCCCCCCAAGACAGACCAGGAAGGATTTAGGATATGAAAAATTAGCAGGATGCATTCAAAGCTGTTGGGTAGCTGTCAGATGACCAGCTTCTCAAAGGGCTTGCAATAGGATTCCAAGTCTACCCCTTTCCTAGGGCCAAAGGAATGGCTCTGTCTTGAGAACATATCAAGCTTGCCTCAGCATTCATTGGCATGAGTTTCAGGTGGTTTGTGCATCCACATCAGATAAGGATGTTGGGCCAGAGGTTGTGGGAATGAGCTTTGTTGCTGATGTGGGTTTAAGTCATAGGCTTACCAGTTTGTATTTCTTCATCTGAAAACATTTTTGGACAGGTGCTTTGTTCATAGTGTGTGTGTGCATAGTACTTTAACATCAGTTTTCTTGTTTATAAATAATCTGTTACCTCATTAGCCCTGAACAGCAGAACTTGAAGCTGTCTTCATCACCTCAAAAACATCTTGCTACTAAGCTGATAAACCATCCTTCCCTTTGTGTGACATGAATGTTAAAATGTTCTAAACAAGTTTCCAAAGGATCAACAGCAATTTTTCATGCAGGATATATTAATTTGTCTTGTAATATTCCTTTTATGTCAACTGCAATAATCTACTGTGCTTAAAGCATAAATATCTTTTCATGTGTGTTTGTCTGAAGTGACAACAAGTTGCCAGAGATGTTATCAGACACAACATATGAGGATGAGTAACACCATTGCCTTATGACTGCAGCTATTTAAAAGGCAGGGGAAAATCATCATTAGAAGCTGAATATATTGTAGGTTTGCCACAGAGTATGTGAGTGTTTAGAGGGAATATGAAAAATTAACTATTGGCATTTAGACCAGCTCTTTCTGGAGCACCACAGCAGTATCAGCTAGTAGGGTTTCTGTCATATAATGCAAACATGGGCCTGTTGGGGGCAAAATACTGACTGCTGTTCCCTCTGCAAACCCTGGGTTCTGTGTGATGGTGATGAATGAGCTCAGGACCCCAGAAGTGCTAAGTGCCTGGGTCTGTGGGTGTATATCTCGTTACAGTTTGATTATTTTAACTGCATCTCTTCAATATCAGCATTGCATTGTGCAGCCAGAGTCCAATTTAAAACCTGTAGCGAAAGACTCCTGCAATGACTCACTGGTGAAGATCTTTGTGATAAGTAACAGACCCTTCAGAGTCCTGAGCAGCAGAATGTGACACTGGCAGCATGTACCATGATGGGGCCTTCCATCTCAGCTTATGTCCCCTGATAGCAGCAGAAGTTTGGTGGAATCTACAGTTCTTTTTCTAGCTATTCACCCAGGGGGATCCCAAGAGTCTTATTAGAGCTGCAAGCTAACAGGAGAAAATAAGTGCAAGGAAATTCTAGCTGGAACCTTAGAGTCTTACAGTCTACAGAATGATCTCAAAGCATGCCACATGGATTCCCACTGTGGGGAAATACAAGCAAACAGGTAGCTTCTGGTTTTGCTGAGAAAGTCTCTTGCTGTGAGATAGAATATCCTTGTATCCCTTGGCATGGAGGTAGAATCGATCTCCAGGTGATCTCTTAACTCTAAGTAGCAGTCTCTAGGCTGATCCTGGAAATTGTGGTCATAGTGATCCTGTGGGGAGCACTGCAGGAAACAGTGACAAGCAGTGCCTGAGAGATTGTGCTTTTGAGGGAAGGGAGAAGCATAGGGATTTTTGTTCAAAATGTATAATTTCTCACATCAGATACATTAATTATTCCTATGTGGGTGCCATGGTTTAATCCCAGAATCTTCAAATTCTGCTGTAAAAGAAAATGTCTGTGGTGTTAAAGCAAGTACCCCCATTTCAAATTTGGAAACTGTTCCCATAACACCAGAGCTAAATGAGGCTCTGATAGTTCCTTGCTTGGTACTTACAAGCTAAAAGAGCGGTAAGAGCAAAAAGAGAACACTGCTGCAGAAAAGGAAGTCACCCATGAGGTAGCTGAACTTTCAAAAACAAGAATGAAGTTGTGTTTATTCTCTCCTCTTTTAAAATAAAATAAACATGTTTATATAAAAAAATACAACCTCTCATAGCTCTAGTATTTGCCCAGGTAGGTGATCTCTCCAAAAGTATGCACTGGGAGGACATTTCTGACAAGATTGTGGTGGTGGGGAGGCCAACATAGTGTAATCCATTATGGAGCCATGCTTTCCTAGGCACCATTTCACAGCAGCTGGTGTGGGGCTGTTCCTCCTGGGGACAGCATCCTGGGAGAGTGTGCTGGTGTAACCCCACCATGGCGAATTTGTACTCCTTTTAGCAATATAAATCAGTAGGTACAACTGGCCATGTGATGAGTAATAAGCTACAAGTGCACAGTGTGAGCCCTGCAGACAGAGAGTAGAAATAAAAAAGTCAGAACAAAGGAGATTCATGACTATCTCACAAATTTGCTGTAGCAGCTACCCTGGTCTACTACTGGACTTCATTGATGTTTCAAACCTGACCTCAAGTCAGGGCATAAGAGGGACTATCTTTGGCAGCTCCCTTGATTTAGAACCTCTGCAAGAAAAGAAGGAATGAGAGCTGCCTTTGTTATTTTTAAAATCTGACTCCCTGATGCAAGGCAGTAAGACGAGCAAATGGCTCTTGCACCTGGCAAGTTACCATCAGCAATTATTGCAACACTTAGTGTCTCTCTGCCACCAGCAGAAATCTCTTTGCTCCCTTTCATGTCAGAGATTTCATTGTACTTATGGGGATGGTAAAATTAAAGCCACAAGATTTACTGCTCTAATTCTCTTTTGTTTGCAACAAAAGGGAGAGACAGGGAAGGATGATGCATGTGGCTGGATTTTGTTTTGTTGGGGTTTTTTCTCTTTTACTGACCAACAAAAATAACGGGCAAAAACTATTTGTTTAAACTCATCAAACAATTCCATTAGCAGCTGTATTAAAGACTATTATTGAGATAAATGAATCTTGTTATTAAGAAAAGAAGCTGTGACTGCGTTGCACTCTTCTCTGTTTGCAAACCTCAACATCTGAGCAGGCTGTACTTTATGTATTTCTTCATGTTTCTTTCAGTACAGATGTTTTCTAGTTTTAGATCTGTCACTAAGGTGGTGTAAATGTCAAGAACACTGTTTTTGACAAATATGTCAAAAATGCTGTTTATGATAAATGGATGTATGGGAGGGAAACAGTGTTTGACGGGAATCCAGTTTTCATTTGTAGCCCTTCCATTATTGCCCTGTGTGTGACCTGGGATGATTTGCCTAATCAGACTTTTTCAAAGGGGACATCTGTGAACACAAGTGCAATTCCCATGTTCTAAACCAGCATCTGGCAGTGAGCTATTCAAATCCGAGCTCTTGCCCCTCAGTTCAGTGGAGAGAAATGAGAACAATCAAATAAGGACAATTCACCAGATGCCTCGTGGAAGGAGGTGGACTGCTGCAGGAGCTCTGAGGGGCTGCTTTGCACCTCGTGGTCCACAGCTTACACACTGAGGTGAAAATGGGAAGGAGTAATTTGTAGCTCCTTGACAGTATTTCTTAGACACCCTGGATATCATGTGAGCCATGCTCAGTGATGTAGGAGATCATTTCTCTGGAGCTTCAACCTTGGCATTTTTAAAAACAAGCTTCTGCTCTGGTTAAAATTCATGCACATTTTTAAATAAGTTTCAATTACAGCCCTGTTGAGCCTTAATTTCTCTCTCAATGAAATTAAACTCTTGATCAGACCTGCATGTTTTCAGTATTAATGGACAGGCTGCGTTAATGGATGCTCCAGGTAATCAAGACAATGAGATTTCATTACCTGACCAGTCTTGCTAGAATTTGTGGAATATCATACTTTTTCTTGCTTCAAGGGTTGGTCCCTTTCATTTGCCAACTACAGGCCCCAGCGTGCTTGTTCTGTGGACAAATTGATAAATTAGTCAGCTGCCGAAAGGGAGTCATTTGACTCACCTGAAATGAGCAGCAATGGGATGAAAATACATTACCTCTGTCCCACTGGATAAGCCTCAGATTGTATTGAAATAGAATTAGGCCGAGGGAGTCAATGTACTGGATAATAATGAAATGTTTAATGTGGATTAGCTGCATATAAAATTAATACATTAGAATGAATTGCTGAAGAAATGAAACTGTGTCAGACCTTTATCCTGTCTCTAATGTTAGACTTTAAAATGCTGCGGTCTTCTGTTTATAGAAGAGCAAAAGAAAAGCTGTTGAATTTGTGTTCTTTATTTGGGTAAGAGAACTAGATACAGTATAAAGTATTATAAATAAGCAAAATACCAGAGCTGTCAAATCAGGATCCTGCTGAACCAGTGTTAATATATTTGGGTCTGGACCAGACCTGAGAGGTTACAGACAAGAATCTAAAACACCTTAATCAGCTGTGTGGGCTTTTTCCTTCTGGGAGTTAAATCTAAATGTAATATTTGTTTTGGGCCATTCAAAGGTGAGTTGAAGTGTTGCTTTATTCTTAATAGGTTTAACAAAAAATGGGCAAACTTTCCAAATATAATCTATGACTGTGAGGTATGGAAGGGCTGCAGAATGAGCTGAGACATAAAACTTGAAAGAATTCATCTGTAATCTAGGAGGGTTTTTCTAATTTTTAAAGCTTTCTTGTTGCATCCTCTGTTCTAGGTTCGTTTCTGTTTCACAATGCATCAGAGAGGCCGAGCCCCACCATCCTGAGCCCTTGGCTGAGGAGCAACAGTGATCAGTGTGTAGTTCAAGTGGCTGTGTACAAGTTTCACCAGCCGAGTGGAGAATATATTGCTCGTGTCCATCCCATTGATGAGAGCAGCAGTGAAATCCTATCAGAGCAGAGTCCAGAAAAACACGGGTAAGTCTCATCCCCTCATTTGACTCACAGCTTGTATTGAGAAAAATCACTCCCTTGTGAAGCAATATAGCCACAAAACACATGCTGCATGTCTGAGGGGAGCAGGACACCACACTGAGGAGATGCTTGTCTTGCATGGGTCTAAAATGTTGTAAAAGGTGGAGATTGGTGGTTATTTTATTATACAAAGCATTAGCGAACTTCTGGATCCATGCAACTGAGTCTCTAAGTCAACATCACATTTATTCTCAGTGCTTGCATGTACAGATAGAGTGTAGATACTCATCCTAAGGTTAAAGCTTTTCTGCCTAATTCTCTCTGATTGTTTTTTACTACTTCTTAACCCACATATGGTATCAGGCTTAGAATATCTACTGAGTCTTTGCAGTTTCATGTGCCTGCATACATTTTAAGTTTTGTCTTCTCTTCTTTTTGCCAATAAAGCTGTTCAGAACTACTGGCAGGGGAGGAAAGCTTTTGATCTTTCAAGGGTGCAACTGTTTGAAATGTTTTATCCTCTTTGTGCAATTAATCTTGATGATGTTTTAATTTGTCAGACTTCCTGTGTATTCTTTTAAATTTTTGTTAGCAGCAAAACAGCAGGAGATGAACACAGTAAATATTTCAAGATGCTGTAGGAGTAGAGTAACTCCGAATTTAATTTGGATATATGAGAGGCTAATGTTCTACCTGCTCTATATACTGACTTTTAAAAATCTTTATTTCTTACCTTCGTTGTGAAATGTGTTAAGAAGCCTAATTTTTACCAAACATCTCAAATGTTCTTTGTTTTGATGTGACAGATTAGAGAATTTCTAATAGCAAATCCTGCTGGCTTGTGCTCATAACAAGATGTGATTATCTGATTACTGTCTACAGCAAATTCTGTATCTTCCAGTAGCAAAAGGAGAATGTGCAATAAAAAGCCTTGTAGGAGATAACCTAACTCATAGAAACAGGTTGAATAGTTGTAATTCTCATATAACACATGGCCTATAAAAGTGAGGAGGAGAGCTTGTGTGTGGATCTAGATCATACTTAGTTCCAGCAACATCATCCAAATTGTAAATTGCTGTTGATGTCTGGGGAGAGGTAATTAGAGGAGCCACAGCAGCTGTCTTCTTCCTTAGCTCTTTGCAAATGCTGTGCTCTGTGTCACAGCTAATAAACATGCTTTGTGCAAAGTGCCTCCTGCGCTGGCACTGCCACGGCTCCTTGGCACTCACAGGGAATATTGCTGTGTGTAAAATGCTCTGGCCTGCTGCATGGAGGAGCTCCAGCTCGGATCTGTGGGTGGGCAGAACTCACCAGGAGCACAGGCAAGTGCCAAATGTAAGGAGCCTTGAAGGGAAGGGAAAGATGGTTTTAAGTACGGTAACAAATTCCTGCCTTTGCCATCTGCTGGAGATAACATGGATGACTCAGCTGTGTGTTGCAGATGGAGATCGTCACTACAGTAAAGAGGGTTTGTGCTTTTACAGAAGGTGGCTTTGGTTATAGCTTGACTGTCCCATATGCTTGCCAGAAGTGCAGCTTGCTCCCCAACAGCATCTCCGTGGTGCATGGAGGGGTAAGGATGTGCCTGTGGCTTTCATAGATTTGTATGTCTGACTCCTTGGTACTCTGTGTGCTGTAAAACTCCAGTTGGAGCAACCAGCTGGTTCATTTTCCCCCCTCCTTTGGTTCTGTCCCTTCACTGTGAGAGGCAGCAGCTCTTCTCCCAGCTCAGCAGTGCAGAAAAACTCTGATACTGTGCCCGCATAAACGTCACATGGGGATAGTTAAATAACTTCTGATGGACTACAGCCACAGATGAGAAGGTAGAAATTTGTCACCATTTGCCCCGAATCTTCATTCCAGAATTGGAGTGCCCCTCCTTTGTTTGGAGGGATAATATTAGCTATTCCATCTCTGATAACAAAACATGTAAATCTCACTTTTTTAAAGGTCTTTTTTTCCTTTAAATAGGAATCCAGAATAGCTGATTGAAAGCCAAGAATAATTCAATGAAGTTCTTAAGTGAACTAGCAATCCTACATTGGAAATCTGTTCTGTTCAATATTTTATTTTGTCTTGGAAATTGCAAACGATTGTGTTCTTTTATAATGAGTTCTTTGACCATGCTATAACCAAATAATTTCTAAAATTTTATAAGGATTTTAGCTCCAGGCACAAAGTAATTGAATTCCTCAATGATGAGCCTGTGCTAGAAATAAAAACACTTTAAAGTTTCACAGCTGACACTTCTTTGATTCTATATGCTTTATATATTGCTTTGCAAACAAGAGGTGTAAAGTGTGTGTAGCTGCCAGCAACTTTGTGTGTGCAGTAGTGAGTCCGTGCCATTGCTTGAAATCAAGCTCATAGCAGGAAGAATGTTTTATTGAAACAAATGCACCTGAAGGATGATAAAGCAATAAATTAATTCCAGGGTGGATTTTCTCATATCTCGAACTATGCACAGCACTAATATCTTCTTTACATTTTTTTTTTCTTTTTGAATTGCATAACCCGAATTACATATATTAAGATCTTACAAGGTCTTCACAGTTCACCTACATTTACAAGAGAAAAAAGCAGATGCTGTCAGGTATTACTATTTCATTCACGGTGAAACCAGGCAAGCCAAGGCTTAGGTTGAGAGCACTTGAAGCTGATTTTAAGTAGAATGTATGTAAAGCTATGAAATTGTATTAGGTAAAGACAGCATGGCACCCAATATTTATTTGTTACCAGAGTTCATCCGTGTTGTCTTTGTGTGTAAATGACCGGGTGTGATTATGCATAAAGACTCAAAGCAGAACTATGGATGTTCTGTTTGCTCCTCTGGTCTCATTCTCTAGGGAAAAAATAGCCCCAGCCTGTGGACTAGAGTTGTACCAGTTCCATAACGAGCCAGAGGGATTACAGAAATGTTGTGTGGAAGACACCTGTTTGTTTTTCTTAGCTGACACATTTCACTGCAGCTGATGAACTGCACGCAGGAAGAAAGGTGGCTAAGTTAAGATGTACCACACCACAGTAGGGTGGGGCAGATGGAACGCACACCAGGAACAGAATGACAGAAGTGATGGCTGGGAATGGTTCCTGAGGGATCAAACACCAGAGACTCGCAAAGGGATACTTGTTTTGCGTTACACAGAAACTCTGCCAAATACAGTCATAATTATTACACATAATATTTACAACAATGCTTGCTACTCAGAAGGTAACTATGTCCTTGTTTATCTGTTCAGCAGAATTGTATACCCTTTTTTAATTATTATTATTTTTAAAGAGCAGAAAGATCTGACTCCAATTTAACCTGTGGGTTTTGGAACACCTTTGGTTAGACCTTCCTAATTTAGCACTTAAGCAATCAGTAGGACTTCTCTATGCAACAAGACATCACTGTGTTCTGTTAGAGTTAGATTTGTTGCATGGAAGTGTTTCTAACTGCTCTGACCCTGTGGATGTGTTTTTGATGTGGTTAGTCTCTTCTGACATCTCTTGCAATTCTGTTGGGTTTTTCAAGCATCTGCAGATGATACAAGGAGAGAACCAGCACAGTGCTATTGATCCTTTGTAATGGCAAAATAATTGTTATAATTCCTGCCATGGAGCACAGCACTCTGATTTATCCCGAATGACACCAGATGTGGGTACTATCCTTTGCTGTTTTTCTGCTCCCACAGTGCTGTATACAATCCTTTCTTGCTATTTAATGCAGTTCCCATTTTCTGTTTCTGGAGGTGAGGAGACATCAAGTATGTTTATGTTGCCTATTGGTAGCTTAGCAAAGCAGAATTGCTGCCGCAGTTTGAATGTTGACTTCTGGGTGCTTGTCAGACTCACTGTGGCCACTGATTTCATTTCACCTCTCATCTGTTTTCCCATGTGTTAAATTTATAATTACAAAGCAAGTAAGATTGTAAGTGTGCTTAGTAGAGTGGAGAAAACACAAAGGAAATCAAGGAAATCCTGTCAGCAAGGCTGGAGTTTGTAATAAAGGATTGATTTTCGTTTCTTAAATCTGTGTGTTTTGGAGAAATTAGAATTGGGCAAGGAAAAAAATTATCATGGTTCATTTTAATTAGCATTATTACTTTACACCTCTACTTACACTATTAATGGTGAGTTGCATTATTATATACTATATATCAAACCAAACTTTTTATAGGAACATAGCAAATGACACCTAATTTCAATTTGGTCTTTTATTGTAGACCTCTCTCACCACCAAGCTTGAGATTCATCTGAAGGCTTTTATGTAAATATGTGAAGTTGAAGGTGTTTCTTAAATAAAACATGAAATCCAAACCTGCATGCATGAGAAAGGAAGTCCTGCAACACTAATAGCCAGTACTTCAGTAGGTACATGAATATTGGTGCACAGAGCACTTCCAACAGAGAAAGTTCACCTGTTTCTGAAGGTTGCTGCAAATCACGACAGGCTATTCCCTTTCTGGCATCTACAGCTTCACTTAAGATTGATTGCATTGATAGATGTCAAGGAAAATATATGAAGGAATCAGTAGCGTCTGTCACTTTTGACCTTGGGGCTTGAAATCTGAAGGTTATTTCTTGTACTAGTCTTGTTCCTTTTCCTTCTTTCTTACCAGTAGCTTCAATAGCCTGTCTCAGAGACCAGGGGCTTAATATAAGGAATTTTTTTGTTTGTTTTATTTTTTTTTTGTGAGGATGGGGGATATTTGGTTTTTTCTTTCTCCTTGAAAAACTTTATTAAATTCAAGCCTTTGTTTTGCAAATGCCTGGACTAAGACATAAAAAGAATTAAGACCAAAGTGTGTATTTGGGACATTTAAACTTATTTTTGAGCATCAAAAATATGTCTCAAAATTTACAGGACATTTTTGCTCTCAGAGAATTCAAAATCAGGAGTTTAAGTGATTCAGTTCAAACTATGCATTTGAGAAATTCAGGTAATCCAGGAAAATAATTTGGATTTATGGATTTGTTAGAAACAAAGCTCTCTCACCCTGATGGCCAGGCACCACTAATCCTTAATTTTAGAGAGATAACTTGAATTGTTCTAGACAGAAAATTAGCACTCAGCTTTTTCTGTGCTGTTATCACTAGCCAACTTTCAGTCCCTTTCAGTCTGTGAAATTAAGTGCAAAGGAAGGAAAAAAAGGAGAAAGAAAAGTAAAGACAGAGTTGGTGTTGCTCTTCCCCCTTCCGTTTTCAAAGGATACTGTACCGAATACCTAGGAAGAATCAGTCTCTTTAATAGCAAATGCTTGTCTGTGGAAAAAAGATTTTCTTCACCTAACAAACCATTGGTTCTTCCAGTATCTCAAGTCTAGACCTGAGGAAAGCTTTAACTCTGTTGGTCGTGGCACCTTGAGGAGTTCGTTGCTATTTAGTTTTCAGTTTGTACAGCATCGCAGAATCAATTAGGCTGGAAAAGACCTCTGAGATCCTGGAGTCCAACCTTTGTCCAAACACTACCTTGTGTGTCAGCCAGACCATGACACCAAGTGCCACGTCCAGTGTTTTCTTAAACACCTCCAGAGATGGTGACTCCACCATGTCCCTGGGCAGTCCATTCCAATGGCTAGTCACTCTTTCTGTGAAGGAATTCCTCCTAATGTCCAACCTTAGCCTCTCCTGGTGCAGCTTGAGGCCGTGTCCTCTCATCCCATCACTAGTTGCCTGGGAGAAGAGGCCAACCCCACCTGATTACACCCTTCTTTCAGGGAGTTGTAGAGTGATAAGGTCACCCCTGAGCCTCCTTTGCTCCGGGCTAAACACCCCCAGCTCCCTTGGCTGCTCCACACAGGACTTGTGCTCCAGATCCTTCACCAGCCTTTTTGTCCTTCTCTAGATATGCTCCAGCACCTCCATGTATTTCCTGTAGAGAGGGGCCCAGAACTGGACACAGGACTTGAGGTGTGGCCTCACCAGAGTCAAGTACAGGAGGACAACACTGCCCTGGTCCTGCTGGTCACACTCTTGCTGATCCAGGCCAGGATGCCCCTGGCCACCTGGCACAGCTGGCTCATGCTCAACACTGCCAACCAGCACCCCCAGGTCCTTTTCCTATGGACAGCTTTCCAGCCACTCTGCCCCCAGCCCGTAGTGCTGCACGGGGTTGTTGTGGTCAAAGTATAGGCCCCAGAACTTGGTCTTGTTGAACATCATGCCACTGGGGAGATTTAATTTAAAGCCATTCAGGATGAGTAAGGTGAAATAGAGCACTTCTAAGTTTTAGGCAGTAGTATGAACCTGATTTATCAATGTCTGCACACGTGGAGAGACCATTTTCCCAATCCGCTTGAGCACAAGACTATGTGGCTCAAGTGGTCACTTTTGCACTGGAGTGAAGTTAATGTCTGTACACTTCTAAGTGTCTTGGTGGTTGTGGTCTATTATTACTTGAGATAAATGTGGGTCCTTTCTGTAGATTTGTTTTCTGCTTTAGAGCATGCCTTATTTTTCCATGTAGCCTTAAGTACAACAAAACAGTGGCTTCAAAGTGCTCCAGAAAGGTTTACTGTGTTGTCAGTTGAGATTGGGCTGTAGCACCTTATTTCTTCTTACATCTGTATGGAAGTGAACTATTTATTAGAATTAATGATGTATTAATATTACCAGAAACTGAATTTTGAGTGCCATTTGCTATTGTGGCAGATCATATTGTGAAGGAACAATATTTTATGACCTCTTGGACAAAAGCCAACTGACTTAATTCAGTAGAGAGTAATTGCAATTACTTTTTATTTTTTTAGCAGTCGATTACTGTCCCAATCAAACTGATGGAAAATCAGTTTGGGGCAATGTGGGGGGAAAGTGCTCTTTGTTTTCTTGTAATATATGTTATCAGACTGTTACGAGCTGGCAGTGCTGCCTTTTATCAATGTTTGCCAGATTCGTGCAAATGGGAAGACCGAAGTTGTCTAGTGTATCTCCAATGAAAATGATGAAAAAGGACAGGGGATGTAATTTTAAAGTTGGAATAAAATAGAAAATGAGAAGTGTGTGTCAAACATGAAAATTTTGCTTACTATAGAAGCAAATTACTTACTGTGTAGAGAATGGAAAAAAATAAAAGAAAAAATAAGAGAAGTGTATTGTTCAGGTTAAGGGCTCACTTTTTACGAAGTGGAATAGCCTTTTCTGCTGCTTTGAACACAGTGCTGAACACACTGTAGTGTAGGAGGACTGGGGTGGAGAGCTGGATGCCCAGTATGCCTTGGCATGAGGATCCTCGGGGCTTCCCAAATAATCACAGAAGCTGTTGGTGACCTTCAGCTCTGGGAGCTACTTCTATGCAAGAAACCCCAGAGTCCGGCACATCTGGCTGTAGAAATGATGCCAAACCAACCACACTAACAGAGTTGAGGCACGCTTTGTTCTCCTGGTTTGGATATTTGTTCTTTTGAAACCAAAGTTTCCTTAATGTAAATCATTTCTTACAGGCCTAAAACAATTTCTTCAGACCACTCTGAGCAACCTAATCTAACTTCATGCTGTCCAAATCCTGAGTACAAAAATTTATCATCTTAAACTTTGCACCTTGTATCCTTCAGAATTATTTTCAGGTTCCTCTTCTCTGGTTGTTATGCTATTCTCACTTTCCAAAGTATGGGTTGGCTTTTTTCCCCCCTCATTTTCTTGTTCTTGTTTCCTTGTTTTATAGGTCTTGTGTTTTCTTCTCTACACAACGGCTTCTTCTTCAGTTTTTAGAAGTCATCTTAAACTAATCTTCACAACCCCATATTGATGTTAGTCCATGCTGCGCTTCCTATCAGTGTGGACATGTCAGCATGAATTCAGTTTTGATGAAACCTAAACATGCAAACCACCTGCCACACATCCACACACCATCCAACCTCATCTTCCCAAACCTGCACAAACACTTCAGTTTCATCTTTTTCTTTCTTTAGGCGTCCTTTCTGCTATATAGAATTGCAACAGTCTTTTTAGGATCCTTTGCTATGTCCAAGTATCTGTGCCCACAGCCAAATGCTTCCGACATTTGTTTCCAGAGACTAGGCAATTAATATTGCCAGCCTTGTTTCTAGTTATTTTTCCACTCAAGCTAAGCTCTGTGTCATTCTGCTGTTGGCCAAGTTTTATAACGAGCCTGTGGTATAATTGCTTTCTGTATCTCCTACTTACTTTTGACCTTAAAATCCTTCTGAGTTCTATGCAACCTCCTCTGCGGCTGTCCCATTTTGGAGCATGTCTTTGTCATTGTGTGCAATTTCCTTGAGGCTTTCCCTGCTAATGCTTCAGAATCTCCTTCTTATCCAAGGCAAATCTACCTGGCTGTAGGAAGTACTGTAGAAGATTTACAAGGTAATATTCCCGCTTTCAATTTCAGAGAGAAATTAACTAGGTGCTGATAACTTTGCAAGACTTAAAAATCGTGTCCTTGACCCTTCCAGCTGCTAAAAGCATTCCTGTAGTGGGAATGAAGTTACTTGTGCATTCTAAGTCAGGTTATTCTGCATTCTAAGTCAGGTTCCTGGCTATCCCCCTGAAATTCTCAGTGGTGTTCCATCCCTTGCAGCACAGGGTTCAAGGTCAGTAGGGTAGCTTTGCACCCTCCCTTTAAAGAGCACTGTCTGTTTTGCTGCTCACCAAAAATGTTGCTTATTATTCCCAAGTGCTGGTAAATCATGTGTTTTCCACACAAGAAAAAAAGAGAGCTCTGATAAACTTGACCTCTAACTTACAATTTACTTCTGCATATTAAAATAATCAAAGACTTATTCACCAGGAATTAGGAAGCTAATTCTCAATAAATTCCCACATGGGAAGTTGAATGAAGGCTTAGAAATTATTTAGATTCTGATGTGTGCTGCAGAGGCAGCAGCTCGAATTTCTTTTCAGTGATTGAGGAAAGCACTGCATGACTTTCCGCAGGGCTGAGGACTGAGCTGTATGACACCAGTGTGAAGCACTTTGCAGAGCTTTTAATTTAAAACTCATGTACCATATTTGTTAAATAGTATTGCTCCTGCCTGAAAGCGTTTTTCTGTCAAATAGCTACCTTTGTTTTGTTTTGAATTTTATTGTTTTCTATAGCACACATCTGGTACATTAGAAATTATATTCCTTTAATAAAATACTTTTTCAAGAGCTCTTTTTTGTACTAGCAGGGCAAACCATTACTGTTAGCAACTACTCTGGCAAAAACATGGGGTTTGGGTTGACACCAACACCAAAGGCACAGGTTTCAGACAGCCTTGTCAGATCTACTTTAAATAGTGATTGAATCAGGTTATTTCTTCACTTATGCACTGTTGTAGAAGGCTTTCCCTGCACTGTGCTGATTGTTCTTTGATGTAGTGAAGCCGTGAACATTCATGACTTCCACAGTAGCGTTTTGGTATCTTGTCTAGAGAAATGCACGATCCTCCCCATCACATTTGGAAGTACTGGGCTTTTCCCTCTTTTTTTTTTTTTTCTTTTTCCTCCAAGGGTTGTGTTCATCTGTTTCACCTTATAGACATTGAGTTTTCTGAATCATCAAGAAAAGTTGCCAGCTTTTTATAAACATCAGTCCATATGGTATTTGTTGTGTCTTAGATTGGTCTGAC
This sequence comes from Dicrurus megarhynchus, assembly GCA_013399195.1. Lineage (NCBI taxonomy): Eukaryota > Metazoa > Chordata > Aves > Passeriformes > Dicruridae > Dicrurus > Dicrurus megarhynchus. Next base: position 210,450 of record VXAD01010042.1, on the reverse strand, counting down.
TAAATGTGATTTTCTGTTGGGAATAGCAGTAATGAATTTTGTCTACTGAATGTAATTGGAGTTTTTCCTGATCATCCCTGGCTTGGTGTGCCATTTGTGCTGATGGATTGAGGCCACGAAGATGCATAATAAATTTCCTTTGGACAAGGCGAAGATATTCCAAGCTTGAACCAGCAGCATGTCTACCATCCTTGGTGAGCTTCACATGAGGATAAAATTGCAGAAGATTGGCACAAGTCTAAATTTTTCACAAGGCAATGAAGTTTTTATGACTCTGCTTTATCTAGCAAGGAATACAAGCAGTAGAATAAATGAAACAAACTCAACAGCCTCTCTTATACAGATCAGTGACCAGTTATTATGATGCTTTTATAAAAGAACAAAATTACACTAAGGGGGAGATTTTATCAAAATATTTGCATTGAAATGCTTTTTAATAAAGAACCCAAATAATCTGATTTTCTTCAGCTGAAGAAAATTCCAAAGTGTAGAAGTTTCCCTGCAGTGATCTTGCTCAGAGATGTTAAGATAATTTTAGTTAGATAATTGTTGTCGGTACATTAAATGCGATGGACGACCTGATTATTTTTAGGATGTTAAACATCCTAAGAGTGCCTAACTAAATTTACTGCCACACCAGAAAATAAAACAATGAGATGATCTGTCTGGATATTGTCTTAGTTTAAATGTGTTCTGAAATCTTGCAGCTGGGGTTTTTTTGCATCTCTGCCCCTTTCTTCTCTAAATGCCTGTCTTTCAGGAGGCTGTGGTTTGGGAAGTGTGGGCTAATGCTTTTGACACCTCAGATCCATATCAAAACCATGATGATTGCAATTTGTTATTATTTCATGCCAGATGAGCTGTTCAGAGGCTCATTTCTTAGAGGTCTCTAGATTACATCTGACACAAGTGGATTTCCCTTTTTTATAAAGTCTGTTGTCTGGGAGCTTGGGCTCTTTTCATTCCTTTAGGCAATTTCTCCAGGTCAGGGCTGGGACATGTGTGTGGGCTCTTTGAAAAGGCATTGACTGCTCTTACTGTTTCTGTTTTAGATGGGGCATTTTGATTGCCAGTATCAAGGCAGTTACAGCTGTCAGTGAAACAGCTGCTCTCAAACAATGAAAGATACCATCAGCTTCAACGTTTATCAACAATCAGACCACTATCAATATAATATTTCTTTCAAGAACATCTTGCTGTCTTTTTACTTATTGCCTTCCACAACTATTCTATTATGAAAGGGGGACAAAATATCCTATAGAATTTTACTGACCCCTTTCCTTAATCATTCAAAAATTGAGAGATTGGTGTTGTATTGGATGACAGAGTTTTTGTCTTCCAATCAGACCTTTTATCTATTCTCGATATTCCCAGGGATCCCTTCTCCCCTGTTCCCTCTGTCTCAACACTCTTCCTTTCTAGTTTTGTATTCCAGGCTTTTCTTCTAAACAGGATTTCCAAACCCTCAACAGGTCTCATTTTCTCTCTCATTTCATCTTCACTCCCTCTCTCTTGCTCCTGTCCTGTTTGTCTTTTACTTGGATATGCTTCTTCATCACAAATTCTGGGTCCAAAAGCTGGGGGAGTATCATGCTTTAACTGTGAAGAAAATTAACTCTACCCCAGCCCAAACCAGCCCAGAGAGGCCCTGAGCAGCTGATTTTGTGTGCCCAGCTCTGGTACTGCCTGTTGCAGCCGAGGGTGTGCACTGGACACCTTCCCTTGAGCAATTCAGCTGCTGCTTGTGTAGGAAAATCCCTGCTAAGAGGGCACAAACATCAGCTTCTTAGAGCTTGCAAACTGGCCTCAGTGAGGTGAATTTTCACAGCAAGGGCCATGTAAATAAAGCAAGTGATTCTATAGCTCTTCAGCAACGCTTTCATCAAGTGATCTGAAGGACTCTTAATAACACTAAGACCCAGCTGAAGGAGGTGGCACTATACAGGGGAGCACAGTCAAGCACTGAAGAAGTGTTCTAGCAGATCATTAGTGAGGTTGGTATTCAATGGATGCGTGACTGAGCGGCACTGCATTTATGGTATTTTTTACTAGAAAAGTGCAGGTTTTAATGTAGAGAGGTAGTGTTGGTGTCTGGGTTTTCAGAGTCAAAGGAATTGATTCCAGTGCAGATGTTAATGTGTATCTCCTGTGCCTGAGTGGCCTAACACTGTTTGGAGAACGGGCATTAATTCACTGAAATTCAGCATGCGCACAAAATCTAGATTTTGCCTTTGTTGCAATGCAGAAACATTTGTGGGGCAAAGTTAAGAGGAAGAGATAATTGTTCATAGGACTATTCTAGCTCTGCATCTGTTCCTGAGTCCTCATCATGAGCAGCACTTGCCAGATATATTTCTACCCTCCATGGGACAGGCACTGCTTGTACTCTTTCCATCTTCTCTTCCTCGTGCTCCTCTCAGCTCTCCTCAGTGCACGAATACTCCCCATTCCTGAGATATGGATGCCTGATTTGCATCTGTCTAACTAAATTGTGAATGTTTGTTTCCACAAATTAGTCACTATCCAATCCCAATTTCATGTGCCTTTGATGCCTAGTTTTAATTGCCTTAAAGTAGAAAGCTTCAATGAGCAGAAAAATTAAAATTGCAAAATCCTGATGGCTTTTTGTAGTTGAGTTATTTGCCTCCAACATCAATCTGAAGAGTATGTTTTTTGCTTGGGTTTTTTCTTTTTTTTCCCTTAAGTGAGTGAATGTCTTATTAGTTTTCTATTTCTGACAGAGCTGCAGGCTTAACTGCAATGGACAGACAACATTTTAGCTCCAGAACACGAAACAAGTTCTGCGTTCCTAGATTCTCAAAGAGATCTTGCAAGTCAGTGAAACAAGCTCTCCCCTTCTTTTGAAGCAGGACTTGACTCAGGAACAAAGCTGCTATTTCTAAAGATGGAAACCCGTAATATATAGCAGAGTTTCAGGGATTTCATAAAGGGGATAAAAGTGGGAGTGAAGCACATTGTATCCAACTGAAAAACCAGAAAAAATTTAGGACAATTGCATGATTTCTTTTATCCAGAAGAAATGTGTCTTCCATGAAATCAGGAATTTTCCCATGAAAAAGCTTGATGTTTTTCCCATATTGGTTTCTTGGACTGACCCCAAATGCCTTCGCAGCTCTCTGCTCAGGATTACAGTGGCTGTCATTTTGCTGCCTGAGTTCACACACAGCAGCAAAGTTTGTCATTTTTCACAGGGATTGTTCTTTATTCCTGTGAGACAGCACGTCTTCTCCAGCCACTCTGTGGCATGTCATGGAAGTGACATGACTTGCGGAACATCGTCAGAATTCTGCTGGGAAAACTCTTTACACAAGGAGTCATAGCACTGGAGTGACTTTCTCTCAGTGCTGTACAGCAGCATGGCTGCATGAGAGAGTGCAGTCGAATGATGAATCTACTCAGGCAGATACTGCAGGTCACATATATAAAGCAAAGTAAAGCATGCTGATAAATTCGGTCCTTATTTTTGGTTGCCTTAAAAATGAAAAAAAAAAAAAAGTGCTGCTTCTTTTACTAATTGTTTGGGTTTGTAGAACTTAATGAAGTGTAATAGCAGAGCCGAAGGGTCCCATGTTTTCTCAGACTGAAGAGTAAAGTTACTTTGTGAAGAAAAATCCCCTTGGTGTAGAACAAGTTAATGAATTATTGAGTGGGAAAAAAGCTGTCTGTCACATTGCTAGATTTCAAATCTGAAATTTGTTGCCTTTTATCCACTTGGGTATTTTTTGTGGAACAGATAGAACTGTTTCTCCCAGTATTGACTTTTTCTTAATCACTTCTGCTTGTAGTCTTCTGTAATAATTTACGCCACGATCATGCTCAGCTATTATCTGCTGACTGATAATAGAGTTTGTTTAACAAAGAGCATTCATTGTAATGTAACTGTTCAGCACTGGCACAGCAAGCCATGGTAATAAATTCTGCAGGTTAATGTCATTCTTTACTCAGCTTTTCCTCAGTTATCCATCAGAAAGTATTTTATTTTCTGTTCCTTGCCTGTGACAGCCCTAGTCAGAGTTGTTTGGGTTAGTGTCTTTTTTCAGCATTTAGGTGTGAAAGTGATTTTGATGCCTTTTTTTCACTCTGAAATGTATTTTAAACATCCTATTGGAATGTTCAAGATGTTCTTGAGGGGCAAAGACAGCCTATATCAGCTGTCTTTTTATACATTTACCCTTTTTGACCATAGTAGTTATTTAGAGTTGCAGATCCACAGGTTGCCTTTGGAAGGAAGAAAAGTTGGCAGTGATACCAAAGGTTTTGATCATCCTGTTGGTTTGAAAGTCTTGTGTTTTTGAAAATGGGGGACATCAAACACCACAAAAACCTGTTGTTCACAGCTCATGTAGCCCGGAAGCCTCTTATTCTTCTTTCTGGGCCAGTCTCAGGTCTTCCTAAGCTCTGTCTGATGTTTGCTCTTTTCTGAACGTGATGCTCCTGGGTTTCTTCCTTGTTGTGTCTCTCCCTCATATATGCATTATACCATATACAGGAACTAGACTTTTCTCTCCCACTCCTTAAAAAATTACTTTTTTTCCTCTCTTTTTGCTTGACTTTATGAAGGATGAGGGGGTTTTGGTTTATGCGCTGGGTGTTGCTTGTGTAGGTAGTTTGTGTGTGTGAGAAAGAAAGACTTGCTGAGTGTGATACTGTATATTCTTCATCCTTCATCCTGGAATGACTGCTGAAGGGTGGCTTTGTGGATCCTTTTTCCCTCTTGGAAAAGCCATCATTGTTATGCCAGTCTCATCCATCTTTTAGGGAATGCAGGTATAAAATTATTTGATGCATAAGCTCAATATGTTTTCTACCACAGAAGGAGAAGGAAGGGAGGGAGTGTTCTTCCAGCTCATTAATCAGAATGAGAATGAGAAATTGTAACAACTTCCCAGCCATTTACTATTTGCTCCAAAGTAAATCTGTCTAAATATTAGTGCACTGGTGATAGTAAAAAAAAAAGGGGGGGGGTGAGGGAGGTGGGCAGGAAAATAACCTTGTCATTAGCTTGTCACACGCTGTACATGGTAGACCAAAGATATATGTACTGTGGCATCTCTGTAATGAAAACTTGAGCAATAAAAATAGTTTCTGCTATGTTCTGAAACAGGAACTCTCTGAGGAAACACATTAACAGTATTTCACATTACAAATTATTATTGCATATTCAGCTATTGTTTCAAATGAGAATTGTGTGTATTACATGGCAAGGGAAGGAAGACAGAGTTAGTGTTTCTTCTGTAAGCAGAATAAAGATTTTATGCATCTGGCTATGTCAGTTCTGCCCTATAAATTTAAGTTAATACTTTAACAGAATAATGAGTTTGTTGTACCTAGGATGCTTGATGGACTTTTACATGTAGTTCAGGATCCATTGGTAGAAGCTAAATTTGTGAATCTCTTCACTTTCACTGTGCCTAAACAGAAGAAGCATTGTAGTGTGAAAATGAGACTTGTTGGATATATCTAGTAAGGAGTCATCTCCCACGTTGAATGTAAAGACCTCATGTTGCAGAGGTTGAATATTACCAAATAACAGTATTTTGTGCAAATAGTGGTTTTTCTGCCATGCCTAAAATTTTTTAATTAAGTAAATGCTTTGTTTCATGCACTCCCCTCCCTCCACTTCAGTGTTTGGAAAGCTGGTCATCTTCATTACCTGCTTACTTTCTAATTAATAGTATGACCTTGCACAGGAGGTCACAGTTGTCGTCACGATTTGGAAGACATTTTAAAACATCACTGAAGGTTTCTATATTAACATGTTGCCAGCAGAAAGCTAGTTGTTATACAGCTGATTTTTCTCCTCCTCCAGCCTCCTTTCTAGAGGAAGATTGTTCCTACCTCTTCTACCTTTTATGATGCCAGGAAACAGCTTCCAGCCCTTCTCTCTGAGTTGTGTGTTGTTGGCTCTGACTGTGTAGTTCAGCTTCCATTTTCCGATTTGTGAATGAAGTGAATGATGCATACTTACACTTTGAAATTTAACTCCAAGTATGTGTAAAAGTGTGAGAGAAAATTGGTTTTCTTAGGGTATATAAATTGACAAGTCTTAGAGAAAACAGTTGTTCCAGACATGGTGTGCAATCGGAGTTCGTAGTTCTTTCTTTGACGTGTCAAGAATCAGAAAACTGAATCTAGGGTAAACTGGGTCCTATTTCCAATTTCTGCATTAGCTTATATAAAAGGCAGGAGAAAGAAGTGGTGTTTTATTTTAAGGTCCTTCAGTTTGCTGTGAAGCTGGCCTGAGATTAAATGGGGTGGAAGTAGCACCTGTACACAAATCACTCCGAACTTGGAGAAGACCCAGGCTGGTGTTAGCAGAAACCAAGAGAAGCAAACCAAAGTATGCAGATAACATTTATTTCATTCTGCTGTTATAGTTACTGCTTTCTGGAGACACAGCAGTGTCTTACCCTGCTCACCTTTGTTGTGGTCTGGCAGGGTGGGATGCTGGACACAGCTGCCTTGGAGAAAGCACCAAAGGAGCATTGCATAAAACTTACATTTTTAATCTCATGTACTGCTCATATTTGTGTCTTAATGATGCTGCATCAAGACAGTAGGATGTCTAATCCATATCAGCAATGCATTTATATTTACATTAAACTCATGCTAACAGTATCATTAACTTCTTAGTGATATTGTAGCATAGCCTTATGAGTGTATTTTCAAAATGTTTCTTGTTGAAAGAGATTTGTGAAATACTTGATTGCTAGCCAGAAATGGTTCTAGCAAACCAGTGAAACACTCTTTAATTAGATAAAATTAGTTAATTTTCCTTTTTCTTCCACTGAGATTGCAAGCCACAGTGGCACCCACAGATATCCTGCTTCTGTAGTCAAAATGACAGTGAGCTTTTTTCCTCTTCACAAATGCCTGGCAGAGGATCTGAGCCACTCAATTTACTTGCAATCCCACATGCTGTCAGGATACAAGCCTGAAAAGTTCTGGGAGGTGAGAGTGAGGCACTGCTGCAGAAGGAGTAACTGAAGTGTTGATTTGCCATGAAGTTGCCCATCTGAGGCAGGTTAATCTTGCAGCTCAGGTGTGAATGAGGGCATCTTAATTAACACTGCACTGAAGACATACTGTGACAAAACTGTGTCATTTTGTAGAGGAAACATGACTGGCCAATATGTAACTTTCGGTATGTTACACAGGTGCTTATCAGTGTCCAGCTGACTAGAAATAAAGCAGCTCAACTCAGAAGATAATATAAAAGGTTTTTGTATTTCCTCTTTTATTTCCTTCTCTATTTCTAGTGTTTAGAAGTTATGTTTTTCCTGTGGTGTTCATAATTCCTAAGAAACAAGAGAGATCAAAGTGGGCTCGTTGTGAATGCTGTGTTGTATCATAATATTTCTCTTCCATAACTATTTGCAGTAGTAAATGTGTTTATAATGATATTTGCAGGAAACACACATGGAGCAGGTACAGTCTGAATGAAACCAAACCGACCTTAACAGATCAAATGGCTGCAGAAAACATCTTTGTTGCTTTCTTACATAAAGGAAAACCTGTCAAGTATAGGTGCCATAATGCTGGATTCAGCCATGCATGCAAAACAAAGAGCTGGCAACGGGAAGAGTGTCATCAGGTGTGCATAGCAGCAATTAAGTGGAGCATGAGGGTCTTAATGTTTAGATAAATGGGTATCTTACGGTGTGTGTCTTCAGCAAAGTAACATCAAGATTTTTCAGTGCCCATTTCAAGCCCTCTTGATCAGGAATTTGTCCACAGAGTTTAGTAGTCTTTCTGTCATGTCTTAAATCAGCAGCCAGGAGTACAGCCATGTTTTAGATGTGATTTGTGTTTCTAATATTCTTTGAAATGTTTCAAATCAGGGGCTGCATCTATGGAGTATTTTTACACCTTTCTGTTTTAACGTACGCAATGTGTGGCACCTAAGTTTGGTGAAAGAAATATGTGGGAGTATCTCAGCAAGGAAATGTCACTCCCCGACCCTCTTTTTTTTTTCTTATTAAGAAAAAGAGAAATTATGCCCAGATCTCTCTTGCAATTTGTATCTTCTGACTGAAATTTCAGGAGGTAAATTTCAATACATCGGTTTCAAGCAGCAACAGTCAGACAAGTAAATTGTGGATATAAATGTTGATTTTAAGTACTCTGAATGCTCACTACTAACAGACTTTATCTTGGATATTGGGATAGAGAGTGTGAGCAGTTCCCTAAGGCAGAAGGACAAACTGCTAGAGGAACAAAGAAATTATGCTAATAATACATGACATGGTTTAGCCATATGTAATTTAATGCTTTGCCCTTCAGCAACACCTTTCAAGTAAAAATCTGCTAGACTTTATCAAATAATAAAGTCTTTTCTGTTGTCCCACAAATAGCTGATTGGAAGAAATGTTAAGAGACTCATCACAACTCTGTATTCAGAACCCTGCTGTCTTGTGTCACAGTTGTGTGTGGTGTTGTTAGAATTCTTAATTTTTGAGCTTATGTCCTGCTCAATGCTTGCTCTGAACCTTGAAGAATTTTTGTCATCACACTTTATACTGATCCTTTTTGGAGGTTGTTTTTTTGTTGTTGTTGTTTTTGTTCTCTGTGAGCACTGTTTCTTTATCACATAATTGGGATCCCATCCCCCAGCTGTCTAAGTGCTAAAAGCAAAATTTTATCAAGGGATTTTCGTGGCTTTAGCCTGATAAAATAGAGTAATAGATGGAATCAATTCAGTGTTCAGGTTACACTGTGGCCCAGAGCAGGTAAGATATCTTAAAATGCCTCCCAGGTTTCACTGGGATATGGTAACAGAGACATTTTTCTGTGTGAAATGAAACCTGCTCTAATTGTGCATGTTGGGCAAAGCTTGACTTGAAGAGATAGCAAAATTTTCAATTCCTGTAGAGGGAGTGTAGTACTCTATACCACCACCACCACTGAGGCTGGAGGTGTTTTCTGCCTTCATACGGGCTAGAAGAGGCTGAAAGACACAACCTGTGACAACTTCAAATTTCATTATTGTTATCATTTCTCTCTCTTGTTATAGTGAGTGTAATCCTGTCAACAGACTGTCAGTGGTGGTGGTAGTGGAGGGCTCTTGCCAAGCTTAGCACTAGTTGCCAGCAGCAGTCAGTGTAAAACATGGATATAACAGTATATAACATCAAGGTTCACTTGACCTGCTGGGCAGAATGTGCCTGGCCTTGCACCGTTCAGAACGTTTGCTGTTGCCTTGTATCAGAAGAAGGTAATTGTCAGATATTAATACCTGACAATTTTACACCATAGGGAGGGTTAGGTCAGACTGGAGACTACTGCTTAGCTCTGTGTCCCTGTTGTTCCCTTTTGTCTTCCTCCTTTTCCTATCACGGGGAGTCTTTTTTCCCCTTCTCGGAATAGCAAAATAAATTAGTATCTAAATTTAAGAGCCCAATCCGAAACATTCTGAGAGTAGAGTTACCTGCTATAAAGATTCTAAGATTAACCCAAATCTCTACTTATTATAACAGCTATCAACATTCATCTCTCTCAGAAATTGTTAACATAAGTGTGAGATCAAACCAGGTTTCCTTGAGAAGGACAAGTGTCAGGAAAGCCCTGTTCTGGAAAGATAAGCAATGCCAGTGGTGCAGAGGTACAGTTGTAAAGAATGAAATTTTGGAATCTGCTGAGCTCTCTTTTTATTCTTTAGCTCTTCACACACCATTATCCACTTTTGAGTTCAGTGTGATACTTCAGCATAAGTTGAATCTTCACAGCACAGAGTGCTGGTGTTGAAAACATTAATGTCCTTAAGTTACATACAGTTTCATCAAATCTCAAGTGGTCTTTGAAAATTCATTCATTCTTTGCTCCTGACTGAATCAGTGGAGATGTGTTCACTTGGAGTCTGCTAAATTAAGTATCCTTCCTTCATTTTTACCTTTCCTTTGTCATTTCTAGTGTACAGTTTACAGGCCTCCCCCATGGCATTCCATCAGAAATGCACACAGCAACTTGCAGGGCATGCAGACTTTTGTATCACTCTCTGCAGGCTGCTAACATCTTGTGACAGATCCAAGCACATAGGTGAAGGTTTGTGTTGATGTGTAATATGGCTTGCCTTTTTTTTCCATGTGGACTTGGAGAGTTGGCCAAACATGATAGTTGACCCAAATGTAAAAGCTGACTTTTGGCTTTGAGAACTCTTGAGAACACAGGATAGATCAGACCTTTCTTGGGCTAATATTCTGTTTCCAGGAGTGGGATAGGATTTTCAAAAAACTTTACATTAAGTTGATGCTGGATTATCTGCTTTTCTACGTATTAGATTTTATCCTATATTTTTTTTAACCTCGTATTTTCTATAGCTAGAAACTGCTTTAGGCTTTTAAAGAATAGATTAATAAAAGAATTAGGAAGTTTTTTTGTCATTAGTTCTTTTTTTACCTGTAATTGTTTTATGTTGTAAGAAAGTTAACACCTTTTCAAGTGGTGGGGTGTTTCCTTGTCAGGCCCCTCTCTTCTGTCCCACAGAACAGCCTGGAAAATATCCTTCTGCACACAGTAGACCCACAGCTTGGACTACTCGTTTCCCTACGAGTATCAGCACTGTTCTGTCTGGCTCCTTGCTGGTGTTTTTCTATTGTAGTGATGTTTGGGGTGATGTGAGTGTTGATCCCTCATTCTGGGGAAACAGAATTTCCAGAAGAAACAGAAATTCCACCATGAAATGAAAACTTTTTTGAGATAGAAATACAACTAAGGTTGGTATATTTCTATCCATTTCTTTTTCCATTAAAATTTCAATGTCAGACAGAAATACATTTAGCCAGAAATTGTCAAAGAATCATAGAATCATAGCACAGTTTGTGTTGGGACCTCATAGACCATCTAGTTCTAACCCTGCTGCCATGGGCAGGGACACCTTCCACTAGACCAAATTGCTACAAGCCCCATCCAACCTGGCCTTGAACACTTCCAGGGATGGGGCATCTGCAGCTTTTTTAGGCAACCTGTGCCAGTGTCACAGACCCCTCACAGTGAAGAATTTCTGTCTAAATCTACCCTCTGTCAGTCTAGAGGCATTCCTGTTGTCCTATCACTCCATACCTTTGTAAGTTTTCTTGTAGTCCCCTTCAGGTACTGGGAGGTGCTATTAAGGTCTCCCCACAGCCTTCTCCTCCAGGCTGAACACTCCCAAATCTCTCTGCCTTTCCTCACAGAAGAGGTACTCCAGCCCTTCGATCATCTTAGTGACCTCCTTTGGACTCATTGGTCCATGTCCTTCTCACATTGGCGTCCCAGAGCTGGATGCAGCACTCCTGGTGGGGTCTCATAAGGACAGAGTAGAGGGGCAGGATCCCTTCCCTTGCCCTGCTGCTTTTGGTGCAGCCCAGGATGCAGGTGGATTCTGGGCTGCAAGTGCACATTGCCAGCTCGTGTCGAGTTGTTTGCAAGATCCTCGATATTGTCTTGCTAATAACTCCTTCTTAATAATTTCAACATTAGGTGCTATTACAAAGACCTAATCCTTTTCTGACCAGGTAGTTTGAATGCCATGGGTTACAACTGACAGCTTGTTCATTAGCATTACTTGCCTTGCAGCTTGTAATGTTTGGAAGTATGAATAATCATCACTACTGTGGAAGAACGCTTTGACAACTATTTGGGACAACTATTATAGCTGTGTGCTGATTTTATGAGGAGTGAGTAAGTGTCTGCAAGTGAGTTAACAGCTTAATCTGCTCCCTTTCTCCCAACATGACTCACTAGAGCATTTCTGTATGCACTGCTGCCACCTCTCTCCCCAGTTGCTGCTTGATTGACAATAATCTGATCTCTCCATAGGTGTGTTACCCTTCCTGTGCCATACAACTTTTGTCACAGTGCTGATGCCACTGACTTTCAGATTCTCATGTGAGATTCCCCTGCAAGAGGATCTGACTCATAGGCTCCTCCTGAGATCTATTTAACACACTGAATTAAATTCAAGTAGCTCTTGCTGTTTGTTAGCATGTTCTGACTGACTGACTGGGACCTTACTCCTTAGTCTTCAGGTTGTTTGTAATATTAGATGTGTACATGCTATATCACAGATTTATGTCTCTCCAGGGTCCCAATTGCTTTTTATTTTGGGGTGGTTTTTGCTGACTGTGTCTCCATGAAGAGCCACGGAATACACGGTGTCACTTTACAGCATGTCCTTAGTGTGCAAATATTTCTCCACTTGCTTTCTTAGCAATTCCTCTTTTTGTAATAATATATTGTGCCCTCCACTGTGCATACAAACAATGAATTCCAGTGTCATTAACTGAGCAGTGAAGAGAACAAAGGGCTGCATCCAGCTCAGCTGTTGAGCTACTGGATGATCCTAAGCAAGGCTTTGTCTTGATTTCCTTAGCCTGGAGATCCATCAGGACCTTGTTAAAGATGATTTGGGTGTTGGACCATCCAAAGTATGAACATTTGGCTGCCATGTCTTTTGGAAATGATCAAGTGCTCATGTGTAGTTTTGAAATAAGGCCCTAGTTAGGACTTTCTTTGTTTCACAGAAATCATTCTCTTGCGGTGCTTTAAACCATGTCTTTGTATCTGCTAAGTCTGCCTGAGTTTTTGGTTGGCCAGGTAGCAATGCCACAGGGGATTTTCACACCATTTCCACAGGCTCCAACCTCACTCTCCGTTGGCTGTTCCAAGGGCTTAAGTTCCTCCCAGAGATCCCCCAAGTTATATCCTAAGCTTGTGTCAGTTCTTACCTTCAAGTCAAATTATGAGCCCAAAATAGTGGTCATTTGTGAAAACACTGACCTAAATAATTCTTGCTAAATCATATTCAGCCCAGCTGGAGATGAATGAGTAGCAAACATCAAAGCTAAAATGAAGGTACTCTACTAGTACAGGGAAATTCAGCAGAAATGTTTGTCCATTTTTAAAAGGGAAAGTCAAAAGTAAAGGATATTCTTTTTAACCTGAGTCTTCACGAGTAAAACCTGATCTGAGATCTGTTTGCATGTTCTCATTGCTTGGGAAGGAGAAGTGCAGCCAACATCAGAGCAGCAACAAGTCAGGGACTCTGTACAGAAGTGAATGTGATCAAATCCATGTCCTGGATGTGCCCAAGGGGCCTGAAAAAGTAGGTTGATGTGGTTTTGGGGTTGGTATACAATTTTTATGACAAATTATGGTGACTGGGGAGGAGGCTGGCAAATTTCTAATGATTAACAATAGTAAAATGATTAACAATAGTAAATGTTGTATCGGTTTTTTGGAAAGGCAAAAAAGTGGAGTCCTTTGGATCTCATCAACCCCTTTCCCATTCCTGGAAAGGGCCTGGTGCACATCTGCTTGGTGTCAGTTGGACTAAATGACTTCCAACCAACATTTTTATGATTCTATTATCTGAAAATGGAACCCTGATCTCTGATTTTCATCTCTCTGTTTCAGCTAAAGCTCTGTTTTGCATCCCCAGCTGTGTTCTATTATATGTTGTATACTCCTGGTGGGCCTCAAATTCATGTTTTTCAGAATCAGAATTCCTATGAACTTTCAGAAAAGGTCAGATCTGAAGCTACTCATTGCAGCTTAGGTAGCTTCTATTTGGTCTTTATTATCCTCAGCAAATCAATATTCAAAAGTGAATTTCTCCTTTTCTGTGAGATCTTTGAATTTGGGTTCATCTAATACCTCGGAAGAGAATAAATGCAGGGTATTTCGTATCCTGCAGAGGTCAGGAAGGATTGATCTCTTTTCAGTTAATTGTGCTGTAACAATTATTTACTGTGTTTAAGCACTGCTGCTTTTTCTGTCTTTCCCAAGTATTGTGCAGTGGATGTGTGCTAGAGGCAGGCTGCAGAGTTGGAGGGATCAATAGCCTGGCACACCTGACACTCAGGTGATATGCAAGTAGAAAAACACATACTGCACTTCCAGAGCACAGTGCAAGCTTATGCAGGCTTATTTATTACTGCTTTAGGTATGAAAATATTAAGTTTCATTTTTCCAATTAAACGGTGCAGTTCTATCTTGTTAAAATACTTCAAAATAAACTTAGGCATTGGTAGCTCTGAAATGAGGAGAGACTTCTCAGTTTAATGAGAAGGACATTTTTATTGCTGTTTGTACGCTTCGATTAAATAGAAGATACAGAAATTTAAGTCTGATTATATTTTCAGGATAACATAATTAACAATAATATGCTCTTCTCCTAATCCACCGAATGCATTTGAGAGATGGTATTTGTGAAATGTCAGTGTTCTCAATGAAATGCAGACAGTGTAATCATGCCCAAAAGGGAACCTCACATTCCAGGCCTGTTTTCACTGACACCAGACTGCTGCCCCAGCGCTCTCGTGCTGCACTTGCTGAGACCCTGTCTCTTCAACTCATCTTTTACTGCAGTGGGAACATCAGGGGACACAGCAAGGTCGGGGCTCCTGCCAGCAAGGACAGAGCGACCCAGCCCCAGACAAATCAACCTGCACGTTAAATGGAAGCAATTAGTACTGGAAGGTAGAAATTAGCTGGAAAAGTTGGTGCCAATGCCGACTTTCATCCTTACACATCCTACACCACCTATGCCCTTCCAAGTGCCTTCCTGGTGGTGTGCTTCGGTGCAGAGCTCGGTGTGCTCGGAGCAGACGGATGGTCCAGGTCCTGCACTGGCCGTGCCAGGGCTGCCGCTGCTCTGGGGACAGATGGCATGTGTGGCACAGCCCCAGTCTCCCTAGGACACCCAGCTAGGGAGCAGGACTCTGCACAAGGGCCTGCAAAGGAAGGCTGGTGGCACAAAGGAGGAGTTTGCACGTGACATGGCTGTGGCCCAGAGCAGATGAAGCCACATGTCCTGTGACAGGCCATCTCTGAATTGTAGGTGTGCTTGTTCCCTGAGAGCATGGCTGGGACAGGACTCTCTTGGGAGTGATTGCACTAGATTTGTGCCATGTCTTGACTGGGAATTACCCAGACTATCCAATTCCAGAAACAAACCTGCTGCAGGGGAGGAAAGATATTGTTTCCCAACCTTCTGTGCAACTTCAGTGAGAGACTGGCTTTATTTTTTGAAAATAAAAACCCCCAAGAAAACAAAACAAAAATGCCAGAAGGTCTGTGCTCTTATTGATCAGCTTCAGTGTGATACCAGTGCTGCTGGCTCTGTATTTATGTTCCCTCCTGCCCCAAATATTGTGATTCTATCAAAGAGAGTGATCTGTGAGGATGGAGACAGGGAGAAAATACCCACAGGGTCAGCATGTCATTGTGAAGGAGAAGGAATTGTTGTGTTTTAGCAAATCCTCAACAACTTGATCTGCTGGGGATATATGTTTTTCCCTTACTACTCTTTGGAATCCTGGTATTCTTCATCCAGCATGATCCCATGGTGTGCAATTGAATTGAGATTCATATGGTGCGGATTGCCATCACAAAAGCATATTTGAGGAGAATTGCCTGAACAACTTGCCATCTGAGGGGAGATGTTTACAGGATAAATGCTTTCTCCAGCCTCAATTACCTTCAAAAGTAAGTCAAAGGTTGCCATACCGAATGTAGCAAACTCTGCTGGGTAACTGCCAGGATATCAGTGATCTCCTTGTCCCCACAGGCAGGACCAGCTGTGACTCGGGGAGGGTCTGCCTTGATTTAGTCATGCTTTTTCCTAAATAGCCTTGGGGAAGTGCTTTAACTACAGGTGCTCTAGGGCTGTAAATCAGTGCCCTTTGCACTGAGTTCTGCTACAAACCTCTTTTCAGGAGTGGTGGCAGAGTTTTGTTGTTCTATCTCTTGTCATTACAGAAGTGATCAGATTTGGGACACTAAATGAAAGCAAAGTGAATTCTCACACTGGCTTTTTAAGAAGTATATTATCTTTCACATGCTTCACTAGCACATTTCAATTTGCAGCTCTGGAATAAGGATGGGCAGGAGTTACCATCTGTAACTAATGCCTTCTTGCATTGGAGGTTAATAGTCAGATTGCCTTAAAATATCTGTTAATTTATAGTTGCTAACGGAGAGTAAGGGTCTGGTTTGGGTTCTTCTATATGATTATCTGCTCAAATTCTTTATTTTGTGTACCTACCCTTAAGTAGTTGTCCTGGTTTGAGAAAAATTTGGAGGAAACGTCCAATGTGAACGTATCCTCTAATAGAAGGCATATTTCAGCAGCATCAGGTTTGGAAAGTAATTCCTCAGAGGAAAGTGAAAAAACCTATTTATTTAACAAGCAGGGTGCACGCAGGCACCAAAAAAAGAATGAATAATGTTAAATAATAGAACCTCTTGCTGTGGAGAAGAGCTGGGTAGATTCAGAGTTCTCTGTAGGTGTGGCTCTGCCCTTTCCAGGGCTGGGGCTCGGTGTGGGCTCCTCTGGGCCTCCCGGTGATGTTCTGGTGTTCCTGAACAGTTCCAGAAGGAGAGGAAAAAAGCCACAGTCCCAGGGAAAAAAACTTTCTTGCCTCAGCTAGCAAGCTAGCTAAAAAGCAAAGAATTTTAACTCTCTGTCTCTCTCCTGAGAAAAGGAGCCGAAAGCTGGGGAAAAGCAGGAAAGTTCTTTCCTCAGCTCTGCTGCAGTGAGAACGCAGGGGAATGTGTGTGTCCTTGAGCACAAAACACTCTGAAGAATCCGCCTGGCTTCTCTCCCCCCTTTCCTGGACCCTGTTTAAAGGCACAGAAAGGCACGGAATTCACGTGTGGGCGTAGAGCAGGCGATAAGGGATACAGCATCATAAAGTCACCCCAAGACAGTAGTCCATGAGCTTTACAAAGCGTACCCTTTTGTACAAAATCTTATTTTTATTAGTCATGTTTCCACTCTCTCGTATTCATAAATCATGCATCTGGCTTGAAATGAATTCTACTGGCAAGTGCTGTTAATTTACCTCAAGCTTTTAAAACCATATCTCATTGTTTTTTAAATGTTTTTTCCCCAAAGCGATGATGACCAGAAACTTTTAAAGATAACTAGTTATTTGACATTGAGAAAAACATCAAATACTGGAAGACTCGTAATGAATTCATGGTGAGGCAGAGCACTTTGGAGATGTAGATGACTACACACCTATTACATCCACTTTTCTAGATTATTAGTAAGTAGCTGTGTACAGAAAGTGTCACTCAGTAGTTGCTCATTTTCACATTCAAGCATCTGTCTTGCTCATGGCCCAAGGGGTGTGTCTTGGGTACAAATGAGCCTGGCTGAAATCTATCACGGGATCAAGCACAGTATTTCCTCCCTGCCACAGAAACCATTTGTACTTAGTGCCCACTCTGTTGTTTGCACTTTTCTGCTGGAAAACCAGACACTTTAAATGACCAGCAAAGCGATGTCTGCACTCCCTCACTGCTGGGCTGGCTGCTCCTCTTGGAGCGCGCACACCGGGGTGGTCACACCTTGTGCCACATGTCACTGCCACAGCACCGCCCAGCGTTTCATCCCTGCTGCTGCTGACACATGGCCACATCTCAAAGAACCTAATGTGATGTTTTAACAGAGTGTGCTTCATTTCTGGGCCAGTGCCTAAGGCAGGTACGAGCATATAAACCTGATGAAAGTGGTGATCCTTCTCCGTCTCGATCCCAGAAGTCTGGGATAAGGGGGGAGGAGGAGTAGTGTCTTAATACCCTGCTGTGTCTTGAAGATGCTGTGGCAATAGAAGTACTAATAATTCAAATGTTTCAGTGATTAGGCTGACGTTTACGGTTGTTTTGTGTGCTGCGTAAGGACTTACGAATTTAAGGATAGCTTGCATTTAGTTTTCCAGTTATCTGTCCATTTACATGGTTCAAAGTTCAAGGAAATGTTGAAAAGCAATTAGCCTCTCAGTGTGAGATACAGCCTTTTTTGATGTTCTGGGGTTTTTTTGTTTGGTTGGGGTTTTTTTAACAAAGGTATGAAAAATACGTTTATTCTTTGATCAAGACTGAGTTAAACCTGTTTTCTAATAACAGCAGAGGAAAGCAAAATTAGGTTTGTTCTCTTATTCTCTGCACTTTTATGCACTTACAGTGTTTATAGTTTCCAACTGTACGGTGTTTTACATTTCCTATATTTAATTTTTACTTTAAAAATACCCAAACACCTAATTCCCAGGAGAAAGAAAATTCCATGTAAACATCTGCAATCAAGGAGACGTGGTATTAAATGTGATACATGAAATACATCATTCTGATAGAAAAGTATCCTTTGCTTACTGGTTTTAAAATGCTATTAGGCTACAGTGTCAGCAAAACCTTTGCTTCTTCATTTAGTGCAGTATCTCCTGTCTCACAAAGCAGCCGGGTTCAGGCTGTAATGCCTGAGCAAGCTATCTAAAAATCTGCTGACTCTGGTTATAAACACAAATGGTGTGTGATTTAAAACTAGCAGGGAGTGTTGGGCTTTCCATGCCAGCCAATAACCATGGAAATGGTAAGTTTGTGTCTAGGTGCCACAACAGTTTAAGGCTTAGAACCATCTTAGCCACCTTCTGCGGACACCAGAAACCAAGGCACAAAGAGCAGAGGCAATTTCCTGAGGCCCTACGTGCCTGAATGACAACACCAGATTTGACTGTATTTTTTTTAAGATGGTTCTCCTTTCATAGGTCTCTGCTTATCTTCACCTATGTTTTTTACTTAGTTGTCTCTTCAATAGCAATTTTTTCTTCTTCAGAAATTGCTGGAGGTAGTGATCGGGTTTCAAAATCTTGGATCCAACCACTTGAACACATTGGTATCAGGATATTGAATGGCTCTGAATTCCCCTTTGATGGGTCAAATCTGCACGATCAATGTGAACATCTCACACTCTTTGATTGTATTTTAATTTGCATTCTGATCAGTTGGCTGGCCATTTGAATCCATCTATAGTTAGAGCTGATTTGAAAGAAACATCAAGTACACGTGTCCAATTAAACTGAAGGTATCGTGCAGCATATAAATTGCAATCCATCGTTCTTTTCAGCCTTCCTAAAATTCACTGGCTGTATTTAATTCAGAGCAGCTATCTTTGTGATTTAGGAATGTGCAACAGTAGGGCAGAGAAGGAATGAGCACAGCTCTCTGGGGTGCTTAGCCTTGGTGGTCTCAAAATGGGTCTCAACATATTTA
Organism: Dicrurus megarhynchus; assembly: GCA_013399195.1. Taxonomy (NCBI): domain Eukaryota; kingdom Metazoa; phylum Chordata; class Aves; order Passeriformes; family Dicruridae; genus Dicrurus; species Dicrurus megarhynchus. Next base: position 191,397 of record VXAD01010042.1, on the reverse strand, counting down.
TGGCCAGCTTAGCAGTGGAATGGGCAGCATATCATTTCTGTGCCCTGCTTTCCTGCTGTAACCATGCCCTGTCAGCCTGGGGCTGCTTCCCTGGGCTCCAATGGACACACCTGTCCTTACCTGCACTATGTTCTGCTACCTTTATAGGCCATGTATTGTATACATCCCAGGACATAAAGCGAAATTTGTACCTAATTTAAAATGCCATTTCAACAGCTTCTTTGTACTGCTTGCTTGTGGTCAGGAGTTCCAAGTGGCTTCTCTGATAAGCATTCCAAAACTAGACATTGATTCTGGTTTTTAATAGATGTTTTCTGTAAAAAGAGCATGAAGGGGAGATGAATCAAGCCATGTTAATGTGAACAGAGTACCTAGCTTGGAGGGGAGGGCTGGGAACTGCTATGGTCTGTGCTCACCTGGGAGGGTGAGGGAGGAAGCTGATTACACCACACTTTTGTATTAATTTTTTGGTATGCATACCCCAGATGTCTTTACCTTCCTGTTTCATTTAATATTACTATATCCCATTAATGATACAGAAACATACAGAAATTACAGAGTTCTCATGGTCACCTGTTGAGAGGGAGCTTAACCAGAACAAAAAACTATTTTTTTTTTCCTCCTGGCCTATTGCTAATGTGTCCCTAGCATGCAGTGACTGCATATTTAGTGTGTAGCAAAATCCTCTAAAACACAAGGATTAGAGGGTTTGCTTTGAAGAGAAGTTGAAGCAGAAACTACTCCCCAGTCTGTAAGTGAGAAGTTCTGGCTCCAGTGGCCTGATTCATTGTAATGTTTATAAATAGTGCCTTAAGCAAAGTAAAAAATGAGAATTTTAGCCATCCTAACATTTTTCACCAGCATGTTTAAGACAACAAACTGGGGCTAAGAAATATGTAAAATGCTTTCTAATTAAAGTAGTTCAATATACTAAAGCTTCCTGGTGCTGTAACTTTAAGGTACAATATGCATTTAATTATCCCCAAGGCAAAAATTACTTTCAGAGTGGTGTAGTTCTCCCCATACACAGAATAATATGGTTTACTGAACTGGACCAGGTTTTAGCAGGGCTTGCAACAGCAGTGATTTTAGTGGCTCCTTGGAGATTACAGAGTAAACATTTTAAAATCTCATTTATAGGAAATGCTTTATTATGGTTTTGGTCAAGCCCAATTTATTGTTAACAGGATTATAAGTGATATAAACTGAGGGTTGTTCCTGCTGGGTATTACGCACCCTCTGCTCCCTGTAAGGTTGACCAAAATTCAGCATCTTCATTTGACTACCTCATGCAGATGCATAACATTCTCACAAAAATAATATTTTTATTATCTAGCTCTCCCATAAATAAAATGTTTTATCCCAAGATAGCCCACCTCTTGTTTGTTAGATTTTTTTTTTTTTTTTTGCCTTGAAATTAGAACTCAACAAGGTGTGGAACATGTAAAACTGTCTAATAGCAGACATTGGTTTACTGTTATGACTGCCCTTGAAAAATCAACTTTTTTACTCCATCAGCATTTAATAATCAAACCTCTTAAGATTTTTAAGGAACAGGGTCTAAGTTTCTTCATAAACTTCTGAGCAAATTTTAGCTTTATTCTTTTAGTTTAACTGCCAAAATCCAGGCACAATATTTGTTATTTCAAATTCAGTTTGTACTGTTGAAACATATATTTTTCTAGACAAAGAATCTGAATCTGGTTAAAAGTTGGACTCCTGCTGTGTATTTCTGGGCTTTGTCCTTGTGTAAAATGACCTAGAAAGTAATATTGACTAAAGATGTGCAGAGCTCGGAGCAGAGACCTTATTTTAAAATATCTCAGTACTGCCTTAAAATGACCAGTAGATTCACTGAGGGACATCAAAACGTTCCGTGTGCTGTATTTCTTATTTACTCTTTGCAATTTAATTAAGGAAGGGTGAAGAAGCAGTGGGAGAGATTTCTGAAGCTGTGGTTCCCCAGAGCTGTGGGAAGTGGGAGTGTACAGCGGCTGCTGCTGCCACGGTCAGACTGAAGCGTTGGAACCCTGTCTGTTCAGGGGTTCTTTATGCCCACTTTTTCCTGAACCCTGCTGGGATTGTATTTGTTCTTGCCAGCTGATGGTGAGAGATGGTCAGTAGCTTACACAGTTGCTTCTATTCATGCACTATTCATGTCTGGTAATGTACCTCGTGGTACTTCAGTTGTAACTGTGACCCGTCGTGGCTGAAGGGGGCCAGGCAGGGTCAGGTCAGATGTAAGAAACTTGGCTGCAAACTCAAATTTTGCAGAAGCTCAGGGCTTGTAGCTGACCTCTTTTTTAGAGAAAGTAAAGTTTTGCTCTGGTGTTTCTGGTTCCTTCTGTGACCAGGAATTGAAGAACTCTGAGCTAGGATTTGGAAGAGCTTCTCCAGAAATTTCCATCTCCATTTTGCAAGCAGAAATACTTGTACACATTTACACACTTCTCAGAAGTCTTTGCTTGAAACCTTGAAGCTGTGATGTATTTTAATCTACTGGTGTTATGGTAAACATTTTGGAGATCAAGCCAAACTGTAGCAAGTTCTTAGCTGTGTGAATTTTTAAATCAAAGATATTTTCTCAAAATGTGCAGTTTGACCATGAGTTCCTCTCTGACCATCCTTTGGAAATGATCAGTAAAGAACAGGTTACACTGGGTGGTGGTGGTTTCTTTTCTTTCTTGAGTTCCTTCTGACAGTTTGTGTAGCTATTTGGACACAGTTGTTTAAAAGGAAAATGAGTAGGAAATGAGATTAATCAAGGTATTTGCTACTTCTCTCTTCATTTGCACAAGCTGTTATTTTATTACTTTTCCACTTCAATAGAGTTAGCTCGGTTGAAGGAATTAGGGGTTTGTTTGTGATGATTTGAGGGCTAGCAGAAGTTCTTGGAAATAAGAGCTGCTTTCTTCAGGATTTGTCACTTGAATTCATATCAGATGTTCAAATAAACAACCTCTGGAGGTCCCACCTGCGAGCTCGGTCCCCACTTCATTTCTTCACTCTTACTAATAGAGAAGATGCTCAGGAATTAAACTTTAATGCTTGAGTTTTAGTCAGCTGTGGTATGTAAAAAGCTGTCCTTTTTTCCCTGGCAGGAGGAAAGGAAAACAGCAACAAAACCCACTTGTGCTTATCGTGGCATTAAATAGATTATAAAATCCTGATACTAAAGTGATTATTTCCAAATCTGTAGAACAGCTTAGTAAAGTACTTGCTCATGTTTATGCTCATACTATAAATTTGAAAAAGATTAATTTTCCAACTCACTGTCTCTTAAATCAACTAATCATCAACTATGGAAAATTATGCAGAGCTCTTTGACTGTGCCATTCATGTTGTTTTTATATTTTGTGTGGAAAGTTCATCACCCTTTCCTCTTGCATCAGGAAGAAACTGCAAGCTCACAAATACATACAAGCAAAAGTAAGAAGTGATTGTGATTTTTTTTTTTTTGTTCCTGTGAAATGTTCAGAATTATGTGCGGTGTCAGTATGGCAATGGAGAAAAAAAGCATATGACATTTTTTGTTGCCAAGTACTCTGGGTACAAATATACAAATAAAGTATACAGTTAACTAAAGTCTCCCTGGTTTTGCATTGGTGAACCCAAGTTCTGCAGATCTCAGATTAATTCTCTTGGTTTATGCAATGGTTTTTAGAACCTCACTGCAGTTGGTGATGTTGCTGGTCTAATGAAAATGGATAAATGTTAACCTTGAGAATGCAACAAATGAACAGGTCAGACAAAAAACCAGTTCTCCAGTTTCTCATTTATGCAGTGACATTTAATTTGACGCATGTCTTATGCATTTCATTCTCTATCTACCAGGTATTTACCCCTCTCTGAATTTGTCTCTTAATTAACTGCAGATATATCTCAAGTTCTCTCTTTTGAGTGCTCCTTAGCCTGTTATGAAGAAATGCAAAAGCATCTGGTATGCCAGTTTTAGGCTCTTTGTGCCTCTGCGGAGAACTCCATGAGGAGGTCAATGCATCTGATGCTCTCCTAAATTGAGGGCGTTCTGTAGCCAAAGGCCCAACCTTTGGACCAAGTGCCATCTCCTCAAACCTCCCAGAGAATAATCCTCAGCACACCAGTGAAGGTTTGGTCACTGTGGCTCAACCACTTCTGAAGAAAGCAATAGTGAGTACCTGATGCCCACAGAAATAGCCTGTGAGCAGGGTTTGTGAACGTGCCCAGCCTTTAAGAAGTTGAGAAGGGCTTTGCCAGGGTGGAAGCAAGACTGTGAACCTGGTGGAGTTTAGTCCAGTGCCTAGGACTCGGTGCATGGCTCAGCTCTGCTGGGCAGGGTGCTGCCCTGACCTCTGCAGCAGCATTTCCCATAGCTGTCACTCATGAAAATGAGGGCAGAGATATCACTGCTTTGTCTTCTAGCAGTTCAAGCCCCTCCTTATGTGAGACTGGCCTGCCTTTGTGAGTTTGTGCCATGGTTAAGCTGTATCCTACTGGTGGGTCAGTTCTGTTTTGCAGGAGACAGACTTTGGCTCACACATCTGAAGGCAACCTCTGCCTCATACTGCTAAGTACCTGAATGATCAGAAGAACACAAAATCCTCTTAAACTTTGCTGAAAGAAAGGGATCACCGTGGAGGTTTCATCTTAGTGCACTGTTTCCAGAGGAAGACACAAACAAGATTCTGGAGATAAAAGTTGTAGTTTTTATTAGAGCTGCTCAGAAAATTTGATACTCTGAGGTTTTGGGAAATACTGGATTTTGACAGAAAAATATAAAAGTTTGTGGAAGCTTTCAAAAAACCTGTATACTATTTTTTCACTACCTGTAGTTTGTGTTTAGACTAATACAGTGAATATTTATAACTTTGGGGCCTCTTTTTGTAGCCCAAAGCATTTAGAGGCACTTAAAGAGAAAATTTTAAAAGCATACCTAGCAGTGTATTTCAAATCTTTTTTCAGCAGAAGCAGGTAAGTAATTAGGTGTGGATGTATGAGACCTGTCCCAAACCACAAACCAGAGAAAGTATTTAACCTGTGAACTTTGTGTGTGTGTGCTTGGCCTGAGACAACTACTTATCATGGAAAAACTCGGACTGGATGGAAATCTATCCCCAAAATTCCCAAAAATGGAAATTTAGTAGATACGATGGAATGTAGTCTCTATAGTTGTTGTTATTGTAAGCTTTTTATTAATAGATTCTGGTATACACGAATTGCAGAAGTGCCATGTATTGTTCTTTGCCTGAGCTCTTATCCAGTGATTTTGTTATTCCACAGTTTTACTTTACTGTGTCTTTTCTTTTTTTGGGGGGAGTGGAGGAGAAGGGGATTTTCTTCTTCAGAACAGATTCTGCTGGAATCTAAATTTTCCAGCTGAACCATATGTTCATAGGAAAAACTCTTGCCTAAGCAGAACAGCATTTCTTGAAAAGGAATTATTTCTCGTAAAGATCTTGGCTGGCTGTATTGTAGAGCTCATTTGACCAGCAGTTCAGGAGACAGGACTTGAGGAAGCACCAGAGACACTTCTTATACCTCTATAATTTTCCTTTTATTTTTTTAATTGACTGATTGAGATCACATCTGTGAACTGTTCCACTATAATTTTGGCATTGTAACTCATGGTTTGATTTCATTAAAATGGTTACTTACCTTTTCCTTCACATGAAATCGACTGCTGGCTTGGTGAGTAGTTAATTCTTTGTCCTTATGAAAAAATGCACTGTCCTGATTGTGATCATTCTGCTTTAAACATATGTGTGAAAGTCATTAAATATCTTGAAAGAGACGAAAGTCATTAAATATCTTGAAAGACGGGATATTCAGAACTACATGAGATTTTTCTCTGAGGTGATTCCTGCATTTCCTAGAGCTGTGTGGAAGGAGTTTCTGTTTATATGCTAAATGCTACAGCTTCTGCATAGGCAAAACACCCACCTAAACTTCTTGGCATATGACAGTTTTTGTTTGTAAGATCTTGTCTTAGCTTTTTTAAATGTGGAAAAACAAGTCTCTTTTTAAATGACAGGGAGAACAAATCGTGTTCATAATTTTTCATTCTGTTTCCATAGTGTGATTTTTCAATTTAGGGGTGCCATATTTATAAGTACAGCTGTTGTGTCATTGCTCTTGTTGATGTTGTTAAACAGCTCTAAACCCAGACTGAAACAGTTATGGCCTTTTTTTTAATGTTATCATGATGGAAAGCAGAATCTGTCATGCTTAATGCATGGTAAGGCCAGACTAGAAGCCTTTATTCAATGTTTAAGATTTCAACAATAGAAACAGGAGACATGTTAGATTTAGAGTTAGATTAGATTAGATTAGTTTAGATTAGATTAAATCTCTCCCTATACATTTAGGATTGCCAAATTGAGTCATTTTGGAGGTGTCTGTAATTTTTCTCAAGTTTTAAATTCTGTGCAGGTACTATTCGCTTGTACACTTCCAAAGCAGGATTTTTCAGCATTTTGGCACTAAAATCCCAAACCTTGGTTTGTCTAAGGACTGCTGAGGAAATTTGCACATCCTTTTTACCCCACATGCATACATGCTGACCTTCTATTACTATGAGCTAATTTGTACTGTTGGAAGTTCTGCCTTATCCATATCCCTTCATCTAGAATTTTTTCTAGACAAACGAAGAAATTGAGAATTTTAAAAAGTTTGAAGTAGATCAGCATTAACAAATCCTGCCTTGGTTTCCAGACACAAGTGATAATTCTGACCACACAAATGCTGATCTCAGTCTAGTCCTGTGGTCTGTATGTCCTGATCCTTTCAGAACTCTTGGTGGGGGTGAACAACTCTCAGTGGCTTTCCAGAATTCTGATGCTCTGAGAAAGATCAAATGAATTCTATCAGCAGGAAAAGGCTGATGCCAGAGACAGTGCATCCACCTCAGTGGAGTCCCTCAATATATATAACTGAGGCTGAATTTGTTGTTTGTGTGTGCAAAAGGAATTGATGAAGGTGCCATCTGTGGCAGAGGACAGATTACTCTGACATAAAAGTATAGAAATCCTCTAGCCTATATTCCTTGTATTCTTCTTTTTCTCTTAACTTCTATTATCATTTGGTAATGTTTGCTTCATTGGCAACTTCATGATGATACCAAAGAATCCGAGGGTGTTAAAGTAGAACACTCCACATGGGAGAATCCATCAATTCAGATTTTTTTAACATGGTCAAGGAGAAGGTCAAGTGGTGGTATAAATTGCACTGGTTTTGACAGCCTCTGGACTTTCTTTGTGTTTAGATCAGTTTCTGAATTTCCCTGTGCTGCCCGTGGAAACTATTCTTTCCTGGTACTCGAGTCTGTCATGCAAAAGGAGTTTAATGATATCCTAAGAGAGACTCATCTATACCTTCACTAAGCCAGTGTTTCCCAGACAACATGGTGCTGTAATCAAAGCAGCTGAAACCTTTCACTTCTGTTTGGGCTGGATGCAGAATCATTTTCTCAGGAGTTGAAAAGTTCAGAAGGAGAATGAATAAGATCATTTTCCCTCTATACTTGACAAAATCCTACAGTGTAGGCTAGACCTCCTTGCTCTCGCATCATTACATGTAGAGAAATGTTAGGACTTTCATTGCAGACTTGCTCAAGGCACATTGTGCAAGCTCCAGAAGAACATATGCTTGAAATTGTCCAGCACAATTTTCAGGAGAGAATGGCAAGAACAGCAAGAAAGTAATACAAACTTGAGCAAATGCTGAAATAAAGAGTGTCACTCTGTGTTGTAAAAGCTCAGAAGGAGATTGAAATCGTCACTCTCTGCTTCACAGCCCCCATCCTTCATGTCTCCTCATTTCACCTGCATCTGCACAGTGATCTGTGGTACTTGAGGAAACGGCATGAGCAGAGAATGACTAACTCTGACAAAGTATGTGGGGTCTACTCTTGGCCTGATCCTCTTCAGAGCTACAGAACTTGGACAGGATCCAAAAAGTGAGGAGAGTGAGCATTGGGTATCATCTCTGTCCCCTGCATTTGGAGATGCTACAGGGACAAGTAGTGTGAAAAAAATCCAAGGCTCCCCTGAGAGCTGCTCTTCTTTCCCAGGGCTCCCCTGTGCTCAGGTTGCTGCTGGAGTCTCCCTTCCAATGACCAGTTTGGCATCAGGATTTTTGTCACTGCCATGTTGACAACAACTCCCTCCTGATCTCCTGGGGCTTCTCTGCCTTCATTGCATCACCTCAGCAGCACCCAGGGATCATGGCAGGCATAGAATTAGCTCAGCTTTTCGTAGGTGGTGAGTGCAGAAAATGTGTTGCCTATATTCACTATTTTTAAAGGGAATTTCATTTTCCCACCCTTCCCGCCTGACACTTTATAAAGGAAGGGATAGGATTGTATTTCTCATAAAACCAAATTTTTCCTTGTCTTTTGGTCTGGAGGAATCTCCTTATCATAGGAAGCTGCAGCTTCTTCAGCCTCCAGATGAATAGCAAGACTGTTTTTGCAAAGTGGTTCTTTTCTAAACCTTGTTTCTCAGGAATTGAAAACAAATGATGTGTCTTGCTGACTTAATATTCCCTCAGGGTTGCTTGTACAGAAAGGTTATGGCTTTCGTGGAGTGATAATCTACCATCTAATGAGTCTTCCAGCACAAGGAAAGGCCTGATCTTCTTGTAATGAAAGACAGGCACCAGAGAAGAAACAAAACAAAACCCTTGAATAAAAACCTTCTGTATTTTCTCTGTTCCTCACAGAGTGATGAGTCAGTGACCAAATTTTTGCTTTCAACCTTTTGGCTGTTGGACGAAGAACATGACAAAGACAAAGTCATAATTATATTTTAATAAAAAGTAACAAAGTTGGAAGACGGTTTTATTGCCTGATTGTACCTAACTGTTGATCTACCTCTCTTCTTCATCACACCATCAGCGCTAGGGAAAGAGAAGGCAAATGCTGAAGAAGAGAGAGACAAAAATAAAAGAAAACTGCTTCTGTCAACCAGTAGCATTTTCATGGGTTACAATCTGCGTGGTTTGATGGGGCAAAACTCAGCTTGCATTTTAGGGCTCCCACAGCCAATGCTGTGTATCTCAGAACCAGCTCCGAGTGACCAATACTGAATGCTGGCTGAACCAGGGATTGGGGACTTGCAGGGGAATTTCCCAATCAACAGGGCCTGTCTCACCCCCTTGCTTGCTTTGTCCTTGCACATATGTAGTATGTTATATAGAAGCATGTACCACAGACCAGTGCATTTTGGAATGACATCATGCTGATAGTTGAGGTGGGATTTTGATCTCACCTTCTAAACAGAAAAAAGGGGGTTTCAACTCAAGTGCCCATCTTTTTAGCCAGACTGCTCTTTGCATTCACCAGCAGAGTTTTGCAGAGTTTTGGGCAAGAAAAATTTTTGAAAAACCCTTACTACCAGCACCTTAGGGATCTCAAGCAGCCTGGGTGTAGTTGTACAGAACGGACTCATTTTGGACCACAAATTAGCATAATTTCATGTCCATGTTGAAAGGGATATGGACAAAACAGTTTACAACTTCCCCTTTCTCTCAGTAAGAGCACTGATTCATGTTCATAGTCATTCAAAATGCAGAATTATGAGTTAGATCCATCTGTAATTGTGGTTTTTATTTCCAGTCTCCCCTAACACTGAGCTATTAAATTCACAAACAGGAAGTAGACATGCATCTGTTAACATGATTAATTTAAAGATTTACTTGTAAACTAAGATCTTTTCTTCTAGGGTAACCTCCCTTAGGTATTTAATTCGTACAGCGTATTTTTCCAGCCCTTTCTTTGTAGAACATAAAATACCAATTGAGCATTTGGCTTTATGGCTGCTGGTGGAACTGGGAAAAGAAGGTAAGCATTCAGTCCCATACTCTTGCTCCAAAAATCTAAAAATCCAGTAACAATCACTTTTATTTTACTGTGTTATGTTCTTGGCGTACTGTGGGAGATCTTGCCCTTAAAACCACATTTTCTACATTGAATTTTTCAGTACTTTCTCTTTCCTGTTTTACAATGAAACTGAAGGTAACAATACATTTTTACTAGAGGGAAAACTTTCCCTTGAAGGAAAGATTATTTTTAAGAATTCTTCAACATATGCTGTTTATTCTGAGGGAAGAAAAGATGTAAAAATTTCATGAAGTAATCAAAACTTGAAAAGAGCAGAGAGGCATTGCTCGATCAATGGCTTTGAGGGCTGTGTTTGCCAACACATTCACTCACTAACTGAGTTTGACACTGAAAGTGTCACATTTCTGGTTTTAGTTCACTGCCCTGAGGTTTTAAGCAAGACGTGTTACAGAAAGACATGTTCTAATGCTTTGTAAAGTGACAAAATTTGCTTTCATTCTGTCAAATTATAGTCCTGTGAGCATTAACTAACTAGTGTGGTATTGGGGTGGATCCACGTGCATCAGACAACAGGATTACACCAGGATTATTAGAGGTCGTGCCCTCTACTGAAACTTTGTATGACTCCCAGAGCTGTGGTTTGCAGCATGAAACACCAATTACTGCCAGAGAGATTGGTAATCAGTGCTGATTAACAGCAGAAGGCTTTTTGAACACAGGACTGTATGGAGGGAAACATGCCCAGCAGGTGCCCTCTCCGGTATTTAATTATGAGAGAACCTGATGGAGAGAGGTGTTTACAGGACTGGCTCTGGATTACCTACAAGGGCTTTCTCACACCAAAGGTTTAAAAGAAAGCTCACAGTGGTGTCAGGCACAGGTTGGGACATCAGCTCAATTAGAGCTAATTAATGTCCTGTGAGCACTTTGTTTTTTCAGCTATGTTGCATAACATCATGCGTGGTGCTTCACTGCACAAGAGCTTTTTGCTGTGGGCTGGAAAAGTCTGACTCTTAAGTGTCTTAAATCAAAGAGCTCCAAGATGCTGCTATTGAAAGTCATAGTTTGCAAACGATCTTTGGGGGATTTAGGTGTCAAGGCTATGACCAATGTTGATTTTTTTGGTGTGTGGGTGGATGCTTAAGTGCCATATAGATGTATGAGGTACTGCAGTTAATGGGTTTGACTGGGTTGAGCATGGGTGTTTTGGAACACCCATGAAGTTCGGGATCAGCTGATGTGCTGTTCCCTGAAGAACTAGCTTAGAGTAAGCAGAAGTTAAATAGAAAACTGAAGTGAGGTATTCTCTGTGTGAAGAAAACTGAAATATTTTGAACACTTGGTCGTTTGTTGCACAGATCAAAAATTATTTTTGATCAAAGTCTCTTCAGTTTATTTTGAAATGAGTCAGTGAACTTGGCATAACTCTTAATGAACCCAGGTGGTAGGAATGTTTGTCTGACTGTTGTCCCAGAGAAGCAGGTGTGTGTTCATCCCTGATTTTGCCTGGAGTGAAGTTCAATCAGTTCTCAGTGCCGGCTTTTGAGAAGCCTGTGTTTGGTGCCCAGATCTCAGTGATCTCCCTCACACCTGACAGTACTTGGTGCTCTTGTTTGCCGTGCTGGTGGGTAGACCAAGGAATAAAGAGATGCTGGATATCAGCCTTGCTTTCTGCTTCTTAATAGAAAGTTGCTGTAAAGGTTGTTTCTAGGTCAGGCTGATGGGCAGTGAGCAAACATTTGCAGTGCTGCCTCTAGTCCATAATTGCTCTGAAGATAACAGAGCAAGGCACGTCAGTCCAACACAGCAAAGGTAAAGGTGACCACGATGGGCTGAGAATATTGTACCTGAGCTTCTGCATAAAGCTTTCTCAAAGTGAAAATTTGCAAATTATTTTCTTCTTTCAAAAAAACCCCTAGGGAAGTAGGAGCATCGGTTTGAATAGGTTTTCAGATTGGAACAGACTGGCTGATGAAAATGTGAGAAGTAGCAGTGCCAGTACCTGCTCTCTGACAGTAATGGATTGTGAGAGAATGGAGGCCTGCAGCCTTTCCTCAGCTCCTCCAAAAAGTTCCAGTACTTTGGGTCAGGTGTATCCTCACAGTGTCTCTACCAAGGCTTCTGCACAGAGGAGCCTCTGGCTTGGTTAGAGCATTGAGGTGTTACCATTCTCTTAATAGAAATTAATTCTTTTCATCCTCTTTTTCTGTCTCCTCATTTTGAAGATCTTTTAAGGTGTCTTCTGAGGTAGCTGTGAGATCACTGGAGACAGACAATGCACTTCCTTGATCTTCAAAATGATATTGTGATAAATACAAATTTAATATTTTTCAGTATTTTGTTCAGTCACTTTTTGCAATCTCTAACAGTTTAAGAAATTTAACATTTCCATCGTTCGCTGAGCGAGTCACCCAGAAGGATAGGACACATACATTTAGTCTTGAATTACTGAAATATTTGTGTATGTGTATATGCAGTGGTCTCAAGACTTGCACATTTTAAATACAATGAGTACAATGTTACCAAGTTAGCAAATGATACTGAGGCTTTCCACATTAGTTTTTTGTTAAAGGAGAAGTCAGTGATCTGAAGCCTGAATTTATGCTCAGAAAATTGCTTTTCTTCCTACAGCATGGGTTCTTGAGCAGAGGCAGGCTCAAACAATATGTTGAAAATTATCTTTTCACAGAACTTTGATCAAAGTACAAATGTCCTTGCCTCAGGAAGCAGTTTGTTTTCCCTTGAGAAGTGATGCTGGAAAAATCAAAGAGAGCAGACTCTTCTTGCTGGCCAAAACTCATCTGTGAATAAATTGCATCACAAAGCTACCAGCAACGTAACATTTTCCAAGACCATATCATGCTGTTGCTGTAAGAAAAGTTATTTGTAGAACTCAGCATTGGATGGGAACTCTTGCCATAACAATATTACTAGAACCTATTATTGTTTATAATGCAATAGTGTATAGTCATCTAATGATATTTCTGATTTAGTGGAATCCAGACCTAACCAGTTTTTGCCAGTTTCATTATTTGCCTGTTTGGAAGTTTTTTTCTGTGAAATTATTTTGAAGCCTTTTGTAGGAACATACCTATATTAGTCATTTGTTGTTTTCAGTATGAAAAAAAAATAAAAATTGTAATTACTAGATCTCATTTGTCTCCTAAAGGATCCAAAGGAACTATCTAAATAACACTAAATTTCCACTGATGTATCATTTTACTTATTTTCTTTAGCTTCTTTGTTCCAAAGCTGAGAATCAGGGCTTCTTTTTTGCTTCTTAATACAAATTTTTGGAACCCAGGAATCCTCATGTGTCAAGAGTCTCTGAATGTTGTTCATGATGTGCAATTTTGCCTTTTGGTTTTTTTTAGATTTTCCCTTTTACTGAAAATACCTGCTTCTCATTCTTTTATATGCAGTGTCACAGTTCTAAATAGAGAAATTCTGGTGAAAAATTATTGTGTTTACTACATCCTTTTTGGTGTGCCAATATTATTTTCATGTGTTTTCACATGCTTTGGAAGATGAGAATTCCTTCTTCCATCCAGACTCTCTCTTTAAAGAGTCATCTGCGCTGCCAGAAGAGTTTCAGCTCAACTTTCCTTTGTCATCCCCCGAAAAGAAGAATGCATCTGCAGCTAAGACTTTTAATGTGATTGATTGAAAGACAGAATTCTTTTGGTAATGGTGAATTCATCTCTAATTTCACACCAGATTGCAAGGTTGAGTAATACTGTTGGAATCCTTCCCCAGCAATTGGTCAGTGGAATCCCTAGTGAGTCAGGGGTGGGCTTGTTAAAGGAAAACTTTTCAAATGTGTGCTAAGTTTTGCTCCTGGCAGTTTTTGCTGAATGTTTCAAGTTGTAGTGTCTAGCACAGGCTGGACACAGCTGCTGTACAATGTCAGCTTGTGCACACTCTTTTAGCAGGCTTGGCTGAAAGAACATCTCAAAGTGCTGTTCAGGCCACCTGTTGCTTTCATGGATTATTCCCACACCTCTGTGGAATATAAATGATTCAGCTTCAGTTCTCTGTTCTGTGGAAGTGAAGAGAGATGAAGAAAATGTGCATAGGAAAAACAACTTAGGAGAAAACTGGGTCACGGCACTCAAAGGCCACTGTCAAGAAAATGGCTTTGCATGAGAGCTAAGAGTAGGTAGATCTATTCAGATGAGAAAGAATAATTTAGATAGGAATCTGAACCTTGGTGGGAAACTTGTACAAATACTTGCTGAGTTTCTCATTAGCCCACTCACGTTGGCAGGTGCAATAGAGCATAGCTGGGGGTAACCCTAGATCTGGTCAGAAGCAGAGTCCTGCCCATTTTCATTACTACTCAGGCACGATTCCAAAGACTGCAGACATTTAGTATCCTTCTGGTATTTTTTTAGCTAGTTTAAATGCATTAAGTGGAACTAGCCTCTTTGGAGACTAAGTGTCCCATTTATTCAGAGACATCTTCCTGCAATGTCTTCCTGCCAGTATGTTTAAACCACAAGCTACAGGAAGAATTTTAGTAGCTAGAAAAGGATTTAGTCTTCACAGTCTGCACAGACTTCCCAGCAGAATGTTCAAGATAACCTCACCCTGAAATGGGGAAGGAATAGCTAAAGGGTGAAAATATGAATCATCAGCTTTTGTGCTTCAGCAGGCATCACATAAATATGAATAGAGCATCCTTGTCTATTGGAATTAGGTCTGTGTCTGTCTCAAGTTCCTGCCCCTAGAAGTTTTCCTTTTCTCTGTGCCTCAGCTGACTTCTTTACACTGTCACTCCAGCTGCCCTGGCCCCTACATACGTTTCTGTTGACACCTTGACTTCATTGTTGATGCATAATCCTCATATTGACATAATTTTTTCTTTAGGATAAGTTTAGAGATGAGTGACTATTGAACTCAAATAAATTTTGTAGTTGTTTGCATAAAAATAGAGGGGTTTTTTTATATTTAGCAGATGTTTTTCAGTAGAATTTAGAGATGCAACTGAAGAAATAGTCCAACATTGAATTTCAGTTTGTCCTCAGAGGTGATAACCTCTGAGATATCAGGGTTGGTAATCTAGAGACTTGACAGTTTCAGAAGAAAATAAAAAGAAAGAAAGAAAAAGAAGGGGGGATAGGGCTTTGACCCTGCTGAACTGTCTGAACCTAAAAGGCTCTTTGCTTCTAATAGATTTTGATCACTATCAGCTTTTACCTGAGTAACACGTATGACTTGAAGTTAGGAACATAAGACTGGGAAAAATCAGTAGGATTGTAAGAGCTGGGGCATTAGTCTGTGCCTTTCTGGTCTCTCTGCTGTAATGGAATTTTTTTTTCCTCTCTGCAAATGTACTGAAGTTCACTAGTCTCACCCATTTGTACAGAGATTGCTTATTTCAGGAGGCTGTGTTCTGTCTTTAATCTGCTGTCTTTGCCCTGTCCCCATTCTTTCTTCTTTTCCTTCCTTATAAGTCCTCATCTTCATCCCCTCATTTCCCAGTAAATTATGTTGAAAGTCACTATTAAAATTCTTTTATAGGATTTTTTTTCCTCAGGCATTTTTAGATAGGTTTTCTGATTCACACCTTTCAGTTACAGTTATATGCTCTTTCTGATATTACCAGATATTTCTGTGAGGTTTGTAAGTACACAATTATTCATAAAGATTATACTGGGAAAAGAACAACAGCTGAGGTCTCTTCTGGACTGTAATTTTTGCAGCTCAGTTTCCCACCCTAGAAAGATCACTCCACTCATTTTTCAGTGGCTTTCTTGCTGAAACGTTTCACGGATGCCTGGTGTCCTTTAGAGAATGTTGAATAGCACACAGAGTGTTTCTTTGCTTTTGGCTCATGGCTGTACTCTGACATCCCAAGGGCTGGAGGAAAGGGAAAACAAAAGGAGGCTGAGGCGGGAGTTTACATAGTGAAAGAGTCAATCCATGCTGGCATTTAAGTATTTAAATGCACTGGTTTGTTTGCCTCGCGCTAGGCTGTTGTTTTGGACAGTTGAACTGAAGGGCTCAAAGAGCACCTGTCTTCCCATCTCATGTAAACCACAAAGTACAACTGCAGTGGGATGTGGTCACAGTCCTGGCTGCCTCTGGGGCATTGTGCCAGTTGGCCAAGGGAGGGGATTGTCCTGCTCTGCACTGATGCGGCCTCACCTTGAGACCTGTGAGCAGTTTTGGGCACAACAATCTAAGAAAGACGTTAAACTATTACAAAATGTCCAAAGGACAGCCACAAAGATGGTGAAGGGCCTTGAGGGGAAGCCATATGAGGTCACTTGGTCTGTTCATCCTAGAGGAGACTGAGGGGAGACCTCATTGCAGTTGCAACTTCCTCGTGAGGGGAAGAGCAGGGGCAGGCACTGATCTCTGCTCTGTGGTGACCAGTGACAGGACCTGAGGAAATGGCCTGAAGTTGTGTCAGGAGAGATTTAGTTTGGGTATTAGGAAAAGGTTTTTCACCCAGAGGGTGGCTGGGCACTGGCACAGGCTCCCCAAGGCAGTGGTCAGAGCTCCAAGGCTGACAGAGTTCAGGAAGCATTTGGACAACGCTCTCAGGCACATGGTGTGACCCTTGGGGTGTTCTGTGCAGGGCCAGGAGCTGGGCTCGATGAACCTGGTGGGTCCCTTCCAGCTCAGCATATTCTGTGATTCTGTGTCAGAGACAGCTAGTCCTGTTGCATATATTTTGGCTGACTTTCTCTTATCCACATGCTGTCTGTACTCTGCCTCAGTCCTTGCTTGCTAGTGCTGTGCTTTTCCATCTCCCCCTCTATCCTTTTTCCTGGCTTCTGCTCTTTGACTCACTCACCAAGAGATGAATTTTCTGGCCTGGATATGAGCTGCCCATGTTCTCTAGTGCCCTGTTTGCAAAGACATGTATACATTTCGGAGTTTTGAATGTTGCCCTTTGCTAGCACAAAGTAACAAGAAGAAATAACCTTTCCTCCTTTCTTCCTTCCCCTTCTGTTTATAGAGAATTGTGACCGGAAAAAAAGCCCCAACAAAGATAAACCAAGTACAGAGCAGGATGTGTAATAGGGTCTGAAGGGCTTCCCTCCAGGGAGAAGCTGCTTGAGACTTACTAACTTTTGCACATTTTACAGGAAGATGATTCTTTCACTCTGGTTTCAGAGGGAAAAAAGGTCTGAAACATTTGACAGAGGCTTCATTAATAGCTCTTTATGTTCTTCTAGCTTTTTGCATTTTCAAGCCCTCCATCAACAGGAACAAAGCACAGATTACTTCAATAAGCTGATAATAATATGCATTTTCTTATTCATGTATCCTGTTTCAGTACACGTTAAGTTCATTCAAGTGAAGCTCTGAGTCTATAGCTGAAAAGGAAAAATTGAAGATGTGGCCACTATTGATCCTCCAGTAGCATTGATCTGGGAGCACCAGTAATTCAGCATGCTTTGTTAAAGAAATCAATAGTGAAGACAAAGATCTTTAGCCAGTGGAACATCTTCTACCCGTGCAGGATCACAGAATGGTTGAGGTTGAAGGGCACCTCTGGAAATCACTCAGTCCAGCCCCTTTGCTCAAGGCAGAGCCAAACCCAGGGTATTAGTACATAATGATAAGGTGCTACCTGAGCCTCCTCTTCTCCAGGCTCAACAATCCCAACTCTCTCAGCCTCTCCTTGTATGTTAGTTCCTCCATTCCATACTGGCCATTATCTGAGCTGTTCATCTAACACCCACTTATCAAAGTATCTGGAAGTATTCCTCCTGTAGGGCTGAGAAATTTCTCTTCTACTGGCACAATTCCTGTCTGAGTTACCTGAAGTGGGATGTTTATGGAAACAGAGTTCAGGGCTTCTGGCAGAGGGGGGCCTGCCTCATCCATCTGTCCTGGAAAGAGTGTTGCTGCTCAGACAGGTTGCCACATTCACTGCTTGGACCTCAGGCTGCAGTTTATAGGAGCCTTTAGCAGAGTGTTGTGGTGTACTCCTGTGTGTTGCATCTTTGCTTCACCCCTTTCATAATAAGTGGACTTCTTGAAGCTTTTTTTAGTGGTGTATTGAGGATTTTGGAATGTCTTTCCCTGGTACTTCATATTCAAGCTCAGGAGATTACCTTATGCAATAGTACTCTCTTAAAACACTGGCAGGTCTTGTTCCAGAAGTAACTATATTATGCTCTTATATATCACTATGGTCAGAGGAATAAACCTGATTTTTTTGTTTAGTCAGAGTTTAGTAAAATTGAATTCACTTTGTTTGTCCACTCAGTGGTGTGTGGTTGAACAGAAATTCTTAAGGGAAGAATCTCAGTGTGTGCTTTTGAGCCAATTCCATTATTTTCTGTATAATCATTGCTGTCTGAGAACTTAGATGTCTAACTAAAAAAAGTTATAAGGCAAGTTCTTAAATTTACGCGGTTTGCATAAGCAGGCGTGAAACATAAAAAATAGATTCACCATTTCTTTTATTGCAGTGGGGTGGTGATTTACATGGGACATTACCTGCTTGGAAATGAATATTTTGCAGCCACCAAGGGCCTCAGGATATAAATTTGTCCCTGTGAAAGTAGAAGGCGAGAGGAGATGCCCCAAGTTATTTTTTTTTCCCCATACAGTAGAAATTGCAAAACATATAAAGAGCAGGATGGGATAGTTGGCGTTACTTGTACTCGGCATACTCTGAAAGGGGTTTGTTCACATTTGCAAAGCAAAAACAAAAATCTGGAATGCTGAAACAGAAAATGACCAACTGCAACCAAAGCATTTGCTGCCTGTTTGTTCTGAATGTGCAGTTGGCCTTGGTCTTTTAATTATAATCTGTAGAGATGGCTCTGTTCCCTACCCACCCTGGGGCTTCCAGGAGCACTGAGTGCTTAGGGCTTGGGCTGCTAATGCTATGATTGAAACAGCTGCTCTGCTTTCTAAGTACTTTATTCATTCACCTTCTAAAATGTTGATGGATCTGTGGCATGTTCTGGGCCTTTTCTGTAGATATGAATCTCAAACACAGCCACTTGCTAGATAGAACTAGTGAAGAGCATTTGCCACAGCTTTTAGTGTGCTGTCTCAGCTTTCAAAGAGGGAAGAAAATGGGAGGAGGGGACAAGAAGGCTGCTCTGAGGCCGTAGTGGTCTTTGGACTAAATTCACTTCACCTACAAGACCAGGTGTCCTAATTCTCTCTTACTCTCAATGACTTAAACTGCAAGCAAATGTAAAATATTAATAGGCCAAAAGGTCATTATTTTTACATTTTGCACTGGTTTTTAAATTAGCTGACACAGAGAAATGCCTCTTGGAATCGTGCTGTAAATGAGCAGCGCCTTGGGAGGGCCTGGCACTAATTCACAAAGGCCCCAGGCCAGGGGTTGCTCTGCAGCCCCTCCTTTCTCTCTTGCCTTGGGACAGCAGTGACCAGACTAAGTTGCTGCAGAAGTCCTTGGTAAAGTTTGAGAACTTCATGCAGCTGATAGAAGCTGAAATATAGCCATGGTCTTTCTCTCTGTGCCTTCCTTTACCCACTGTTTTTCCTTATCCTTGCATTCAGCCCATTTCTGAATTGCTGTCTAGAAAAGGAGAGTTTAGTCATCATGTCAGGTGAATTCCACTTAATTAGTGGAAAGTCATCCCAGTGTGGGCTAATGGCAAAGCTGGTATGAGGCTGACAGTGGCTAACATGAATATGTTCAGTGGGGCTGCAGCAGAAATGGAGTTATAGACTAAAACACAATCACTTGACTGCTCTGATGGAGCTTTAGCTTAATTTCATCTTCCTTCAGCTCACTGCTCAGCACATCCTACGGACTGAGGCAACTTTAACCTCTTTGTGACCAGAATTCAGAATATCCTGAAGCAATTTACCCAAGCAAGAAGGCTGCAGGAGCATTTGGATTTGAACTCTTAATTCCTCAGGAGCTGGTTCACCCAAGAATGAGCTGAAACTGCATAAAATCTTTGTGCTAGGCAGTGGTAAGGGCTGCTGTGGTGCATAGCCTGGTTTTTATTGAACAGTATTGATTGTTCTTGGCAGATACGGAGCCTGAGAGCTTTGTGGTTATGCCTGTTAGGGAACATTAGAGGTCATTGTGAGACTTTGAGAGTCAATAAATCTAAATTTTGATGAAAAAGGCAAAATTCTACTTCAAAGTAGGCAACCCATGCAGAAAAGTAGTGAGGGAGGAAAGAAAGAGTGGAAATTTTACTGTATTTCATATCAGACCACAGAACTTGAATTATGGTTGTATTCTGCTCAAAAGAGGAAGAACAGCAAGGACATAGCTCTAGAAAAGAGTGCATTGAAAAATCCTCTTGATGTGGCATGAAACAGATAATTAATGTTAGGAAATGCAGTCTTGGTGTTGCTCCCTAGTTCACGCTGCCTGTAGGTGACCTGACAATATGTACCCTTGCATGTGGATATTTTGCATACCTGAAGCCTTTGCTGTCTGAAGTGATCCAAGGTTGTTGCAGGTTCATATAGGAAAACTCATCCTTGTTCACAGTTTAATTTGCATGTTATATTCAAGACAGGGTTTAAGTCAGAGCGTAGGAATAGTGCCTGGGTTTGTTTGGCCTTTTTCACTGAGCTGGGTATTAAGTTAATCAAGCCTTACAATACCCCCAGGCACCAAGTATACCTTTTAATGCTGATCTTCATAGAAATGTCACAGTGTTTCTAAAGTCACATTAAATATCATGGCAAGGACCTTTTTCTTCATTTTTGCCCTGTGAGGGAACTATGGAATGGTTTTCTTGCCAGCCTTTGCCCAATACAAGTGATCTTGTAAGTGGGACTTGCTCTTTGAGGCTAAGTTCATATTTCTGTGCTTCTGAGATTTCCAGGATGCTGCAGTGCATGGTCTTCTTCCGAGAAGGGTGTCTAAAGGCAAGAGCTATCCCAGAAAATATTATTGAATTGCAATTACTGATGCTGTTAGGAAAAAAAAAAAAAGGACTACTTGAATTTGAAAAACAACTTAATGTGATACTGAGATGAACAGCATTGTCAGGACAGCTGTTTTGGGAATGCATGAAAAGGCTTTGGTACTTTTTTTATCAGTAAATACTAAAGACAGTCATCATGTTTTCATGTGCTTTTAAAATCACTGTTCAAAACCACCTTCAACTTCATTGGCAATATTAACCCAAGGAAATGAGCTTTTTGGTTTAGGAACCTTTTTATTTGATTGTGAGGAGCCAGTATAGTATACTGGAACATCTTGTGGAGTCTGTTTTCTATGCATGTTTCTTGTCAAGACTTTTCTTATTTATGCTCAAAGGAAGTGCGTGTGCCAAATGTTGAGATTAACAGGCAAATGTATGCTGAGATAAATAAAACATCTCTGTGCTCCAGGTTCTGGGAAGCTGAGAAACCTGACAGTGGCTTAAACTCGTACCTGCAGGTAGTGACAGATGCAGTTGGTTACCCCTGACTTCCCTTCTGGATGTTCAGCGTGGCCTGCTCCCATTCTCTTTCAGAAATATCTAATACTAAATGTGGGAGATTTAGATCAGTGGGGTAGAAACAGTCTCAACATATGTGGGAAAACTAGACTTGACTGCTGGTAGCGCTTTTGGACCTACCCAGCAGATGTTACTGGTGTATCTATTGCAAATGTGGTAAGATGGTGCAGACATTGTTGTCAGCTCTGGACATTGCAGTGAGTGCTGCCATGCTGAAAGCTGTGCAATCCTCACTTTGGTGGCATTTCTGTCTCTTCAAAGTTGACATTTCAGTTGTTAAGTGGTATGATCTGTCTGACTCCTGAAGTGTCATTTGCTCTGAAGAGCAGACACCGGCCTCACAAGTTCCTTGTCTTTGAGTACACTGACAAAATGATTGTTTTAGTCACTCTCCTTTTTATTTTAACTTCCTTCTCCATTCAAAATTGAGTCATACAATTCAAAGGCCCCCTTCCCCAACAGGTTAACTCTTAAAATACCTGCTGCATAAGCAGTAATGGACAAAGCCTTTCTGCATTCTTAGGCTCATCTTTCCCAATTCACATCCTTCCCAATGAATCATTTCTTTCAAAGCTCTGTTTGAAGGAAGTAAATTAAATTGGAAGAGGAAGTTATTCACAGGAAATACATCTTCCATTTTCAGCCCTGCAGTTACCTTTCGTGTTACCCCTCGCATTGCTTGTGTGTGGATATCCTCTGTTTTGTAGTTATATGGGAAGCATTTCACTTCTCTTTGTTCTGCACCCTGTTTTATTCTTGTTTGCTTATCTATTTTGCTTCTCATATGGCACACAGTATGCCCAGTGCAATCATACGCTACCTCTGTGCTGCAGGCAAAGACTGGAAACAGCTGGAGTTGTGGGAAAGGTGGTATTTGCTGAGGATTATCTGCCAGCCTTTTTTGTTTCTGGGATTCTCTAATACCCAGTCAGACTAATTTTTTTTTTTCTAACCAGACAGCTTTTCATGGCATTTGACCTGATGAAATGGGTTTTAGGAGCCTCTAAGAGGAGGTTAGGGACTGTCTTGTAGTGGGTGGGAATGCCTGGAATAGATGATCTGTAAATCCTTCTGAGCCTAATGATTCAAATGTTTCTTCATCTAGTCTTTAATCTTTCTTTAGCTATATTGGTATCTGATTTTTAAGTCTAGGTTATTACAGCTGCTAGATAATTGCAACATATTCCTAAAGGATACACAGTTAAGCACAGCTGTTCTCTTAAGTGAAATCTTCTCTCTCATTCACTCTTTGAACCTAACTTTGAACCTAAAATCTTTCATGGCTTTATTTTCACCAGGCAGGTGGTGAGAAAACACAATATTCCCACTTCCCTTTACCTGTGCCATGGAGAGCCATTGCTGAGTGTGAAGGTAAAAATACTGGTTTTAAATTGGTCTCCCAGACACAGCTGTTGAGAATGAAATCATTTCAGAATGTGTTGCCACTTCTCTTCCTTATGAAAAGACATCCTGTCTTTCTGAAGCCTTGACTGTATTTGGCTGTAATTACAATTAGATTATGTTTTACTTTCAATATTTAAATAAAAATGAAAACTACTCTTTGGCACACCTGAGCAGTGTTGTACATTGTGTTGAAAGGATGGAGTTTCCTTCTGATCCTCAAAGACAATTAAGTTACTCCCTGAAGCATGAAATTTAATTACCCTCATCAGAAGCAGCATGATGCAGTAGACTAGGACGTAGGAATAAGAACCAGAAATTTTTATCTCCGATCCTAGTTCTATCTAGCTACTGACTGAATGAACCACATAACCTTGCTGTGCCTCCTTTTCACCCACCTGAAAAATGAGGTGTTTGATTTCTTTGCTAAGGTGCTGGGAGGTCTGTAAAGCCATCTAAAGATATCATGCTTTGTATGAATGCTCAGTGTTCCTGGGATTGCCTGGGCTTACATGCTGCCAACAGTTATTGCAACTTGGTTTCATACGACGAAATTTCATTTTTTGGCAGGGTTAGTTTCATTAAAGTAAGTGTAATCAAGCTGATATGCAAATAGGGAGAGGGCTACAAGAGGAGGTGACACTAAGGAGCCATTGTGCACCAGAAAAGTCTGCTGAGCTATTCTTTTCCCATCAGTTTTGGTACTATATCTTGGATATGATAACTAATTTTAGCATCCCAGGAGTGCCTCCAACTATGTACTGCCCAAGAGGCAGAAGAAAGTTCCATTGTTGCGTGGTTTAACCAGAGAATGTAAAGGAAAGTTCAGGGCCACATGAACACATTCCTCTGAGCAAGTTGTGCTCTACTGTACTTGCAATTGCAGAAGTCTCTTACTGGAGTGATTAGTCAGGTCATGTCCATGGGGAGCTCACACAAAAAAACTCAGAACTGTTTATTGGATGTGATGAAGTAGCTAATTAAAAGAATTGTTTCTGTCATTTAAAAAACCAACAATGCTTTCTCATGTCTCACCCACTCCTGTCCGATAGAGATTTTGATTTGATTAGTTTCTTAGTGTGTCTGGAGCACTAAGTTTACATTTTTGAATGGTCAGAAACAAAAATTGTCCTGTAAGTATCTGGATTACTCATTCCACAGACCTTTTAAAAAGATTAGCGGAATTAATAATAGCCCTGCCATTTATTTAGTGGGTTACATTCCAGGGGAAAGGTGATTACTTTCTTGGAAAGAGGTTTGCCCTCCACCATACAGCATAAATTCATTGTCTGACTCTGAATCCCTCTGCAGTTCCTCTGCTCTTTGTTCCAGGGCTGAGTCAGTATTAAATTCCATTAAAAGTTTCTCATTTGCAATCACAAGAGTAAGATTTAATTGTGAGTGTGCAGTTCTTCAGTCGGTTACCTGTTTCAGTTCTTCACAGCGCTCAAATGCAAGTCTCCAAATTTTCAGAGCAAGGAATTTTCTCTAAACAGATTAGGAAAGCAAAACCTTCGTAACAATGATTTTTCTAAGAGACATTCAGGAAAGAGATTAAAAAATAATATTTTAACTCTGTGGAAGTTTACAAGCACAGATATTTTTTATCTTCTGCCATTTTAATAATTTTTCCCATGTAGAGTAGCTGTGTTGTGGTTTTTGTAGCACACTCTACACACAGGAGAAGAGTCTACTACCAAAGAAACTGTAGTGCTTAATTACAAAGTGGTTTTAGTTTCATCTTAAAAGCACTAAAAGAGTAACAGGAAAGAAAATAATTGCAATTATTTTTTTATTATTATTTTTTAAATGGCAAAACTTTTGTGAAAGCATCTTCTAAGGGCATTTTGAGGAAAGGGCAGGGAAGCATTCTTGGCACCACTCACAGGGATGTTAAAGGTCTGATCCAATGACACTAATAAAGGTCTCAACTGTATTTAACCTACCAGTTACAGCTATGTCTTGCTTATGCAAAAGGCCAAAGAAAAGGGTAGAAAGACAATTGGCATTAAATCAATAAAGGAAAAGGTATACAATTTTTCTTTCTCTTATAAAGTCAAATTATCAATGAGCAGAAGAATTAACATTGCAAACTTTGTATTGCACATCAAGCATTTCCTCCTTTAATGTGAAATAATCCCTTGCATTCTTGTACAGTATCTTTATTTGCTGCCATTTTTCAAGACTTTATCATCATGCTTCAAATTCAGGACCCATTTAAGTAATTTTAAGGTCAGTAAACTGAAATTGTTTTAAAGCTGATAATTAAAAGGAATTACAAAACAATATATTGTATTGTTTGAATTAATGAGAAGAAAGTTTACCCAGACTCTTACAGGTGATTTTATTTTTAATCCTCTGTCTCTATAAATTTTATTGGCATCCTCTTGAAAACATTTTTTAGTTTTCTGTTGGCTGGAGCATGAAAAGCTCTAATCTGGTTCTTCCTTATTGCAGTGCTTGTTAATTGTTAAAGCAAAGGGAAGTCTGAAGCAATATGGAGGCAAGATTTAAACCTATTATAAACTTCTGCATAATTATGCAGTGGCATGCAGGATGGAAAAAGTTATGTTCATTCCCCTATTTATCCATTAAAGATAAAAAATTCTCTTTTGGACTCCTACTGCTAATTTTAATTCCACCCTTAACAAGGTTTCATTCTCAAAAATCAGCTTCTAATTTTTTCACTGCCGCAGGTGGATTTTGATATGAAATACTCTGACACAGCTGCTATTATTTCTATTTAGTTTTTTAATTCCCAGAAGTTTGCAGACCCTTTTACCAAAGAGATAAAATCTAAGTCCTTGCCGAGATATATTGCATTTTCTTCACGGCCATACCAGGATAAGTGCTGGTAGCAACAGGAGTATTGTAGATGAGAGCCTGGACCTGAAGAAATAAAATCACACTGTTACTCAATTTAGCTATGAGGAGTCTGTTAAATTCCACAATTTCTGTTCTGGGAGAATGGAGATGAGAGAGCAGAATGCAGCTTGAATTCATGGAACTTTTTTCTCAAGGAGAGGAGATAGTTGGAAGTTCTTGTGTTCCTTCAACCTGCTATTACTTGTTGCTGGGAGCACGTGAGGTGATTCATGACCCAGGAGGGGCCATGCAGCTCTTCATTCCTCACGACACAGTTCAAATGCACTTAGCCCTGATTTACTGGGATTTATGCATTGGTTCTTTGGGGCTTTTTGCTAATAATTTCCATATTTTTCTTGTAAGCTGAAGACTTGCTTTCAAAGTTTCTCTAAAAGTGAGAGAAGTGGGCCCCAACCCACTGTCAGAGTTGGGGCAGTGTTTTGGGTGAAACTTAACTTCAGCCTTAGGGCCAGTGTAAACTGCACTCCACTGAAGGCATAGGTGGTAACACAGGTGTCAGGCTGGTTGACAGCACAGGAGTTAATTCTACCTTCCAGAATTAGTTGGAAGTCTGGGGAATGATCACAAAGATGATTGCTGTACATGGGATGTCAAAACCGGAGTCCCAAAGCTTGCTGCAATCAAGCATTTTGAAACCCCTCTTTAACAGGATGAAAGAGTATGGGAGTGTTAATTGGATTCAAAATCATTTAGCCATGAAGGCAGACAAATGCAGGAGTGCAAGTATTCTGGCTTGAGACTGTACTTGACAGTTCTAGCACTTCTTTTTTTTAATGCACTGCCTCCGAGAGATCATCCTGACTTGCACTTGCAATTAATCAGTGCTGGCATAACCCAGAGGAGCATGCAAAATGGCATCCAAAGCATTAGTGTATTGATTAGAATTAATCAGGAAAGTGTTCCTTCTGAGGCTACATGCTGCATGAATAACCAGAGAGTCTAAACTACCTCTCTTAAGTTTCCATGACAACTGGATTGTGGCTTCTGAAACCTAGAACCCGGCAAACTGAGTCATGCATGGGAGGCTTGAGAAAAGTTGGGTTATGGAGAATGTACTTTGGCTTGTTCGAGATCTAATACCTCACCCTTGCAGAGCTGGGAGAGGCCAAAGGTTGTCTCCAGCACACCTTCACATTTAGGAGTGTGAAAGATAATGAAGAAGCCATTTGAAAATTCAACCCTGGTTCTCCTGTGTAAACCTGGGCTCGAGTTCTGTCAGCAGCATTTTCTGTTTTGGAGAAGAGCCTTCTAAGAGAAATTCTGGGTGTCGCCCAAGCTTCCTTTAAGCAACTAGTTCTTTCTAGGTGACACATCCAGGTATGAACTTCTTTAAAGTCAGAAAATATTTGTGTCTAGGATTTTTGGTTACTCTGTCACTGAAGACCACAACGTTATCAGTTTCTGTCTACACTGATGTATATTGCAGATTCTAGATATCTGAGCCAAATTCTTTCTTACTGCAGCTTCAGTGAAAGACCTGATGGATCTGACTTCTTGTATCAAGACACTGAGCAGGGCCTAAACAATACAACATAGTGTGTTGCTTTGCAGCATAAGGGTTTAAATTAAAATGTTAAACTCCAGAAGTTTTTTATTGCTTGAGGCAGTATCCAGAGAGATCATCATGGTTAGTATGGCCACTGTTGTGGTAGAAATAGGCCATGATGTTGAAGGCTGTGTGATGAAAGCTCTGGGTACAGTAAGTGACACCTTTGTCCTTGCAGTTGCCAGCTTACCGGGCTGATTCATCACTCTGTAGAGTGCTTGGAGGTCATGCAGAGGATAACAGGAGTAATCTGTTACCTGCTGTTATTTGCTTTTGGGACCTATGTTTCACAAATGCAGAATGGTTGAGGTTGGAAGGAACCCCTGAGACTGAGTAGTCCAACTTCCCTTCTTGATGCAGGGTGAGCTAAAGCCGGTTACCCAGAACTATATCCTCTCCCATTTTAAATATCTGGAAATAGAGACTCCATAAGATTTCTGGGCAACTTGTTTCAGTGTTCAGTCACCCTTAGGGTAAGTTTTCTCTTGTGTTTAAATGCAATTTCTGGTCTTTCAATCCAAGAAAAGTGCCTTGTGCTTGCCTGATATCCTTTCGTTGGATACCACTGTCCGATTCTGTCTCCTTTTCATTCACCCCTATCATGTCAACACTGATAAGATCCTTCCTGAGCCTCCTCTTCTCCAGGCTAAGCAATCCCAATTTTCTAAGTCTCCCCTTGCGTGTCAGGTGCTCTAGTCCCTTAATGGTCTCTGTGGCTGTTTGCTGGACTCAGTTCTGTAACTCATGTCTGTCTTGTACTGGAAAGTGCTGCACTGGACCCAGTGTTCCAGAAGTGTCTCCCCAGTGCTGAATAGTGGGGAAGAATCACACCTTTGATGTGTGGTTCCCAGTGCAGCCCAGGAAGCTATTGGCCTTTCTTGTCACTGGGGAGAGATTTCTAGCTTAGGCTCAGCAATTTGTACAGCAGGACCCACAGATTGTCTTCTGCAAAGCCACTTTCCAGCCTGTGCTGGTGCATGAGGTTGTTGCTCCACAGAGGCAGCACTTTGCACTTCCTTTTCTTGAACTTCGTGAGGTTCCTGTTGGCCCAAATTTCCAGCCTGTCAGTGCCCATCTCAGCAGCAGCCCAACTGTCTTGTGTATCAACTGTTTCTCCCAGTCCTGCTGGAAGCTTGCTGATGGTGCAGCCTGTCCCATTATCCAGGTCACCAATTAAGACAGAAAACACTATAAAACCAGAGGTGTACCCCTAGTGACTGGCTTCCAGCTGGACTTGGTACCACTGATGATAACCTTCTAAGCCAGTCTACCTCACTGCCCACTTCTGTCGTCTGTGCTCCCATCAGTCAGTGATGATGGGATGGGAGACAGTACTGGAAAACTTATTAAAGTCAAGATAAGCAACATCCGCTGCTCTCCTCCTCCAGCAAGCCTATCACCTCAGCTCAGAAAGCTGTCAGGTTGGTGAAGTATGACTCCAGTATGAGGAGGTTCCATACACGGTGTTTCCCCATCTATCCCAAAAGATGACTGAAGTAGCTTTCTGTTACCTTGCTAAAATGCTTTCTAAAATTAGATTCATAACATGTAGGCCGCTGATAGAAATTTAATAAAGCTACGACTAATTAACATCTGATACATATTGGTTATGCTGAAGTAGATCTTGCTGATGCTGCTGCCAGGTAGCCTATATATAGTACAGGATGTGCAAATGAGGATGGGTCTGTGCAATACAGTGTGTTGTATAGAAGGTGTGGAGATCAGAGTCCCAAATCTGCCACAGAATGATGGCAGAACTGATTCCTATCCAAATTTTGCCTGCAGGTGCCTTTGCTGACCCTGTAGCTATTTTTAGCATCCCCGATAAATCCACCAGTTAATGTCTTTGTCTTCAAAGTAAGAGGTTGATACTCAGTATTTCTTTTCACATGAATCTTTGAATCTCAGGCAACCTATTGTAGGAATTTGTACCACAAAGTATGAATATATTTTGTAATGAATCTGGGCTTGAGTGAGTCTGCCTTTTCCAGTCCTGCGTTGTGGTGATATAAAACACCTGCTTGGCAACAGCTCCGGGAGTTAATAAAGTTTCTGTGGTAAACTATGAGAGGCCTGAGAATCTCAAACTAAAGTTATTGCACCAGTAACTCAAAAAAGCAATTCCTAAAACTCCTGGCACATTTATCCAGAGGGTTAGCAGTAGCACAGAAATGGAAATCATTGTTGAGAGCCACTGCGTACTTGGAATTAAAATCCATCAGTCTTCTGAAGCTGAGGAAAACAATTTTCATGACATACAGATGCTTTTGTATTTCATAATCAAAATTAATCTAGGGTCGGTTTTGACTCTATTTGTAGGGAAATTCGTGTCCTCTAATCCTTATAATATACTTAAATTGAGATGACATCAGAAGAAATAACTCACACAGAAGCTAGGCACTTAAAATATTCTCAATGCTTTATTCTATTTAATTTCAGCAAAAGCAGATTTATCTCTTGGGGGAGTGGGACAGAAAAAGAGCGAGGACACCAACATCCTCCTCTCAAGTGGGAGCCTCAAGCACAGAAGGTGGAAGATGAGATGTGGAAAAGAAAATAACTGTAAACAAAAAATTAAATTTAGCAGTCTATTTTCGCTCTTCTCAATGGAAAAAGAGGGAGGAGGACACCTAGTAAATCATTAAAAAGCTGTGTTTGCTTTTCTGAGTTGCATGTTGAACTGCAATAGCTGCCAGCAGGGTCCTTCTGCAGCCCTTAGTCCTTGCTTAGGACTTTTCTTTAGGTCTTTCACATACCTGTTGGCAGCTTCCTTGCCTGCTGGGAATTTTGTTTAGTTCAGTGGGGCATGATGACACCATTGTGTCCCCGAGGAGACAAACAGTGTGTCTGCCTCTGGAGCCAAGAAAAGTCTCCTAGCTTTTGTCACAGTGTAGGGTCTGCAATTTGGAATCGATCCATGCTCATAGCAGGCACAAGTGATGGTCAGTTGGTGCAAATGTCATACACACACGTTATATTTCCTTTCAGAAGGGTGTCTTAACTTCAAAACATCCAAATTTTGGCATGCTTCTGGAGAAAGAGATTCTTGTAATGAATGCCAGATAAACTGTGTAGCTTCTTGTGCTCAGATCATCTGTTCCAGAGGGCTCCCTTTCCTGAAAAAAAAAGTGTTCTTTTTCACAGCTCACGGACAAGCGCAAACACATATACAGGGAGGTGATGGGGGTACTTGACGAGGAAAACCTTTTGTAAGAGCAATAAAAAATGTGGGGTTTTGTCTAAGGTCAATGAAAAATTTCTGACAACTAGAAATAGCTAGAGTCTTCCCCTAAAAAGCTTAATATTGGTGTTTAAAAATAACTTAAAGAAACACAATAATTTTTTGTTCTCATCTTTTAAAAGATGCAGCTGGAGCTGCATTTCCTAATGGGCTTTGTTAGGCCCTGTTGGCTTGTTAGACTCCAGCTGACCACTTACAGTATGCTACAGAGACCTTTCTCCTCGGTGCTGGGCTTTTCCTGTAACAGAAGAGAAATGTGAAAAAGTGGATTAGTAGTGGCTGAGTGACTTTACAGAATCTCTCGTCTCTGATCATGCTTATGGTTAGTGAGCAGGCCCTGATAAACTGGAGTGAAACAGGGAGTGGGATCCATATCACTGCTGAAGTAATACGTGCCTCTTGGGAAGCAGCCCTTCACAAGTGGTGTCAAGTGGTTTTACTGGCAGCCTGTGCCCAAGGATGAAAAGGGAGATGGGCCAGACCATGTTATTATACAAGTATTTAATTCCTTAAAGCTTTCCTTGCAGAATTCCAGTATGTTGGCAAAAAGACAGGTACTTGTATTTTTACTGTCTACCTTCAGACATGTCTCACAGGATACAGAATTGGAATCAGGGGTCTAGGATAGTTCTTGTGCTCTCTGGCTGGAAGTCATTGCAGGTAAAGCAGCAGACCCACCTGATCAGAGGGGAGGAGGTGGACATTAAAGACAGCCAGGCATTGATGTCTTCTAGCATCTCAGGGAATAAATTAAGCTCATACAGGCTTTTTGTTCTCATTTATTCTTGGCAATAAGCAATCTAAGTTGAAGCACTCTTGGTGTGTGGATGTTAATCTCCAGGGCTGCTAATTCACTTCCTTGATTTACTTGCTGGGAATTTGTGTCATTTGGGAGGAAGGCTAAGTAGGAGAAGAGGGACAGGAAGTGGAGGAGGAGAAATGGCATGTTTTAGTTGTGGTGCTTTGCACACAGGCGGATGTTACAGCTAACTGCTTTAGAAGCAAAGTGTGTTAGCTCAACCAGTGATGCAGTGCTGGGAATTACAGCTATTGTACAGCCCTGGAGACTGCCTTATTTCCTGAGTGACTAAGAGACTTTTTGGTGAGAATCAGGAATAATATTTAAAGGGGGTGTGCATGTGTGCTACAGATTTCACAGTTTGCTTTGCACAGAGAGCTGAGCTTCTTCTAAACAGCAGGCAGACATCTGGGGGCACAGAAATGTAACAGAAGAGAGCAATAAGCTACTGTTTAGTTGGGTTTCCACATCTTAGCTGGGTGGAAATCTTGGTGCTTAGAATTTTGCTTTTTCAAAATCCATGGGAGGGAAAGGCCCTGACCATGGGGCACTGTGAGGGAAGTGAGGACTGGGGTAGGAGGCACAGTGTGACCAGCCATAAGTGGAGCTGCTCCTTTGCGGGGTTTGGTCCTTGTAAAGTAGCCTTTCTTACAGCTCTTCTCCTTTGTTCTTTCCCCTTGCTGTATGATGAGACCAGATGGGTGCTGCTTCAAAGGAGAGTTGGACACCTGGAGAAACCATTTCGGATCTCCCTGGAGTATATTCCCAATGGGAACAAGAGTGTAGCGGCCGTGGATTCCTTCGCCATGAAGAACTGCAGTTCAGGTAACAGAGCATTTTATTGCTTCTAGCTCACAGTACTTTGATGCCTTTTTGGAGAGAAGCATGATTTCTGACAGCTGCAAAAAACACAGAATGAAAGGTTATTGTTAAATAAATAATTTAAATTATTATTATGAAAAAAAAATTGGGTCCCTTTCAGGGAAGAATCTTTTTTAATGTTGCTTTAAAAGTTTCCTTCAAGAAGTTAAAAACAAAGTTGGCTTTTTGATTTTTGGTTTTGTTTTGGTTTTTTTTTTCCATTTGGAAATAATAGCTATGAAAATTTAATTTTGTGAGAAAAGAAGCAGTATTCATCCTGGCTTGCTAGATGCATATCCTGACAACTTCACTTTTCTGCAGCAGACAGTAGAACAGGTGAGGGGCTCCTAGAAGAACATCTTGCAAGCCATCTTCTTTTATGTTCATAGTTACAAATTTCAGGGTTGTTTTTTAAACAACTGTGGAAAACTTGATTCTAATAAAGTATGCCTTTCTTTGGCCATGTTCCAAAGTAGATATTGCTGAGTAGCCCCTAATAGTTCCATGTAATGTGTGGAATTTTAATAATGGGCAACCTAAATGGGGGTTACTTTTTTAAATACAAGCTATGTAATCAATCCAAGTATGTAAATTTAGTGCTCTATGCCAGAAGCAGCTGCATATTAGTTCTACCAGTTTTATGGACTCTGTGAATCATACTGAAATCTTTAGGTGGCATGTCAGTGAAGGATATTACTACTTATAGCTCTTAACACATCACTTTTTGTCCATTTTATTTATTTGGAGTAGTGCTGAGTTGAGCTGCATGTCCTTCTTTTCAACCTCTCTAGGACAGGGAAATGTGCTGCAGAACATACATTATTTTGGTCGTTTACCTTGCTCTCCACAAAGGCCAGTTGTTTTAAAGGATTTATTGCACTGTTTGTACATAAAGGTGCTCTCTAAGCTCCAACAAGGACCAGCCTGACATTGTGCTGGAAGCAAAGGCGTGTTCAGACACAAGACACCTGTTCTGCTGCTGGTGTAAGGACACAAGTCATCCTCAGTGCTTTGGGAATTCAGTGCAACAGCCTGTGGGCACAGGAACTCCTCTCTTGGGAGCACTCGAGGGCGAGCCAGAGGTGCTGGACCGTGAGCTCTTACCAATACCAAGCCCTGCTCTGCAGATGATGGATGTCAAGGGCTGAGGCCATTAAGATACATTCTGAGCAAAAGAAGGAACAAATCTCCCATTTTGTCTGCAGATTTGTAGCAAACAGCTACTTCTCTGCCCTGCTTACAGGACACAGTGCATGAACAATACCATCAGAGAACAGAACCACTTGTTCTTCTATTTTCTGTTGGTTTAGGTGGCTAAGCCTTTTGTGCGCAGCTGAAGATGTGGCAGTGTGCTTTTACGAGGAAAGAGGTGGTGATGAGCAGCTGAAGGTGACACCTTAAGCTTGGAGAAAATAGGGAAAGTAATAAGAAAAGATTAATCTAAATCTAATTTTTCTGCAGCTGTTAGAAGCCTTTGGGTAGCTTAGCTACTTGGATACCTTAATGCCACTGAAGCACATAAAACATGGGTGAATTTGAGAGAGAAACATCTGAGAAATAGAAACATGCCTTCAGCCTGATTTTTCTAAGCCTTTTGGAGACCATAAACACAATTTTAAAATAAATTAAGGTGTACATAAAATCTTAGGAAGTTAGGCTACATTTCCATAGATGCAGATACAGAAAAAAATCACAGAATAAGTTGAGTTGGAAGGCACCCATCAGGATCATTGAGTCCAAATCCCAGCCCTGCAGAGGACACCACAAAAGTCACACCAGTGCCTGAGAGTATTGTTCAAACCCTTCTCGAACTATGTCAGGCTTGGTGCTGTGACCACTGCCCTGGGGAGGCTGTTCCAGTGCCCAATCATCATCTGGGTGAAAAAAGACAAGGGCTTGAAGAAAGTTGAAGTTTGAGGTTGGAATTTGCTTTTGCACATTGGTGATTCCATTTTTTTTTTTGAGTTCCTTAATCATAGAAAAGATTTTGCATAGAAAAAATTACTGCATTTGAACTGAAAAAAAACCCCCATTTATATGGGATTGAATGGGGAATTAAAATTAAAAGCTTAAATAAATTCAGATGCTGATGAAATTCTGAATTTTTAAAAAATTAGAAACTTAAAAATTCTAGTTACTTCTCACTTCAACGTCTTCACATTTCCCAATTCCCATAGGAAAAGGAATGCTCTTGCAGTTTTTTCTCAGCTGTAGGATTAGAATCTGATAAGAGGGCCCATACAAGAGTCAATACAAGGACTGCTTGTACTTCTACAGGTTTTGTCTCAGGACAGCTAACAGGTAGCATTGCCTGGATTGCTACAACCAATTGACTTCCAATTACTGACTTAAATGTGAAGCAAATTGTGTTTGTCAGTGTGTAAAACCTAAGCTATTGATTGCCTAATTCTCTTTCTTGCAACTTTCTATTTAAATAAGTGCAGTAGCCAAAGCAAAAAAATATATATATACAAATTGCAGAGAAGTAATATATTAATTTAATAACATCAGTTAAGAAATTTGTTACTTATACAAGTAAAGTAATTGGTACAGTGGCATTTTATAGTTGATGGTAATTTCTAGTAATAAAAATAGAGTTCATTTCCTAAGTAATGTATTGACTTATTTATGATGTTTAATGGGTTTCTTACTGATTTTTTATTGCAGTTGTAAATTAATTAATTTGCTAACTTATTTCCAAAAGTCTTAATTAATGTACTTATTAGTAGGCACAAGTAAATGACAAGACATTGTTTTACTTAGCAATGTTCGATTTACCAATTCTAAGTAAATTTTTGCCTAAGGGGCGTGGAGAGCAAATGCTTCTGAAATGTGTTAAAGGTTTAATGATGCTCCAGGGCTGTTAAAAGCAGTTATTTCAGACACTCAGCCTGTCCAAGAGGAAGCACTTAGCTTTCAAGTTTTCAAGCTCAGTAAGCAACATAAAAACCATTTATTTTGGAGAGGGGAGAGACCGTGTGTTGTTGATTAAGTTAATGCTTCTGTCCACTCAGCAATAGCCTTTTTTCAGTAGATACTGAAAGTACACAGAAACACACATTACCTTCAGAGCTGGTAGGCAGTTAGTTCTGTAATGATCTGATGGGTGTAATATGTATGCAAATTTCTGAAAGTTGGAGTTAAGGTTGTGCTAAAGGCAAAATCCTTGATCTAAAGCACGGGACCTCTCAGGAAAGAAAAAATTTTGAAGATCAGGAGGTGATTTTACTGAAAGAAGAGATAGCAAGGGAACAGTAAAAATACAGACGTACAACACATCTGAAGAAATATGACCAACTGCCAGATAGAATTTTTCATGATTCCATTTGATAAATATTCTAGCAACAGATTTATGAATCAGCTGCAGGAGATCAATAAGGGCTTTCTCCAGACAGGATTGCTTATGCATCTGAATCATTACTAAAATGATGTTTTTGTGCATTCGGACAAAGCCTGGATATGTATCACTTCAGTTTTCCCACAAGTTCTCTTTTTGCAGTTTGTCTTATAAATTAATTTGATGACAGGATGTTGTGGTTAACTGAACTTAATGAAATACCAGTGAGCCCCTTTTCAAAATGAGTTCTTGATGCTTCCTACTGGAAAATTGCCTAGAAAAGTTAACCTCTTCCATAGAGAAAACTGAGATTATATCAGTGTATGAGAGAGCATCACAGAACAGGCCAGGTTGGAAGGAACCTCAGAAGAGAATCTGGCACCACCTTGTGTGTGAAAGGGAGTCTAGGTGACATTATCTAGAACCCTGACCAGCTGCATCTTCAAAACCTCCAGTGATGGGGACTGTACCAAATCCCTGGGGAGATGCTCCGGCAACTGCGTCTTCTCACGGTAAAAAAAATTAAACATATATTTCAAATTGAAGTCCCACTTGACACACAGCTCATTTAGATGTTAATAATTAATTAAAAAAAAAAAAAAAACAACAACTGTATAACATTTAAGTAATTTTCACTTGGGTAGAATTGCAGGATATTTGCAGAAGACTTATTAAACCACTAGATTAATTGTGACGATATTTTATGTTTCATTGTTTGCTTGGTTGTGTTTATGGGATAGGAGAGAGAAGATATGAACCTTTAGTAGAATCAACCATCTCATCTTATATGGTCTGGAGATCCACCTCTGTCCAGAAATTCAAGGGAATGGGTGAAGAGAACAATGAGCAGTCAGTATTTTGCCATTGTTATAAAACTGAAAACTAAACATGATTAAAAAGAAAAGTACTCATCATTTCAGAAGTGACTGTCTCTATCTGAGGTTTAGGATTAACATTTACCATAATATTACTTGGCCTATCCAGGTAATTTTTGTGTAAAAGAAGCTGGATAATTTCCTTTGGCATTAGTGCCGTGGTTAAGAATGTTACCAAGCCAGAGAAAAGATCCAGAGCTAATTGAAATTAGCAGGATTATTCAGTATGTTTGTATCATGTTTCTTCATTTAAAAAAGTAAAATTAGGTGG
Organism: Dicrurus megarhynchus; assembly: GCA_013399195.1. Taxonomy (NCBI): domain Eukaryota; kingdom Metazoa; phylum Chordata; class Aves; order Passeriformes; family Dicruridae; genus Dicrurus; species Dicrurus megarhynchus. Next base: position 154,940 of record VXAD01010042.1, on the reverse strand, counting down.
ACTGGCTGCATTTTCCATCGAGTGGCGTATGCTATTTATACAGTTCAACTGATCTGGTTTTCCTGTGGGTCTAATTTCACTAAGTAGGCATTTGGAAAAGCCTTACTATTTTAAGAATATTTGCTTTCAGATGCTTTGGCAACCACCTTCTTCCCCATTCACCTCTGCTCCCCCACGAGCTATGACTGATTATTCTGACTTCAGCTTGTGTGCCAAAAACTATCTCTAACCTGCTTGTGTTTTAATCCTGTAGGGATCTTGTGTTGGAGAAAATACTGCTTTGCAGATGAGGGTGGTGGCTGTAGTGAAGTTAAATCATTTTAAAGTCATTCTAAAGTGAAAGTTATTTCACTTGTGGTTTGTGCCTATTTTAAGTAAAATAAATTTAATAAACTTGTTATGGGGCTTATCTTTGTTTTCACTTTCATCTTCTCTAAATTAAGTTATTGTAACGCTAGGAATAAAAAAATTAAGCAAATTTTGTTTTAATATTGCTTCCAGAAAAGGCACAGTAACTCAATTAGTGGTAGAGTAGCTTCTTGCAGTAATGAATTAGTGATTATGCATTTCTGTTACTGGCTGTGAACACCTACTTCTTGCAGAGCCAGATTTAGACAGTGGTGGGTATGATGAATAATTTAATCAATTTAGAACCTCTGTGTGCTCACCAAAGGAGCAGCAAGGGGGGAAGCAAACCTGAATATCTAGAGAATTTGGGTTTCATAGGTCTGCCATGCCAGTTTGCTGGCAAATGGGACAGTGTCCTGTTGTTTTATTTAGTAATCAACTGACCATCTATTGGGGGCTATAAGATGTGGAGGAGGGAGATATAAAGAAATGCTTTAGGTGGTGTAATAATTCACTTAAAACTCATCTTTAAAATAGATGTTTTCATGCAGAAAGTGGAAAGGCTTGAATCTGCTGCAGCAGCTCCAAACAGGTGTGCCTTACCAGAGTGAGCAGGTTCATCCTCTCCAACTCAGAACAGGTTAAGTGACTCAGGTTAAGAAACAGAATTGAGAAATCTCAGACTTCAAAATCCAAAGCTTTAATAATCCAAAGAGAAGGACCTGCTCATAAGAAGTACTAGGAGCTGCTCAAGAGACATTGAAAATGTTGGCACTTGTGGGTCTTAAGTACTTTTTAACTCCTTGAAGAATTGGCCAATACATTATCTTTTTAATGCTGTATGTGATTTTTATCCTGACCTTCTCCTTTAATTAAGGCTTATTTCAACAGGGGAGCCATTGATTCAGTGAAAGAAAATGAACTCTGTAATCTGCTTTCCCCAAATTGAACTTATTTTTATTACTATTAATTGCTGCCACTTAGTTCTTGTGATGTTTTAACTGCTTGGATTTATTAAAACAATCATAGGATTTGCTATTATCACTTGAGAAATGAGAAGGACAATGATGATTTACAGATGACCCAATGATTTTAAGCCGGTATTACTCCAGATTCAAAGATTTATGCAATCTGACTCTACCATGTAAGTAGATGACAGGTCTCACTCTCCCTCGTTCTCTCCATAATAAACCCCCTAAGTTTTCAAAGGACTGCTAGCCTGTAACAGAGGGCACAGAGATCCTTGATTTTGCAAAAGAAAGAGTCAGGGATAGTTTTGCTCTGAGTTTTGTTTTATATCCATGAAGTTCCCTATTAGGTGTAGGAAAGTTTTGTTGGTTCAAATAGGACTGGTGTTTGACGTTGTTAAGACTTGACTATGCAACTTGATTCATGTTTTTGAAAAATTGCAGTGGTCTTTGTGAAGAACTGAGAGACGGTGAGGAAGCTTAGCAGGTCAGAACAGAAGAGGGAGATGATCAAGCAGAAAGGAAATGAGTCAGACCGAGTCAGCAGAAGAAGAGACACATAAAATCCCAGAATGGTTTTGGCTGGAAGGGACCTTAAAGATCATCTAGTTCCAACCCCCCTGCCATGGAGAGGGAGACTTTCCACTAGACCAGGTTACTCAGAGCCCCATCCAACCTGGCCTTGAACACTTCTAGGGATGGGGCATCCACAGCTTCTCTGGGCAACCTGTGCCCATGCATCACCACAGTGAAGAATTTGTTCCTAATATCTGATCTAAGCATCCTCTCTTTCAGTCTGAAGCCGTTCACTCTTGTCCTGTCACTACATGCTCCTGTGAATAGTCTCTTTCCATCTTTCTTGTAGGATCCCTTCAGGTAATAGAAAGAGGGAGAGATGAGGAAGGAAGAGATGGTGATAAACCGCTAACACTGAAAACAAATGACAGGATATCAGGCAGGAATAATTGGTCTAGATGGCGGAAATGATTAAAAAGTTTGACCAGTTAGAAAGTGATTGGAAGAAACATTTACAATCCAATTAATTAACTAGAGCAATCAAGCTTAATCAGATAGTCATTCAATCAACCAGACTGAACTAACTAGGTGGATAATCTGTTGAACCAGCAAAGAAACCAAGTGAGGGAAATGCAGTGAGTTGTCAAAATTTAATGAAATGTGCAAGAATTAATCAATTAACATTTAAAATTATCAAAAGCGAAGATAAATATGTAGGATGTTCAGATGGATCTAGTCCCTTTTTGTGGCACATCTCACCAGAGCCTCAGAGGCATTAATGAGCAAAATAGGTTTTTGGAAGATGAAGAACAAGAATGGAGAAGGTGGCACAATAAGGAAAGAAGATATTCTGTGTTTGCTTGAAAATGAAATAATGTCAACAGCAAGAACTTTATTTTTTTAAAAAGCCTGCTTAAGTGTCACATGTAGAAATGGTGGCTACTGAGGTGGTTACCACTTCTCTGTAGTAGTGCAATGTATAAAAGATTGAAAAAAAGGTATAATTCTTCCTCTGTCTTCACAGGGTAGAGTCCTTTAGATTTTGGCTCAGGGCACTTCTATACCTCAGGGCTTATCCTCTGAAACGTTCAAGTCCAGCTTGGTTTCTGTGTCTGAGAGGTCTCACCGTAAATCTGCCCCAGTCGTGCTATAAGACCCTGTCCAGCTCTTCCCTCATTTTGTCCAACTCCTTTCTGCCTCCAGGAGCCCTGCTTGCTTTGTCCTGCTGTTCTGTTCCTGCCAGGTCTACTGCAGTCAGCTTTCTGAGCAGATGGACATGGACATGGACATGGACATGGTTTAACAGTCCTGCCCTGTATCCAGTCTGGGAGAGGTGTGGCACCTTGGTGCCAACACTGATGGATACAGCGACAGTCTGCAATAGAACAACGGAAACCAAAAAGCCTTGACCTTGTAATTCCAAATCAAGTCCATAATCCCTAAATAGAAATGACAACTGACTTAAACTACTGCATTGGGGTTTTTTTTCCCCTGACACATTTAAGAATCTGTAAAGGGGGACTGAAGTTTTCTGAAAAGCAGTGTATGCCCTTTCAACAAATGTAAGTCCTTTGTGCTGTATTTGGAAACTCACAACCAGTGGCTGCCCATCAGATTCTCAGTTAGCGTCATAAAGCCTGTGTGTTGCAATTCTTTTACTCTGAAGTTGTGAAAAATGTGGGGGGAGAGAGGAACTTTTAAAAGCTGCCTGGTGACTTAGGAGCACAAATTAATGGGAACCACACTCCTTAGTCCCCGAGGAGTTTTCAAAAATGCCATCATTACTGCCTGGCACTGAGGCGTGCCTTCTGTCATGAGGATGAGAAGGGACAGAGTGTGCACTGTGCCTCCACGGAGGCAGCTTTACCGAGTGCCTCCATAAATGAGGTGTACAGGGCTTTTATGAATTGAGCTTTTGAAAGCCCTGCTAGCAAGGCTTATTGATCCAGGAATCACACACGGATGTCAAGATCTTAAATTGCAGTCAGTTTTTATTACATGAAAGAAATTTTAAGAACATACCTTTTCCCCTCCCTCCCTTTTTTAAATTACTGCCTGCTGAAGTTTTGTATAACTGGGAGGTTGCAAGCAATTAAATGAGTCAGCTGGATCCTGGGTCCAATTCCAGACTGAAGTGTACTGTTCATGGAATGTGATTGATGGAGTATCAGCGAATTTGTAAGCATAGTAAGAGGTTTGGAAATGCTTTTCAGATCTACGAGGAAATATAATTTAGTCAACTCTGTAAGAAACATTTATCATGTTCCAAAAATATCATCCGTGGTAGATCTTTCATTTGATGTGAATACAGATGAACAATGCAGCTATTTGGATACCTAAAAACTTTGAGAGTTGAGAAGCAATCTGTCTGGTTCTGTGAGATGATGGGTTGTGCCATTCTGGGATCTAAGCTATTTTGGTGGAAATGTGTGCGCCACAGAGTAGATGATTTCTTGGAGACTACAGCAGTGAATATTCCCTGCCCTTAAGCCCAAATGATGGACTGGATTTTTAAAACATCATTTAGAGCAGTTAGCAACAACTGCATAAATCCAGCATCAGGTTATGCAGTACAAAAAAAAAAAAAAAGTGCTATTGATTTCTAAAAAGACACAAAGACACTGTTGTCTCCTTAAGCTCCTCATGGAATAACAGGGTATGTACACATGTTCATGAACATCAGTTAATGAAACCATAACAAAAATAAATCAATTTCTATAAGATCAGAAACATGAAGTGCAAAGTTTTGGCAACAGTGTTGTCATCCCTCCTGCGTACTCTTGTTGTACACATCAGTAACAAAACAGTAGCAAAATGACTCACCTGTCTGCAAAAATTGCCAAGTGGCTTAGACAGCCAAGTAATGGAAGTATTTCTTGAATGGGAGCTATTTCCCAAAGCAAAGGAAGTGAGTAACTGTGCAGTTACTTGTGAGGAGTTTCTGCCAGTGAAATTACTAAAGCACATTGCGCGTCATCTCAATAATTGTTGGAGCCTCAACTGTTTGCGTCAGCTGAAGATCTGCCCCTATACATTTATCAAAGCTTTTGAAAAACGAGGAGCCTAACAGGAGGTTTGATAGTAAAATTGCTGATTTTGACTTCAGTTTCTTCGTCATTGCTCATCTCTTCGCAGCCAAGAGAAGAGTCAGGTTTAAGTTATACCTGTTCTTTCAGTGCAGATAGAGCAGGCTGAAGCTGACACAGGGTTTGCAATGATACATATTACTGTACAGTTATATCAAAATTTTTTAAATTAACAGCTGGTGAAGACAACTGAGAAATGCAAATAGCCTTTTCCGTTCTCTGTTGGAAAAGTTCTACTCCAAGAGATGTTTACCCTGCTGATGTTTGCACGGAGTGCTTTGCAGTGCTCTTCCATGTTTATGGTGTTTATCTTCTGTTTTCTTCTAACTTCATCTTTGGAGCACCTCCAGCTTCTTCTGTTCCCAAGTGAAACCAGGCAATTGCTCTCATTTGGACAAGCCTATTTCTCCTCTTTTCCTTTAGTCATAAAACATTCCTGCCCATCTAATCTAATCACAAAACCTTTAGGGCAATTTTTATTCCATTATAAGTTTATATTGTAGCAAGTAGTCTTCATCTTAATTGTTGATTTGTAGAATGTGGACTAATTTGTGGCTTCATGTAGCTCCCCTCAAATTATAATAAATGTGCTTCTTCTTGCTGCCTCTGTTCCTAGCAGTACCAGGCACCAGCAGTAATGCATTACAGTTGTCTTTCTCAGAGCATTTCTCCCTGGTTCATATTACTTTTTGTTTTTCAAGTGAGCAGTGCCTTCCTTTCCTGGACAATTAGGGTAATTGCTGAAATGAAACCAAAGTGTCATGGCGAGGCAGATGCCACCAAATGTTAATCAATCATGCAAAGTAACTCTTCCTACACTGCAAGCTCACCATGATACTGTTCTGTAATGATTACAGAGAAGTTTATTACTGTTTCCATTTTTTCATATTGCTATACCATCTCAAAACAGTAGTCTCAGATGAAATGAAGACAGTTTCTTTTCCAGTTTACAGAGCCAAGCAATGGTCTTGTCCCTTTCTCCCTATGTCTTTGTCTTAATAGCATATAGGAGACCTTTCTTTTAGCCCATCTACATCTGCTGATGCTGCCTGCTTTTTTCAATGTTTGAACAAAGACCAGAAAATATTTTCATTGGATAGAAGAAAAAAAAATCTGCCCCTAAACTCCAACTTGCAAAGCTAATTCAGTTTGCAGTTCTCAGTCTAGACCTCAACTGAACTGTCAGGGAACAAAATCTGTATAATAAACCAGTCATCTCATTCACACTATCACAAGATTCAATCTCCCTAGGCAAGATTTAGTTCAGACATTCAGGTGCTTTGTTGTATGAAGTTAGACAAGATGGTATTCATCTTTTGTGACTTCAGCTATCTGAAAGTTAGGCATCATGTCAAAGCTGGTCTCTAGGGTCCCTCTGTAGTCAACAGAGAGAAAAAGAGCCACTTCCCAGGGCAATTCATTCCACCTTTAACATCATAGCATCATCAGAGTGTCAGAAAGAGGACAATGCTTTGGTTGAAGAATTGTTGTCTGGGATTCCTAACAGCACTATCCTTTTAAAGCCAGTGGGTGCTTTAATACCTGTAATCTATAAAGTCTGCCCACCAATTCCTCACTTGTGAATGAATAGTGTTAGGCAAGGAATCCTTAACAAACAGATTCTCTATTGACCACTCTCAACACTCACTGGTTGCCATGCCAGATCAATCATTTAATAGTAATTATTTTGCTGGAGTTTATTCAGAGTCTGTTAGAATAAACCCTGAAAAAAATTAAATTACTGTTGAGTGCAAGATTAATGGTGCTAGCCAGGAATACTTTACAAAACCAACATTACCAAAACAAGCTTTCCATGCAGCTTTTACAGAGTGCTTCCAGTCAGACCAAGAAGCTTCTCTGCACTGGGAAACCTGTGTGAATTATAAACCAGAAATCAACCCTGTGTTTTTCAGCTTCTCTAGGTATTTTTTGAATGGGTCTAGAAAGAAGGCATATTTCTAAAAAACAATAAACACAGTTCTTTCATAGGGAAGAACATTCAGATACAGAAGTGGTTTGTGAACAGTAAAGTGGTAGTTGGTAGCAGCAGAGCTACAGCCCAGAGCTTTCTAATGGAGTCCTGTAGATCATATTTGAGGCCTCAATGAAGGCTTTTTGAAAAATCTACTTAAATTGAGTTGCAATTGGAGATTGGATCCCATGCTGCTTTCCAAAGAGTGGTAATGGAAGATCCACATTAATTTTTCACTTACTTCCTTACTAGGAGGTGCAATTCCTTCTATTGCATTATCTTGTTTATTTTTATTACCCTTGTGAATGACTCTGTCACTTCTGTTTAAGCAGAAGAGGTAACTCAATCCCTTAATACAGCCTTAAACAACATTGCTTCTAAATGAGGTTAAGATCTATATTATATGCAGCATTTGTCTTGAACCTTAATTCAGCCTGCTTCTGAAAGGATATCTAGTTACATTCAGGAGTAAGTAATTTCAGATCCAGTTCCTGGTGATCATTGAGTTCTAGACTAAATTTCAACTGACAGGACTTCTTAGGCATGATGCACTATTAAGATGCATGTCAGGGAATTTCTGTTCCATTATATTAATGGAATCAATGTTTCTTCTTTACCAGGAAAATTGAAACCAAAGTTTTTTTCTGAAGAGAAAATTGTACCAAGTGTGGTGTTCTTTGGGGTTTTTTGTTATATGAGCATTGTGTTTTAATAATATTAAATACTGTTCTAAAAAAAACCCCAAACCTTTAATAATTTCCTGTACATAACCCCATCCCTTCATTTCCATCTTTGATTTAAAGAGACGTCCCTCTTGTGCAGTTCTAAATTGAGACACAATTTCCTCGGAGCTTGATCGTACTTGCAAGGGTTTTTTTCCCATTCCCCTTGGTTTAGAAACAGACTTGAGCTGAATATCTCAAATAAAGACCAAGCTGTGTTTGAGTTTTCCCAAAGCTGCAAAAGTAATGGGAGTTAGCAGTCTGATGTTCCACAGAATGCCCTCTTTAAAAAAAGGGAAAGGGAAATACTCCTTCTTCCACAAAGTGCTTTGCATGGGCTAGTAAGAACATGATCATGTATCAGAATTATCCCACAAATTAGAATGACAGTTTTTAAAAGGGATAGAGAACAGCCTTTCAGCTGGTGTCACAAGCCTGTGAGATGCTTCAATGCAGCCCAGGGAGCAGCTGTCACTTGGAAATGAGAGAGGGTCACATAAAATCCTTGAGTAGGTAAGAACTGTTGTTCTGGTGTCACCTGTCTGACTTTGCCTGAAATAAATTAGGGAGTACTTGCACAGGCTGCTTCATCAGCGGATCAGGAGGGAACGCGGCCGCGAACAGATGGAGGCAATAACCTCTCCTGCCAACGCAGCTGGGGAAGGATGCCTACCTGCAACCAGAGGGACTTACCTGTACCACAGCTACAAATAACTCCAGGATCTCACCACGGTCTGCTTTATCTCATTAGTGCTGACAGCTGTGAGCTGAAGTGTTGTTGCTAAGGCTGGAGCCTTGCACTGCCAGGGATTTGTGGAGGGGGATACCCTCGCCGTGCAGATTTGTGACAGTGTAGTTGAAAGTACTTGGGGTCTGTTGTCTCACAGTGAGCAACACCCATAGAAAAGCATGAGAGACAGACTCTGCCTTTTTTGCAGTAGTTGGGCCAAATACTCAGATCTCAGGGCCCTTCTGTGGCATTTCTTGCTGCAATTTCTTCAAGCAGGAGTTCTGTATTTTACCAAGTAAAACTCAGAGATGAGTGTTTCATGAAAGCACCATTTTGGAGAAATAAGTCATGTTTGTAAAGCATCTCTCTACCTTCAGATGTGTGTGTCCCCTTAAAAGAAGTTTGGGTCCAGACTTGGTGCTGTCAGGTTTATTTTTCTGTTTTCCACTAGAATGAAAAGGAATTTCTACTTGAATTTTGGAAATCCGAGCAGTTCTAATAGTATCAAGTAACTTTGATCAGAAATTGAAACTCTGTTTTCATAATCTCATCCTAAAACTGTAACAGATATTCAGTGCTTCATCTACAGAAAATGTAATAACTTAGCCAGCATCAAAAATTGTTTGACACCAAATATGCATTGCTGAGTGAAGGTAGTGATTTATAACATCGCATGTGAGATGTTAGTATCTAATTTACTGCATTAATCAGTGAATGCCAAATCAGTTTGCAGATTGCATGTAGATCAGTTTAATCTGTCATCTTAATTGTCAGTGAAATTTTTAATGTTGAGTTTACTTTAACTGTTTTCCATGCTGCTTCTCAGTGAGATGGAAATAGCAGTGTAATAACTCTACAGTGCCCACGTGAGACTGTGCAGGCCTCATGGTTGGTTTTTTTACTACTTGCCACATCTGGGGTTCTCTCAGCTCAAAACCTAAGTTTTGCTAATATTTGCATGGTTTGATGTGCGCCAAATGGAGAGAACATTGTCAGCCCTGTCAGTACTAATGTGGCAAAAAGTTGTCTCTTTGGTGCACTGAGTGAGGAGATTTCTGGGGACAGAACCGAGCTGAAATGACCCAAAGCTTCCTCAGGACAGATGCTGCATTAGCATGTGGCAATGACTGCAGTGATTCTGTCACCCTCTGTGCTTGTCATTAGCATTTGGTGGCACACTCGGTGTTGCCTTCCACTTGAGAGCCCCTGAGTGTTACACGGGATAAGCAGCGTGTTCATTTTTGTTCTAGCTTGTTAAAAAAGCAACCTGGTGGGACAAAGCTATTCAAAGTGCAAGCTTAGTATGTGTTTTGGCAGAGCAAAACAAAAAAATTAATGGAAGAAACCAAGTTTTCACACCTTTTCCCTGGACTCTAGGAGGTTTTTTTTTATTGGAAAATATGTTAAAAGGCATAAAGAAAGCATGAAATATATGAACTGAAAAAAAAAATTTTGAACAATAGCAAGTTTCCTGGAGCTAACCAATGTTTTATTTCAGGTCAAATAAAATCTTTTGAAGTACTGCTGAGCAAACATTTTCCTCTACAGGGGACATTTTCATTTTAGATAGCTCTTAAAAAATGAGATTTTTTTTTTTCTGTGAAAAAAATTATGCTATTCTAAAAAGTAGCAGGGCTATATATTCCCCACAAAATGGTTTCTAGGGTTTTTTTCTGTTACAGCAAAAAGAGACTTGTCCAAGGTCTTTGTCAAGTAAAGAGGCTCATTCAAGGTCACAACATAAGAACCCTTTTGGAAAACCTGACCCTCAGATTCCTGATTTGATAGGCAGCATTTCTGGAGATGACTTGCTAGCACTGCAAGGCCCCTGCACACACAGGTGGAGTCTGGTTTGAAGGACCTCAAGAAACGATGCTGGGCTGCTGTGTTTGGGCTGTTTTGTGCTCAGTCCTCATTTATTTAATTCTTTCTTCATTTCACTGAGTACTGCGAAAAGGATGCCAGGCTCTTTATTTTCAAGGATACCCTGGATGACCGATAACTTGGATTTGCCACCCTGTCTTTGCCAGGTCACCGTTTCCTTACCTGCCCTACTGCTCTGCTGAGCAGAGAATGCAGCTGCTGCTGCCATGGGCCCAGAGGCCTCTGAGCTTTCTGACTCTGTCACTGCCCATGGGACCTTGGATCATTGATTTTATCCACATTAGATGCTAGGGCAAGGCACTTTTATCATCTTTGTGATACCTCATTGACAGACTGTTTAAAATTATATTGCTCACTAAAAAGCAGCAGGAATGACCTGTGGGATGGGAAGGAAGGGCATGGTCCAAGTGGAGCTGAGAGCCTTTGCTGTAACTACAGCTGCATAGGAGTCCTACTGCTGTCTCTCAAGAAATCCTGGAAAAGGAGGCAAGGCATTCTTCCTGGTCTAAGGAGTAGGGCAGTTGATTTTGTTGCTGGTATTTCAGTAAACTTTCTACATGTAGATTCCCTGTGTCCTACAGGTTGCCTTCCTGGCTTTGAGATTCTGCAGTGATGTAAGCAGTTAGCCAGTGACATTCTTTATGGCTGGTGAACTGCATCCACATCCCATTAAGTTAAAGCCCTGGGAGAGCTGGAAGTCAGGTATTTTAACGATTCTCTTTGTAAAAAATATAGAGTGGACATATAACACCTTTGCACTCAGTATAACTTTACAATAGCACAGAGACTACCGTGGGCAGCTTAAGGTGAATGGAAGTGCAAATACAGTGACCAGTGGGGCAGAGTAAGAAACAGGAAGAGTGTCTGTCCCCTAAGATGTCTGCCCTTGTCAAGATAGCCACTGCCAGAGAGAATTCCTAATGAAATGTGTACAAAAATTAATGTTCATGGTTATTTGGTCTTTTAAATTGATGCTTCAAGATCAAATGTAGGCATGTGTAAAGTAGATTCTAGGTCTCCCCTAGTCTACTTTATGGCCAAAAGAAAGTTTGGTGGTTCTTTTTTTATTATTCAGTGTGTTTGTGTACTTTGTACTGTCAAGTGAGTCCTGTCCAGTACAGCTTGCTTGCTGTAACCCTCTCCTAAACTGATGGCATTTTTTGCCAATACCTTCTTTGAAACTGCACCTTGATTCAATAGATGTTTAGTGGAGTGTATACATAATTTCATTACTTCCTGTAGCTGGAAAATTGGTTTATATTTCTCTTTTCTTAGTTCCTGCTACACCTAATTATTTTTTGATTGCCAGTCACTTGGAATATTGTGCATCTATGGCTCGGGTACTCTACTACCCCTGTTTGCCACAAGACTAAACTAACCCCATTTACTTTGCAGTGGGACTACTCTTCCATATACTTTTTTTATCACTTCTTTTTTACCAAAATGTTTACGTTTGCTAGGACTTGATGAAGGGCTGTGTGTCCTCCTTATTCTTTATTTTGTATAATGAATCATTGAGCAGTTATAAAGGATTTGCCTGCCAGGAAGAGGTACATTTGCATTTTGCAAATAGATTTATCTAAAGTCAACAAGGTGTTACGCTTTGCTGAAACCTAGCTGGCTGGGAGGAGCATTTTATGTAATAACAGCAGTTGCAAATTTGTGAGAATTTAATACTATTGCTGGCAGTAATTAAGTGATTGATTAATTAATGGCCAAATGAATCAGTTAGCAAAATGGGGGGAAACAGGTTGGAAAAATCTTGAAGGGGACCTTGCACTCAACAGAAAGCTTATTGACAAAGAGGATATAAAGGGATATTTTGGGTAGGCATACACTTTATGGTGCCGAATTTGAAGATGAGAATTGCTAAGAAAATGAGTGCTCATTCTGAGTAATTGTATAAAATCTCCTGAGAGCTGATTGCACAGCCTATTCATTGAAGGGTAAAGGTCTTAGAGAAAACTTAGAGAAGGAGAAGGCATGTTCTGTCTCCTTGATCTGTCTTTACTCATAGCAACTGTTTGTTAAAATTCCTATCACTGTATTTAAAATAAGTTCAAAAGCCCTTTTAATATTATTTAACTATTCCACTATTAGTCTAACTGTTCTACTGTGGCTGGCAGCCCACAGGTATCTCAGCCTCAGGGTATGGTTGTTCTCTGTATTGATACTGGTCAGCTCTTGCAATCCTCTCTGCATCTCTATATACTTTTGGAAATTGATCTCACATGGAAAGCATTAACCAAAGAGTCTTTCAGCATGCCACAAGAGAGTAGAGAGACTGCCTGAAGCCAGGGCAGTAACGTTGGAATTGTAATGTTATCCCTTCTTCCATTTTTCCCTGATATCTTCAGTAAGTATCTTGGCTTGCACAGAGCTAATCACTGTCTTACTCGCTGACAGCTATTTTTTTTTCAGTAAGCATTCCCAATTCCTAAGTTTTGTGCACATTCAAACATTAATAGAGGTCCTTGGGCAGAGATGTGGACCCCAGGAAGGAGTCCTTCTCCAGGCTCTTTTTGATGTTGAGGGCCATTGACCTTCAGCAGCTTTGCTCGTGGGATAATGTCGTTCAAGCATAGCAAGGCCTTGAAGCACAGCCTGGAACACAAGCACACAGAATTGTGTTGGCCCTCTGTCCCTCTGGACTGGCTTCAGAGCTCTGAGATGTTGGCAGTTGTTGGTGCATCCAGCTGGAAGAGTGACCCATGAGTCACTGCATCCATAACTTCTTGGTGTTCAGTGATGTGTGCAGGTAGGATGACACCGAGAGGTTCCTTTTGCTTCCCCAGAACTAAAAGCATCCATGCACATGAAGTCCCTCCCAGTGGCAAACCTGTTGTGTGTCGCTATTGCTCTCCCTCACAGCAAGTGTTCATGTGCAATTTCATTTTGCTTGTTATTTGTGGGTTTGAGGTATTGTTGCTCACTTTTTCTAAGTGGAAATCAGCTGCTTGATGACAACTTGCTGCATTCACACAACTGCAGAGGTTGGCACAGTGGGAGAGGGCACAACAGGAAACTTTCTTGCCCAAGCAAGCTTCTGCTTCTACCTGGACCAACAATTGCTCTTCCACTGTGGGGCCACTGCTTTGCACAGTAAGGCATTGGCTGCGGTGTGAGGATGTGTCCCTGCACTCTGCTGCATGCAGGCTCAGGGTTGTGCTGATTTGTGATATTCCACCTACCACCCCCAGCAACCCATCTGTAGTGAGGCCAAAAACCTTAACACTGCTGACAGCTAAAGCAGAGAGAGTGCTTAAAACAGTTATAGAAAGAGAATTGCATTTTAGAAATGAAAAATCTGATTCCTATCTAAAATGCCATTTGAATACAGTTAAGTCTCATACCTTTATTTGTTTTTCTCATGACCAGGCATATGAATACATGTCTCTTGTTGGCTGGATTGGCAATGCTAAAAGAGGGCTTGCTGAGATGCTGCTATTGCAGGGTTAAAAGAGAGGTTATATCTGACCTGTGTGGAATCAGCTCTTGATGAACCATGAAAATATCCTCCAGTCTCTCCTTTTTCCTTGAATCTGGGCATCTTCAGTCCAACTGGTACAGGAAGCAGCAGGAGTCAGAGAGAGAGTGTGGTTTGAGCAATTTACAGGCTCATTTATGTGGCTGAAATTGGTTGACAAGTACCTCAGTTTCCTCATCTTTAAAATGTTATTGATCTTTGTGGCTTTCTTGTTGTGCTGTTTTTAAGAACCAAGAATTGAAAAAAATCCACTGTGTATAGCGGCAGTGTTGGTTGTGCTTGAAACTGCAGAACTGGAAGAGGCAAAGATAACACTTACTTTAATAATTGAAAATTGATTTGAAATAAGCCTTCCAAGAAGCCAAATGTGGAAGATTACATGTATTTCCTATCTAATCAGCTCTTACAGTTTCCCCAAGAGCCACACATGAGGTTTGGAAGCACAATTTTCATGTCCTTTCTCCAGCAGCCTTGTTTTATTTCACATTCAGTTCCGTGTCTGATGCTGAGGTAGAACCTGTGCTAAATCTGCTCCTGTTGTCTGTAAATAAGCTTAGAGATCTTAACCACCTCATGATTTTGTCGGTGCCTGCCGCATGTGGCAAGCAGCATTCATCTTTCAGTGAGCCAGCAATCGGTCTGCTGGTGTTTCCCATGGAAAAGATTGCTGGCTGATAAGAGCTGGTCTCCAAGCCTACTCAGACCCCGAGAAGTCTGATGGGAAAGCAGGGCTAATAATAGAAGTTGGACCTTTTTTTTTCCCTCTACAAGGTATATAGTTTGAAAAATTCACAGGAAGTCACAGAAAAGGGTTTTTTGGCCTTTGTTTTTGTGGGCTTTTTTTTTTCTTTTAACCAGTTGCTTACTGTTACAAATATACAGCATTCACTTGTTTTAGGTGAAAAATGACACCTAGGGGAGAGGGGTTTTGTGGTACCTAGAAAGATGCAATAGTACCCAAGAGAAAAGGGAATCAAACAGCAAATGCAGCCTGATATTGAAATAAGGGCAATGAAAAGCAACCAAAAGAAATGAGATTTGGGATTTTAATAAAATTACTCTATCCCACTGGATTATTCTAAGTCAGAATGTTCACATTTATGGATGAAAGCCCTAATGATCTACTGTGTTAGATGAAATTTAAAAATGGATCACTGACTATGTATGCACAGTATTTCATACAATAAGTATTCTCTGTCTCTTTTGGCCCTTTTCAATTTAGTAGATGACACAGAATATGTAGGTATCACTGCATGATGGAAAAATCACACTTTCATTACAAAATTCACTGCTGCTGTTTACGTGTTTACTGTTAATTTTTGGATGTGCAGTTGGAGCTGCTTATTGATTGGTACGTAACGTATGTTACCATGAGCCCTAACAAAAGAACAAAAGAAGCAGCTAGATTTTGTGCAAGATTAATAGGGGAAAACATTATCATGTCATTTATTGCACTCAACAATTTTTTGTTGTCTCAGGAACTATGAAGACCCTCAGCCAAATTTCCTAATTGAAAATTGAGAAAGTGTGAAATCCATCTAACTTTCTCTTTCCACATTCTTATTTCATTATAGTTTTTTAACGAAGCTATTTTTCTCTGTAAATTCAGGGGCAATACATCACACCAACATTATTGTTGGGAAGTCATTCAGTCAAAAGGTAGGAAAAGCAACTAGACCTGGGCAAAAACATTTCTGAGAGAACACAGAGGGCCTGGATAGTCTGAATGCTGCACAACTCTGGAGAGAGTTCTTGCTACTGAAATGTGGCAGTGAGCAAGTGCCAGCTTCTCAGGTGTGCTGAGAGCTCTCTTCTGTGTAAGCAATCCTGCTGGCATTAGGCAATGCGGAAGGAGCAGATGTTTAAAATTTGTATACTAAACACAGCATCCCCACTTTGAAGCAGCAGAGAGGGAAAGCACATTAGAACTGAGCTGGCTGAATTATTGGCATGAGTGTGTTCCAAACCAGTAAGTTCCCTCTTGAGTTTCCTGCCCAACATTTCATTTTTGTCTTAATTCAAGTGTTTTCAAATTTCTGGGGTTTATGACAGTATTACTCATGTGTTGAAACCCCTAAAGTCAGTTTTCTAACCTAGAATTGATTTGAATCTTTTGTTCTGTGAGAACTTTGGGGATTTTTATTTTCAGGTTAGATACATTTTGAAATGTTGACATTGTCTTTGAGGTGAAAATTCTGTTTCTACATGTCTCTAATGAGCCAGTTTTCTCACCTTGTAGTAGCTCACTTGGGAATGCTGCACCCTTAGCGTGCTCTCTCAATGGGAAGTTATTTGCTACCCTCTGTCCTGCCTTCATCAAAGGTATGGCCCTGTTCATTTTATACTGTAAATTATTCAAACTGCACTGTGAAGACAGAGTAAATTATTTCCTTACAGGTTTTTTTCAAGCCTGTTATCATACCATCTTAGTTCCTCACAAATGGTAATGAAATGAACATCACAGAGCTCTTGTGATGAGTTTATTCCCATTTATGTTTAGGAAGTGAAGTAAGAAGATTAAAGGCAGTTTATGTAACTGGAAAAATGGGTGAGCTTTCAGACATATACAAACATGGGCTGTTTTTTCTGCCTGTAGCAGGCAGTCTAATAAAACAGAGAATGCTTCCTCCTACAAATGTGGCTTCACTTGCATCCTTAGGCAATGACAGTAACAGTAACAATGTTGTTACAAATATTAAAGTCAGAAATTATAAATTATTGACCAATTTTAACTGCCTGGTGTGAGAAACATGGAATCCAGCCTTTTTTTCAAGCATTTTTTGAGGACAATGTGTTTTCCAAGTATTTCTCTCATTGGTCCCATTTGCAGCTGCAACTACTCGGGTTCCTTGCTGATCTGGATACAGGTGTCCTGCGATGGGTGGCTGGAAAATGAGAGCAGCGAAAATTCTGATTTATGTGATCTGCCCTGTATCATGTGGAGTTCAATGGCCATTTGCCAAAGATGGCTTCGCTCCCCTCAAACATGAATTTAATCTTTCGCTTCTCTCACTTTCTTTCCTCCTTTATTTCGTACCTTACAGCTTCTCTAATGGTAAAAGCATGGGGATTAGTGACTTGTAGCAATAGCAAATTTACTTTGTCCTGGAATATGGCTATCCTCAGCACAAAGCGAGCCAGCAGCCTTTGAATGTCCATGCTGCTGGAGCACTGGAGTTCAAGAATGAGGAAGTATGTACCCATCAGAAATGACAAATCATGGAAAAAATCAATAATCAGAAACTCCCCCAAATTCTCACTATCCTTTTATAGCTAGACAGCAGCTTTTCTCTTTTTGTCACAACCTTTCAATGCCCCAAGTAATGTTTTTTGTAAATACCTGAGTCAAAGCTTTGAACTCAAGCCAAAGGAGGGGCAGGTGAAATTGAGAAGTTAATGACAAATTGTAGTGGCAGAGACACATCATCAACAAGGTTGTACAATCCCAGATTTTTAGTGGCATTTGGTGGAGGCACATTAGGCTGCAGCACTAGCCTACTGGAAAACATTTTTAAAAGATGTAATTAAATAGTAGCAAACTTCCTCTGTTTTGAGAGGTAACACATTTGGTTAGATAAACATAGTAGACTTCCACGGGTAGGTATTTTTTGCTACATACATGCAATTAAAAATGGAAGTTTTTCACCTTGTGGACATACAGGGTCTTGCCTTGAGAACCACTGAAATCAATTCAACCATGTCCAATTCAACTCCTCAAGGATAGCCCAGAGAGAAGCTTCTTGCTGGTAAAATGGGACAACACTGTGCATTTATCCCAGGTCTTTGGAATTTTTGCGGAGTACAAATGAGACAGTTTTTAAACAGCAACCAAGGACTGTCCTATTAAGCTCTCCTGTTTTAATGTGTGCTGAGCAGGAGTGCTTCACCTGACTGTGTTTGTCCCAAAAATTCTTTTTCAGTAGAATTAAAAATTATGGTCTAAGAAGTTGAATGTAGCATGTGAAGGTATAATTATGTTCAGCTTCATTAAACCCTGCATGATAATTAGCAGCGTAGCCAGTTTTCCAGATAAGAGAGATTTTTGTGGATGCCTGCAAGAATTTCTTCCATCCCACCTCTCCACGTGTGGTGGCAGGAAGTCGAAGTTTCCCATTTTGCAGTGATCAAACACCACCAACTTTCTGGCCATGTCCCTCAGGGACGGACGTGCCAGAGCTTGCCAGCACACTGTGATTTCTCTGCTGGTCAAGGGACAGGGAAGGAGAGAAGAGGAAACCCAAGTCTGAGGAAATCTGTTGAGAATTGAAATACATCCCCTTGGGTCCCACAGTCTGAGCAGTAACTTGCTGGTCCTGCATTAGGCTAAGGCACATGATTTTCCTCTTTCCATCCTGATATATGGAAACCAAGTCCAAAAGCATGGGCAGTAAAGATCCCAGGCTGTCATTTGTGTCCAGGGTCAGGTACTGGATTTGAACACTGCCAGGGCTGGACTGTGTTGAGAAGCAGGAGCTGTGAGGTACAAAGTCAGCACTTGTTCCCAAAGGAGTTGTTTCTACTTTCAATTTAGAGCCTGAAATGCCATTTATTTAATGCTGCTGTTTAAATAATGATTTATAAGCCTCCGAGCCAGCCATGGTACAGCTTAATTACTGCTGTAATTTATGGATGCCACTGGCTACATAAACACTGCTGTAAATATAAAGGATGTCTCCCACAAATTTTACTCTGATACTCATTTGATATCATTCATTTTCCTTTCCTTACACATCTTCTGTGTGTGAGTTGAGGCCACTTCACTCAGTGACCCAGGTCATTCTGGTTCATGTTGCCAGGGAATGACTGGGAAATTGGGGCTGGGAACTGAAAAGATCAAACGTCTGTTTTTCTTACAAAGTATTTTAATTAAAATTTGAGTTTCCTTGAGCTTGGATGCAAACATCTGCATTAAGTGGCCCATTAAAGGGATTATTTGTATTTGTGCTTTTTTTGGTTATCTATTTGTTTTACTAGTTAATCATCTCCTTTCTGCAATTCATTTTGCCTTTGTGCACACAGTAGGCAAGCAAACAAGACGGGAATAAATCATGCACTGTAACAGAGCCCAGCCATTCCACGGGCCGCAGCTTTGCCATTTGTGTTCTCTAACCTATGCAAGGAGCACGTATATGTTGGTCTAATGCAAATCCGAGCTAATTCAAGCCCCGTCTCCACAGAGATGAATGAGCATGCAAATCTGCTGCTTTGGTTTGGAGGAATAGCTCCTGGAATTGCCCGATTCCCAGTTGCAACTGACATATTTCAAATACTCATGAGTTGGCTCCAGGAGATTTGTGCCCCCAAGCTGCAACAAAAAACACCTGGGAAGACAAGTAGCTTCTCTTGAATGCCTTGGTTCCATTATAATTAGTGTTAATGCAGTTGTGGGCTTGGAAAAGTGAGTGTCTTTAAAAAGTTATAATGAATTGAGTAAACAGAACAACCCCATTGCCTTGAGTAACCACTTCTCTAAATCTCTGTATCTCTGCAGCTGCTGGGATAAAACATGGACACTGCGAAAAGATTGCAGATAAACTGAGTGGGACATGAAAACTGGTAGCAAATATGGGGTTCAAAACTATCTATTGGGTAATTCGGAGAGACAAGAGTACTTCTGAAGTTCAGTAGAATTTCAGGATCTTTTAAGTGTGTCATGATGTTGCTAACTCATGGAAGTGCTCTGGGACGTGTCTCCTAACTTTTCTTCAGGTGGTACTTCCAAAAACAGGGTGCTATGCAGGTTCACTGCACACCCCTAGGAGAAGGGATCACCTACTGAGTTACCAGAGTCACTTCCTATAGATTTGTAGTGCCCCTTTGCACACTGATCTGGACCCACTCTGTCTGGCTTGTGGCACGTGAAGAGCTTTGCACCTCACATAGGGAAGGCTCTCAGCGGTGTCTCTGAGAATGCATTTTTAGTAGGAAGTTCAGCAAAGCCAAGGGAGATACCATCTCACTGCCTTAAACCCTCACCAAGGAGCCCACAGAAATTGTCAGCAGCCAGCTCTGAGTTACTCGGTCTATTTTTCCTGCAAAGCTTCTCCTCTATAGTCATGCCTTGACCCTGACTGAAATACAAGGGCATTGTGCAGCCTGTATGTGGCAAGCCAGAATTACTCCAAGCAAGGGAAAAAAATTGGGCTGACAGTAACACAGAGCACCCTTTTCAGGAGCCATGGTCATTTATTAAAAAGCTTTGGCATGTATTCCCCCCACTCCTGAATGATTTGCACCGTAAAATAAGCTTGTAGAGAAATAGTCCTTGTTTTCCTACATGCTTCATTAATTTTTAGTTTTGGCAGGCAATATAAATAAAAATATCAAGTGCACATCTAATTGAATCGCCAGTGATTTCCAACTCCCTGTAGTACCAGAGAACATGATGTAGCTGCACTGTTTAGTGAGCATGGATGAGTTAGGCAAACAATGTCTCTCTCTGCCCAGAGGCTTTGGTTTAATCTGGAGCATTTCCCCATTTCATATGAGACAGGGCAGTTATTGCTGCAATGGGGAATTCACAGGACAGATCTCTGTTCTTCCGGGCTTGTCTTCCAGCAGTGACTTGGCAGAGTCAGGAAGGTGTCAGTCAACTGCATCCACACTCAAATTTTTGTGGAAGGAACTCTGGCATTTCTCAAGCTTAGCCTCCTCCATATACACTGACTTCAGGATGTTGCTGAACTAATTCCTGCCTCCTTCAGGTGTCTGATCTAGAGCATGGGCCTCTTAAAAAAACTTAAAAAAAGAAGGCCTTGTCCTAAGTATCATCACAAAGGACTTGGGATGAGAGAATTCCTACAGTAAGGAAAATTATACCTGTCGGGCTACTTGATATCTGACTTCTCAGCTGTTAAGGGAATGAAGTGCCTCCAGAAAAGAATGGTTCTTAGGGAAAATTACTCAGGATCGTTTCTGAATGGATGATACTGACCTCTAATTGTAATGTTTGGTGACCTCATTTCATAAGAGATGGCTCCTTTGCTCATTGCTGGATGTCTTTTGCTGCTTAGCACAGGAAAAATGAACTGGTGACTTTTGTCTCTTGGTAGATGTAGTCTGCTGGGGGCTCCCTGACTCAAGGGAGTGCAGGATGCAGGAGCAGGAGTAGGTATAGAAGAGAAAGAATACTACAAGTAGAGATTGAACTGTTTTTTCTTCTGCTGAGGATATGATGACACAATATACCCAAAGGAAAGTAAATATATGTTGTCAGGAGAGATGATGAAAGCTTGTGCTCTTTCTAAATGCTGTAGCCATGTTACTCCTGAGCAGATAGAGAGGATATCAGTCTTCAGCTCTGTCAGTGCAACAGTAAATTCACACACAATTAAAAACCCATCATGTGTATTGTGTACCAGAGCAGGCTGCAGGAGTTAAGCCCTCCAGAAGTCAAAGCTGCCTTCCATATTATAGCACCAGAAAGGCCTGGGGAACTGAAATTTTCTATTAGGTGGACCATTAGGTATTTGACAAGACTAAACAGTTCAAAAAAACAATTATCAAGTAAGTATTGAATTGAGAAGATTTCACAAGGTGTTTGTCCCTTCAGTGTTATGCAGGATGCTATGACCTCTTGGTTGAAAGGAATTTGGTTATCTGAAGTGCTTTTGTTGTTTTTTTCTTTTTCTCTAGGATCTGCTGCTCTCTCAAAAATGGCTCTGGAGGGTTCCTTCAGCTGCTGGAATGGAACGGCGATCAGGCTGGGGCAGACGTGTGACTTCATCCAGGACTGCGCTGAGGGAGAAGATGAGGGAGATATGTGCAGTGAGTAAATCCTAACCCCCAGGCTGTACCATCCTTTCCCAGAAGCATTGATTGGTTTGAACTCCAATGTCTGATCCTTTAGCACTAACAGACTCATTTGGTACTATCAAAAGACCTGTATCCCCCATAACATATGCTGTTTTTCTGGGTGTCTGCCTGGAGTACACCATTTGATGTTTCTGGGCTCGCCTACATCAGTTCTGCAGCAGCTTCTTAACATGCTCTCAGTGCCTCATCACTTCCAGTGTCCTGATCAAAAATGCAAAGGAAGTATAGCCTGAAGAGCTAGATGCCTTACAGAATTATGAAATGTGTAGCTGGTTAGAGCCTTTAATCAAAATGTAGTGCAGCATGTGGCAGAGGGGGAGAGGAAGGAGAAAACTTCTAAGATGAAAAATGAGTACAGCCAGTAGCTTGTCTTTGACCATCTCCTGTGTCTTTGTAATTCCTCTGGTTTTCTACCCTCTCTTCAGGAGTCAATAGCCCAATAACATACAGCAGAAGATAGATAGCAGCCTGAGTTTTCTAAAAACTTGCTGTGCCTGAGTACTTTCTAGAATGTGCTGTGGAACTTAGATACTTTAGGACCTTCCTTTAACTATCTTGAAGGTGCCTTATCACTTTTTTTATACCTCTGTACATTTTACCTCCAGCATCCTCCCATCTGCCAATCTACAAATAGTTAGGAGTGGTGGATTGTCAGCTGTATGGTTGTCTACAGGGCAAATATATCATGAAAAATAAGCATTGAAAGTTCATTATACAAAGTGTATGTGCCACAGCTGATCTAGCCTGTGGGCTGTTACAGTAGAACTGTGTTGATTTGGTTTGCAGGAAACATGTTTGCTGTTTCTAGTAAAAACTTAACATGAGTGATATACAACTTCTAGCAGATTTCACTTCTTTGCTGCTAATAAAGAAATAAAGTTACAGACTTTATTGGTGTGGAGAACATTGGTTTGACCTGGGATCATCTAGTAAACTAGTTAAAAGCTTGAAATTACATGCTTCTCCATCATTTTAGATGTTGTTACAATTTGAAATTATATTCTTTAATGACACACTCACTGACCATTAAGCTCACATGAACAGTGTCAGCACTGTGGACTTGCAGCTCCGTAGAACCAATAATGCTTCATATTAGTAATATTGAAACCTTATTTCCACATAAGAGCTTTAAAACAGAGCTCTAAAACCTCATAATGGCATTTCCATTGTGTTCTACTCTATAATCAAAAAAAGGTTGGATGCATTTTCATTTCATTGGAAGTAGAGGAACATTATTTACTCTCAACTGTATGTCCAGATACACTTTGGTGCCCGTGTGCCACAAATGGCTCTGCCTTGTGGGAGTTATCCTGTCTATACCAGAGGGAAGAGCGGAGTTGACAGGGTGGAGTTGTACCAATCATGGATGCAAACTAAATACGACCACGGGGTGGGGCAGGCCTAGAGGAACATGCTTGCCTGTTATTTTCAGACATTGGGTGCACTTGTGGGTGGGTATGTTGTCCATATTCCTGCATCAGGAAGCTGGCTCTGCTTTTGCCCCTTGCTGCCCTGTACCCCATGGTGAGCCCAGTTGAAAAGCGGCCAATCCCTCTCTGGCATGTGTTATCCACAGGGCTTGGTTTGGTTGTGGTTTCTCCCTCCATTCCTCTGTAGCTGTTTCCACGAGGCAATATGGCACTTGCAGCTGTGTTGGCAAAGGAATGTACTGACACTGTTGGCGAGAAAATGTAGAAAGCAGGAGGTATTTAGCCAGCTGTTTAGCAGAGCATCGCTTCCCAGCTTGAGGAGAAGACCACATGGCTTGCATTCATCCGTAGGTACTGGAAATGAGAGTTCTTGCTACCAGCCAAAAGGTCCAAACAGCACTACCTTCCACTCAAGGAACAAAAAAGCCCGGGCTGTGGATGTGCCTGCTTATCTACCTACAAGCTTGCTCAGTTCTATGGCTGATCCTTCTGCTGTTGCTGCTTTACTGTGTTGAATATTGTTGGCATGAGGCTTCTTACACAAAACAGAGAAGTGATCTAATGTTTGAGATGTCAGTTATATCTGCATGGCAGCCTAACACAAAACATATGTCATCTTTCAGCATTTTACTTGTCATTTTACTCCTGAGCAACATGGATATTTTCATCAGCTTTTTGCAAGTGTGGTAAAAAGTGATTCAGATTTATCAAGCAGAGAAAAGGGTTTCCCAAATGGTTCTGCTTACACAAAAGAGCTGTCAGAAAAAGATGTAGCTATGCTCAAAACTGAGGCAAGAGGTTTTAAACATGCCATTATCAAAGGCTTCTCCCTTTAAGCTTCAAGGAGATGTTGGAGTTTTTTGCCTTTCACAGTCTTTTAGCTTTGCAGGTACTGATTGGTTTTATTGTGATTTTAAATTTTTTTTCATATTAATTTGATTTTTGTTCCTTTCTTAGCTGAAAAAGATGTCTCTAAAGCCTGTTGTTTGCGAACATCTCTTTACTTATTAATGGCCAATGAAACGTCATGGTGCTTGCTCTGCTTTGCAACCAATTAGTCTGCGTAGAAATTGTAGAATCAGAGAGGGATGACCCCTAGAGAAAAGCGTGTTGCTGTTTGAGTCATAATCAGATATCCTTGCAGGAGTAAAAGACAGCTTCAAAGAGGCAGATGTGAGATGAGATGCCAAACTGTGCGTGTGTGTTGACTCGGGATCAGACATAAAGATTTACCAGCCTGATGGAAGTGTCACACTAGAAATTACTTTGCAGAGCATACATTGCAGACACACATTAATACCCCAGATAGCACTGGTGGCGTGTCTCTGCTCGTAAATTCCTTTCTGTGTTATGAAAATTACACATGCCAGCCACCACGGCAGGCTTTGACTCTAGGTTTCTGCTGAATTCATAAACTGAAAGATAGATTCCTCTATAAAAGTACCTTATTTTTTAATAGCTGGAGCTTGGTGTCTCTAAAGAAAGACCTTGAACAGAGAAGTCCCTGGTTGATTATAATCAATCTGAATTCCCCAGCCCTCATATGACTCTTTGGACCAGTTGTTCCCCATATGAGGCTCTGGGAGCTCTTCCCATTCTTCATTGGGTCCCTTCCTTGCCTCTAGGTAGGATGTTTCTTATTTCTAACATTGCAGCTTCTGTTAATGAATTCCTTATCTTCTGTCTTGAACCAGCTCTGAGGTCTTCTCTTACTTGACTGAGTGGAAAGTTCAGCATATCTGGTGAAAGTTCACAGCTCGTGCCTAAGGCTTCAGCAAATTTATCTATTAATGCTAAGCAACGAGTTCTGTATAAGTAGTTTTCCAAATCACACAACATGTGGATATAACTTACTGCAAAAAAACCAACATACTTTCTCTTATTATAGTAATCACACATAATATATATTGTATGGTACAAGACAGACATGAAAACTCAAAATATTTACTGATACAGACAGGCAGAGCTCTGCTTTACAGAGAGGGTGAATTGTTTGAGGAGTTTTGTACTTCTCTTTTTAGTTAACAGTATCTGGGATTTTGTTTCAATAATCTTTCATTGCAGGGCAGCAAGTCAGGGCAAAAATTAAAATTTTACTAGAAAGAGGTGCATATAATTCTGGCCAGTCCAAAACTACTTTACTTTCTGTCACAAATTCACAAAAAAAATTTCATCCTGGGAAAATATGGGTTCAAACATGTTGGGTAAGTAATGGGTATATTTTAAAAAAAAATAACATTTTAAATAATGGAGGTGCCAGTATTTTATTTATTATCTAGAGACCCAGAACTTAGAGGATTCACTCAGGATACAATTAACCCAGGACTGGTTCTTCTGCTTAAGTGAATTTGAACTCATATTTCCTATTTCCATACAGAGTTTCCAAGCTTGTGGTCTGGAGTTCTGGTCTAGTTCAGTTGAAAATGGTTACCCGAGTCTCTCCTGAGGTTGCACTTCCACATTTTTTAAATTTTATCTGGAACAGGAAGTGAAAGTAGTGTCCTCTTTATCTTTCAAATAAATCTCATGATCACTGGGTTATAGGGTAATATTCATTCTGCCTCATTGAATATTTAAGGATGTTAAACACCTTAGAAAGTGAGATGAGGAAGACAAGTGTCTGATTCCTGACAGGAGCGAGTGACTCAGGCTGTGCTATGCGGTTGGAGGACTGCACGCACACATCTGTCAAAGCTCCAGATGGCAGCTAGAATAGGAACCTATAAAGTTTGATTTTCTGATAACATGGATGAGTGACCAAAACAGCATTGATAATCAGTTCTGCAGAGGCCAGTTTACTTTCCAGGCAAAAATGCGTGAAGAAATCGTGGGATTCATTTTTATCCAGGTACAGCCCAGAGTCTTCCTGCGAGCAAAATGATGAAGTAGCAACCTGTTGCTGTGCTATGCTCATAAGGTTCCTGTCTTACATACACTAATCCTTCTGCTTCTTTCTTTATCAAAAGCTGTACTTATAGAAACAAATTCTAACCTCTGGCGGTTTTGAGCTCAGCAAAGCCATCTGGCATTAAAGGATAACTCTGCTGTCTGTTAAAATGTATTTTCTCTTTTTATGCTTCATTTCTGGTAGAGTTTGGCTCATTGAAACAAACTCATGTTTAAGATTCATGTGGTTCCTTAAAGCGAGTAATTGATCTGTTTGGCTTCTGAGATTTCCTCCTAAACTTGGTAAAGATCCATAGATACAGAGCAGTGTTTAATGCTTTTGTTCTATATAGTATCAGTTTGGAATTTCACCCAAAAGTTTAAACTGTACTATCTCGTTGATTTACACCCAGTTTTGAAGCAAGAGATGAATCCATCTGCCTCATAGGTTATATCGGTTATTAATTCTCTTGCTATTCATGGATGAAAAATCTGAGTTAAAGAAAAAGAACTTGTTTAGATTTTTCTTGAAAGGTATTTACTTCAGACAGCTTGAAAATATTGGGTTAAGAACAAGTTTAACATCTGACAGCTTTTCCCTACTTCATCACCCAAATAAAAGAAGAGACCCTTACATTCTCAGAGTGCTTCTGTTTCACTAGACTACTCTGTTCTCCATCCCACAGCCAGAAATCGAATCTTAATCTTACTAAGGCCTAAATCTTCTGAGGCTTCTGTCACTGATGTTAATATCAAAAATGGCAGGTTTCAATAGGAGAAACCCCTGATCCCTCATTTCCTTGATTTTCCAATAAAGTCAGATCAGCTTCCCCTCATCGGTGCAGTGTCTGTGCTAACGTGAGTTTCAATCACAGACACATAAAATGGAGAAGTACAGCTTGGCAGAGAAGGGGTAGCCAAAGAGGTCTCTGTGGAGTACCAGTACATGGAATCACAGGTGCTGTACATATTCCAAGTGAGAAAGAGCAGCAAAGAAAATCTGTCCAGGGCATGGGACATCTGAAAACTCATAAAACATTAATTTGGGAAAAGGGAATGAAATATTCTGTGAAAGTAATAGCTTCTTATTTATGCCCTTACTTGTTCATCAACAGTGAACTTTTCCTGGCCTCCAGGCAGGGATTGCTACTTAGATGACTCCTCCTGCTGCTCTGACTTGTTTACATCATCCTCGATAGCAAATGGCCATGACATGAATTCAGTTGGACACCGAGCCAGGCTGTTGCAGTGGGAATTCAGGGCACATTATAATTTGTCATTTTCTTTGTATCCCAGCCTCGGGCTGCGCAATGAAATATAATCAAGTTCTGCAGAGGGGTGAAACACAGGGAAGTAACTCTCTGCTTAACAGCTTCACATTTAAAGACCAGGCTGAATGAATTTAGAGATTTTTAGAAGGAAAAACTTGAAAAAGGCTTAACTTTAGTAAAAGTTTTGATTTTTTTATAACAGGTTTAGATCCTTGTACAAACTACCACTAAAATGTGGCTCTTGCCTCAACGTCAAGTTCCAGGTCCAAAACTAACCCTGCTAAAAAGCTACAGGTAGAGGATTTGTTTCACTTTCCTCTGACAAATGAGTTGTGATTCAAGCTCCTAGAAAATCAAATATTTCTGGTCTGGATGCTGCAGTTGTGGTGTTCCACAGTTGTTTTCTCTGGGCACACCAACGAGCATGTGCATATGCCAATAACAACCAATGGCCTTTTGAGGTATGTGAGTCAAAGCTGGGGCCCTGTGAGAAGGTATTTAATTGATCTGAAGTCTCATCCAGGGGGATCTGCAGATACTTAAACATTTTGAATGATCTGGAGGTTAAATACTGGTGCCTCATTATCTGACAGCCACTTTACAGATATAAAATTTCAGGGGAAAAAAATTGATAATCACAACAAAATATATGTTCAGGAGCCTGCTCTTCTCATAGAGAAGCTAAAGAAATTACCAGTATCGCTTGACCACTAGATTCTCTTGCTTTAGAAGTTTGTGGTCTGTCCTACTGCTTCTAAGTGGAGAAATTTTTATTCTGATTTTATCAAGCAGCTAAGGAAAAAAAAAAAAGTCCTGGATATGTGTTTGCACATGAAATTTCTTTTTTATCTTGCAATTTCAAACAGATTTCTTGTATCATTCTCCTTTCTTGGAGCAAAAGGAGCAATACTTTGCAGCCTTTGTAAGAAGAACTTGCGGTTGTAGGTAGAGAAGTATATGGAAGGCATGAGATTACCTTCTGCTTTGAATGAGATATCTATTGCTTTAAAACTGTCAAATTTCAAGGCAAAATGCTAATGGAGCTCTATTGTTTGAAGCTGGACACTGAAATCCTAAGCCAGTGACAGAATGAGAGGATTTCAAAGCCTGATAGTGTGGATTAAAAATAAACTATGCTCTTTTCAGCCATTCATCTCATGGAAGAGACTCACAGGTGAAAAAACTGAGGCACAAAGGGATTCCGTGCTTTACCTGAGGCTACACCAGTGCTCACAGAGAGAAGCAATCATGTTGCTGGACTGAGCAGAAACCTGGACTGCAAGGGAGGGAATCTTGTTAGGAATTTATCCCTCTCCAAGATTCCCTCTGTGGGGCTGCAGAAGCAGTGCTTAGGAAAGTCACCTCCAAGATGTAACCTTGAGCAAGCTTATACCTGCAGAGAGTTGAGAGCCCAGCTATTTAGGAGACCCCACAGTGTGTAGGGAGATGTATTCTCTCACTCAGGTTTGTCAAAGTGTGTGGGGAGTCACTTAGCCACAGTTTGGGTGGTTGTTTGCCTCTGCTCCTCCCTCCCCATGGTCAGGCACTTGCACAATTCCACACAAAAGGACTGAGTAGCTGGGGTGCCCTGGAACCAGGTTGGAATAGTCCCCGCAGCTCCTGTGTGAGCCCAGGAGCCTCCTCCTCGGCTCACCCGGGTTCTTCTGTCTGTGTGTCTTTCCCTCTTGCAGGAAACCTTCCCTCTGGCTTTTACTGTTCGTTTGAAGAAGGGGATTGTGGCTGGATGCCAGGCTCCTCTGCGTCCCATCCCTCCCCATGGCGGATTGGAAGCCCAGAACACAACCGGTTCCCTTCGATAGAAGGTGTGTGAGAGTAAACAGTAAGTGTAGAGCATGAACAGCAGAGAGCAGAAAGGATACACCCATGGTGAGGAGAGGGAATGAAACACAAAGCAGGCTTTCCTGTGTACTTACATATTCAGCCTCCAGTGAAAAAAATCCCGTCTTTCCCCTCAAAGTGCTTCGACCAAAAGACTGTCCTGCTCCCTTTTTGTCTTGAGGATACAGAGTGGTACCTCAGTCTCCACCACTGACACCAGATACAGATCCTGACCCTTTCTAAACAACTTCATACCAAATGTTCATCTGCCTGACCCTCTTCCATACTGATCTGTTTTCTTCTTTCTGATTTTCCTGTTTACTTTCTCCATTTCTTTGTACTGCTGCCTTTTCCCCCCCGCTCACATCCTAATTTTTCTCTTTGCTTCATGATCCCTTGAGTTGCACTTTTATGTACAATTATTGTGTACAATTACTACCTACCTAAATGCCAGTCAATCCTTCTCATAGAAACAGTTGAAGGCTTAAGCTGCTGAGAGAAAACCCACTACTGCCCTTGTTCCTCTTGTTTACAAAAAATTATTAAAGAAGCAAAGAGCTATAGCTGTATTTTTATTTGGTTTTGGTCAAGATAAATGCTTTTCTTCCAAGTTACTTTTTGTTCATAAAAGATACTCTTTATTATTTGCCCTTGCAAGGAGAATGAATTTGAAGTCACGGAGCAGCAGAAGGTAGCTGTGGGGGGAAGGTAGACAGACTCGTTAAGTGTGGTTATTGAGTATGTTTGTTAGGTAGGTGAAGCTGCATCCCTAAGAGATGGAAAAAGCCTTCTGCTCCCTGGCATTCTGCAGTAGTAGGAGCCAGCTAATACAGGCTTGGGGCAGGTTTCACAAACCCCGAAACCAGAAGGTGAGTGCTGCAGTTTGACCTTCTTCCTTCTCTTTCTTCCAGGTTGTGCACTCCTCCTCAACACCAGCAAAGCACCAGCAGTAGCAAAGACTGTCATGACCAGCACTGCGTTTCCAGCTCCTTTGAGGAACTCTCCCTGTGAGGCAAGTCATAATGTTTTCTTTTCTTGTGTAATTTACAGAGCTTGTTTTGTATGCTTGACTCAGGTTTTCAAATATAGGTACTAGGTCACTAGCAAGGCAACCACTATCTCTGATTTTATTTTCTATAAAATATACTTATTTTTGCCCACTGTGCAGGGGAAAGATATGGTTATCTGCTTGAACACCACAAAATGTGCTTTGAAAAACTTATCATATCCTGTCCTCATTGCATCGCATGATGTATTACAATCTTCATAATTAGGTGTGTGTGCTGTAAGAGCAGGGCAGCCAGCGTTACATAAACACAGAGAAGAGGAATCTTACTGCATGAACAAGCATTATTTGCAACATCCAAGAAAGAACAGGCTTCAGGACTGCCCCTGAGCCATTCAGAAAAGGCAGTACATGCTTTCTCTAGCACAGCTGGGATTTGGGCTGGCAACTCTTCCTGCTCCTGCACTTCAAACCTACCAATCCTCATGTAGGCCTTATTCATAGGAGTGCTGAAGCTAGCAGGAGCAGAGAGAAATTCGTGCAGAATGGAGCCAGGTTCATATTCAAGCAGAAAAGCTATTGACAGTCATAAGATATCAACTTAAGCAAGTACATCAAGGCTTGCCAGGCAGCCTCGCTCATGGTCGTAATTTCTGAGTCAGTTGTGTTTAACCCTTAAAGTGCAGCTTCAGAAAGGTGACCTGTCTGCATCTTCGTACTCTGTAGCTTTACAGATTGTAGAATGACTGATAAGATTTATTTCTGATTTACGACTTTGAACCATCCCTAGTGACTTAAAGCATTTCACATCTTCATGGTCACTAAGAAATCTCACATAAGCTTCTGGATCCTGGAGCAGAGGGATTTGGGAAAACTGATACTAACGAAGTGCAGCTGTTTGTTGGTTGGACAAAAGAATCAGATTTTCCCTGTTCCAGTGATCTTAAAATGCAGAAAGGACAAGAAGGGATGTGTTAGAAAGTTCTGTGGACTGAAACTACACAGAAGAAGGTGTTTCTTTGGCTTAAAGTTTGTTTTGGTTCACTTTGTTGGATATCTCAGTTCATACAGCAAAGCGCCTCTGGTTTTGCTCTCTTGATATATTCATGTTCTCCGTCTTTGAAATATATTCTACCTATATTCTACCTTGTTTTTCCTCCCATCTGTGACAAAGCCGTATGCAGGTTTTGAATATTTTAAGACCTTGTTCAGCCATGGACCAGCAAGAACGAGTGTTTTTCATAATCCACCTGACACAGGAATCACAGTGAATGATTTCCCAATATCTGTGTATTTTTTTTCTTGTGTATACAGCACTGCAAATAATTAAACTCGCCGCCGGGGGAGAAGCTGCCATGTATTTCATCTGCTCACATGCCATCCCACCTCCGTCACTCCCCTTGGCACTTAAAAGGCATCCGGACGTATCCAGCATTGCAGCTGTCGGTAATAAAGAGTGAAGGAGTTTTGGCAAGGGTTTTGTCTCTTGCCTTTTCATATAGTGTAAAAGCTTCTCTTCTCAGTGGGTCCCTGGTGGCTTCAAATTCTATTTTACTGGAACAATCTGTCTGTGCACAGAATAATTTAATTCCACTTTTCAACACAACAGAAGAGGAGAAAGGAGATATTCCTCCCTACACACTTATTCCTTCAATAGGTACCAACAAACTTCCTAATAGTGAAATTATAGTCAGAAAAGAGGTTGTGAAAATACTATAATGCTGTCCTGCATTTATTCATCCTCAACCACTTCTTGATTGAACTGGCTCAAGTTCAGGCACTAAAAGATGAGTTTTCTTCTACCTGTCACTGCTGACAGCTTTACCTGGCATGTCACAACCAGGACAGATTCTCTGGCAGCTGAAATCCCACAGAAAAAACTCACTCATAATTCAGGTTGCAAAGGGATCTCAGCAAGTCTTTGTGTGAATTAGACCTTTATTCTCCCACCATCAGGTCCAGCCATAAACCCACCCTTCCTCTTGTATTTGATCCAGCTCTCATGATCCTTTAGATATCTGCTTGCTCTCCTGAGAACAACAAGGAGGTCAGTAGACATCCCCAGTTTGATCATTTTGACTCCCCTCTCTTCTCTCCCTGCAACATGGAAGCTCTGGGGCACTACTAGACCTGCTGTTCAACGAAGGTAGTATTTTTTCCCCTTATCCCCTAATTTTCTTTTATTCAGTCACATTAGACCAATCACACCCACCACAGTAGATGCTGACACCCTGCTCTTTAGCCTGAAGTGTTCATAGGAATTAATTACTTCAGCCTCAGCATGAGGAACATTACCTGCCACAGTGCTGTTTACCAGGCTGGATGGTAAACATCCAGGATGTTCATGGAACCAGAACTCAGTGCTCATAAGGAAACAGCCAAGCAGTCCACAGTGTGGGTGCCAGCCACAAAGCTGCTTTTTTCTCCCTTAGCCTGGCTGTTAAATCTTACACTGTGGCAGACTGGCAAAGGAGGTGACTGACCAGCCTGGTCCAAAGACCTTCCCTGCTGAGGTTCTGGGCAGCTGTTTGCAGTGGTGTTGGTGTTAGCACTTGGAGACACCACAGCATGGCTGAGCTTGGCATATGAATTGTCACTGAGTGCAGGACTAGTGTGACACTCCATCTCTGTGCTCTCTCCAGCCTGAGGTCAGTCGCCAGGAGCATGCAGGGCTGCCTGCCCTTTGCATGCCCTGCGGGAGGCTCCTTGTTAACTCAGGAAGGGAAACGTCAGCCTCACCTACTCTGTACTGCCCCACGTGCATCAAAAGATGGGAAAAGGATAAAAATGCACGCTGGAGATACTGTAATAAACACAGCCTGTACTTTCCCACACATCTGGGATTGGCCCTAATGTGCCTTGCATTTTGTGTATAGCTTTGTATTGCACTTCACTCCTGTTTGTTTTGAGCAGCCTTATATTTTCATTTTCTTTGTTCTTCAGTGTTTTTGGCAGGTCAAAGCAGTCAGTTTGTGATACTGCCCTTTGTTCTTGATTCAGCTAGTTTTTCTCTTTTCTTTTGTTGTTTTATTAAATCTTGGCTGGAGTATCCTGGCTTCAAAGAATCTCTGTTGTTTGCAGTCCAGACAGCCTTTGTTATCTTTTTCATGTTGTGCTCTTGGTAGAGCCCTTTGCTTGTTGACCCCTTTAAGTCTGTGTTTAAAACCCACTCTGTATGGAAGAGAGAAACTGTGGCACTTCTACTAAATCTTAGGTGAATGCAGGAAGTGGTTCACATAGTCCGTGAAGAGATGCTCCATTACCCTGAAGTAGCCAGAAAGGGGAGATGCAACAAAAAGCTCAGGAAATGCTTCTGGAACAAAACAGTCACAGTAATCAAGAGTGAAAATCTTTTAACTCACATGTAAAAGTTCACTGGAAGCAAAGCACATGTAATTGAGCATAGGAATGCACATAAAGTGCAAAGAATTAAGCCAAACAGGGGCCTGATTTAAAGGCAGAGTTTTTAGAGCTCGAGCAGTAAAGCACAGCATTATTTGCCCCTTCTGTCACACTGAGATTCCCCTCCTCTGAGCGGGAATCAGCTGGATTGTACAAGGCTGACAGGGCAAAGAGGAGCACGGGATGGGTAGGCATTTCCTCATTTTGAAGAAGAAATCCATATGCATGTCATTAGCAGCTGTACTGGTGTCTGGGAATCTAGGAAACCACATTGCAATTAAATCCAGGGAAGTGCTGTCATCTCAGACACCACCCATGGCAAAACTAATTGCTTTGCCACAGTTGATAGCCCCTAGGTGTGCAGTTTCCAAACTATCATGGCCGCCTACTTTTCAGTACTTTGCAAAGAAGTCAGAGAGCTGACAGAAGTGTTGCAGGTGCCCAGGGATTACTCACCTTTGTGTGGAAGCTGGAGACTCAGTTCTGACCCCCCCTGTCTAGACAACAAGGCAATCCCATCTCCCTCAGTCCAGCATTATTGCTGCACAGGTGCAGTCACATGTGATGATTTGCTTTTCATTTCATTTTTTAGAGATGCTCCCTGATGTCTGCATCCTCAGGCCTTGAAGGATGTTGTGGTACCTGTAGATCATAAGAAACACACCTGTGTCTTCCCAAAGTGTGTAGGTCTCTCTCATAAAGAGAGAGAAGACCAGCTCCAGAGTACTGCATTCTGTGAGGCTGGTACAGTTGTACCTGCCTGGGCTGTAGTCTTCCATCTATCCTGCAAGATTTTGTTTTGTGGTGGGTTGTTACTACTCCTTCTGCTTGGAAGTCACTCCAGGAGCATGGTCAGTCTGGAGAACGGTTTTTAGAAAGGCTGTGCTGTGCTCAGCTCAAGGGAATCTGTGACAGAATCTCAGTGCCATGCCTGATAAGTAAAAGCCAAGCGTGCAGCTTTGGTGTGGGCTGTCATAGAGAAGGAGAGTAACAGCAGAGCTGCTGAATTTGAAATTAGCCTTAAGTGTTATTGCATGCACCTCCATAGAGTAAGGTGACTCTGCAAGAGGGACTGCTTTGTGATTAGGAACCAGATTATTTCATTTTCCTGTTAGGCCCTGGGTCAAACCTTTTAGAGGGTATAGTTGTGCTGGAAAACAATGAAAACAGATTCCTGTGATAGTAAATGTGCTTTGTGCTTTTGGCTATGTTTAAAATAATGAAAATACTTTTCTGATGCTATTTTGACATTTCAACTAGCTGTTTCTTGAAAGCCACCATTATGTTATGTAAGTTAGTACTAAACTGAGACAGATTTCTTTAACACCTGAAATTACTTTTTGAAAATAAATATAGCATGTTGATGTAGAACAGTATAGTTGAAGTTTGCCTTCTCAGTTAGGTTTACAGATATAAAGATGTTTTCATCCTCTCTGTTTATTAATTCAGTTCTCTTTTCTATGCAGAAGTGTTGCATTTTTTCAAGGCATGTAAGTCAATAATATAAATCATTCCTTGAGTGCATTCTGAGCCCCATGCTGACACCTGCAAAGTGTGTCTCCTTTTCTCCTCTACTCCTTGAGCTTTAAATAACCTAGAAGCATACGTGGGAATAACATTGACAGTGAAAATTTACGAGCATGAAAAATGCAATATAGATATGCCTCTAACTTAGCCTTTCATGTGCTTTATTTGGCAGAATAAGAATTTAGCATACTTCTTTATTTTGAAGTGTTGTTTTTAAAATCTGTACAGCTTATTCACTGTCATCTGTCTTCTCTAGCTTCCTTTCCCACCTGGCTTTTGTGTCATTGGATCAGAGGATCTATAGCATCTGAAATCTCTTGAAGGCTGGTCATTCCACAGTACTCCAACAGCAAAATTCTGAGCACTTTCTCTTTTATTGTTGCTTTTCTTTTTCTCTTTGTTTTCTGAAATGAAGTAAGAAACAACGTGAGAATAAATAGTAGGAGAATCTGTTCGTATAAAACACGAGCTTCTCTTGCCTACGTAGGTATTTTAAAACTACATAATCAGACCAGTTAATTATAATTCTATCACTTACAAAAGGTTTTTGCTTGCACTCCTGAGTCCTAATGTAAAGCAGAAGTGTCTCCAGACTACAAGAGAATCTGATGACGCATTGTTGTAGATCTGGCCAAAAACCAGGAACAAGACCTTTTGATCTTCTTTATTATGCATAAGAGTCCAAGTCTGAATTGCTGAACAGTGCTAATGGATGTCTTTGCTTGTACTGTTATGTGCAACCATTTCTCATTTCTAGTAAGAAAAAAAATATTGTCAGTGTGATAAACTTCACATGTCAAAGGTAGCTCATATTCATGTACAAAGCTCACTGGGACTTGGCAAAGGTGTCTGCAGCTATTGCCTAATTCTGTGCAAATCATATTCCAACTCGCAGCTTCAGTTTCTCCTTAACAATGAGATGTTTTCCAAGCTTCTTTAATACCTGGTTACATTTACTGGGTCAGTGCATTCACAGCTGAAAACAATTTCTACTGTTTCCCTTCCAGTGAAGAAGACCCAAGAAAACAGTAATGTTTTTCAGGAGAATAAATGTCTGCATTTCAAGAATCCACTGTTCCTTGTCAGGCAAATTTTGAGGAATTCCTTTGAGCAAGTATCATGGAGGGGGACCAAGGACTTAGGGGCATGAGAACTAAATAATGTGCTGTCTCACAAGATGAAAACCTGTGGTGCAGAGTTGAAGTGTTGCTGGCCAGAGAGCCATCGGTGAGATCCAACTGCTGCAGTTCCTTGGGAGCAAAATGCCTGTAGACTCTTCTCTGCCTTCTTAAAAATACTTTACTCCAAGCCCTGTTTGAAGTATGTTTTTCTTTTCCGGTTTCTTTTTTCACTTGTGTTAAAGATGGCCAAGTAGCTTTTCCTACCAGGTAGGGCCATAATGCTAATAGTCAGCGTCATTGCCACGCAGAAAGTGAGGAAAAAGAAACAGCAGCTCTCCAGGGTGTCACTGCAGAATGTTTTATTTATGCTGCTGCGAGCGTGTCTCATTGGTCCTCAGTCAGGCGCCTCGGAGTTAGTTTATGCTGGAATGTTTCTAGCCATTAAAGTAGACTCACAGGTGTCAGCAGGTTCAAACTTCACCCAGAAGGTTCTTGGTATTTTATTTCTTTCTTTTTTTTTTTTTTTTTTTCTTTTTTTTCTTTCTTCTTTTTTTTTGCATAAGGAAGTAAAATGCAAGTCTCAGTTCTCAAGTGGTCTTGAAATTATGCAGCTTGTGGAAGATCTACCTTCCTTATTTTTCTTCACCTGCCAAGCCCTGTTGATATTGATAAGGATTAGGTTTTCGGGTTTTTTCTTTCTGGGATGAATCGAGCCTCCTGTTTGTCAGTTCAGAAACTCCACTGACTCAGAGGCTAAGGGGGGGCTCTCAGAAGGCATCTTTCCAGATGGTGTTCGCAGTACAGTGCATGTAGCCATCTGACCTGAGTTTTGCCTCAATATGCTGTGTATTGACCATGGGCTCTCCCTCCCGTTAATTTTCCCCAGATCAGTTTAGAACATTTCATTTACTAAGTCAGTGAGTTTGCATATGAACAGCTGATCACCAGCTCTGGTGGGTTCTAAAGCCAGAAAGCAAGGTGCCGTCGAGCCACTGCCTACCTTCTATGCTTAATTAATTTCTCAGTGATGTTTCTAGCTTCTGAATATTTTGCTGCTAGTTTAACACAGAGGGAGATGTTTGATGCATAACGTTGGGGTATTCCACCAACAGCCCAGATTTAGATTTTTCCAAATGTGCCACTGCTCTGCTTGCAGGACGCACTGTGTATGTAGTACCATCTGCCATCATTGATGCTGTATTCTACAGAATGAATGCCAGCCCCATTCAGAAGTCTTTACTATGGTATCCAGCTCATCATCTGCTCTGGTTCACTTCAGCAGGTGTGAAAAGACCTGGACTGCCCTGCTGTGAAGCTTAGAAACCATGGAAATCACAGCCAAAAATGCCCATTTGGACACAGTGCCAGTCGATTCACTCAGAGCCAGTTCATTAGAGTTTGCATATTGCACTTTGCCAGCGAGCTGATCTCCCACATCTATTGCCAGCTACTTCTTTCCTTCAAACAGCTGACATGTGTGCAAAGGCATTCATTCCAATTCATCAATTGCTTCAGCTTTTGCTCTAGTGTTACATTAACTACTATCAAAGGCTCGCTCTTCCCTCACTTCTGACTCTGTAGATATTGCCTGTTACCTTCTGGCAGGTCTCCAGAAGAGACAGAGGTCTGAAAGTTTCTGCCTGGTGGCAGTTTTAGGGCTTTACCTCTCAAATTTTAAATTACCAAAATGGCACAGTGAACTTGCTCCAACTCGCCTGTGTTAAAAATGTCACGTAGTGTGCTGCACAGGGAGTTGGCATCGGGGTCCTAAAAGTGGACATGTGGACTCTCAGCAAGAGGAGTTGCTTTCCCTGGTATAAGTGGAGGGTTTTAAATGTCCACTGGCATTCCAAACTTATTAAAACAAAGAGTTAAGTCCTGATGAGCTTTCTCAAGGGAAATTACTTTATTTGGTCTGAAAGGTATAAATTTTCACTTCAAATTCACACTAAAAAACACCTCACTTTGTAGGCATTTGAAAATATAGAATGCCCAACAAGTTCTTTCATCTTGATTGTCACCCATTAGGAGCAGCCATGCAGATACCAAGTTTGAAGGCATTAGCCTCCTATACTATGAACATTTGTCAGCAGCCTCTCTCATCAGTGTTGCTTCTGGTTGTTGGGTATGAACTCAGCCCTCCTCAGCTGCCTCCTTGGCCATCATGTTGTGAATCTGAAATAGTTCCTGGCCATCCTGCTTGACTCTGCTTTTCCTCTCTGGTGTCTGGGAGGTGAAAATTCTCACACTTAGTGCTGTGGTTTCCACTGTCTGACGCTGGAAATAACCATGGGGCTCCATGAGTCCTTTCCCAGAACTGGGGTGGGAGTGAGCTGGAAGTCAGACTTGACCAGTGTCCAGACTTGACCAGCTTGTCCCCAGAAGTGCTGTGGTCTGGAAGGCGCCTGTGATGGTTTGCTGAACCACTCAGAACCTTACACATCAATTTTGGATGTATGGCCAAAATAATGTAACAAAATGGTTTCACAGACCCAGACTGGCGTATCTGTGTGTATATTTATCAAAGCTTGGGTCGTACAATACAATGGACCCAGGAGTGATTCCAGTGATTTTTGGACTGGAGAGAAAGAGAAGAGCCCCATCTAGATTATTCAGTCTCTGTCATAGTTTTGCAGTGTAAAGTCACTTCTTTCTTCATAGCTTTGGGGGCAGGCAGATGAGCTGTAGTGTTTACCCAAATTCAGTACTGATAATTAATATAATGGATATCCAGAATTTTGTTCCACCCACTCCAAAATTGTGATCATAAACTGGGAATAATAGCAACGCTTCTGTCCTTTTGATGCCTACATCTGATTTGGCTGCCAGAACAAACTTACACCATTACATAGGAACAGCAAGCAAAATTTAGCAGTTTTGTTTTATGCTGAGAAATGGCTATGAATGTTCTGTGCTATCAAAGCAAGAAAGTCAGTAATGTTATCAGGTGTTCCTTTGTAAAATACAAACTTAATTCCGAGCCTTCTGACTTTGGTGGTGGCTTTGAAGTGCTAGAAAATAGAGTGCATTATTTAATATGTATGGATACTAGAGACTGTGCTGAACACTTTCTTGTGTCCAAAACATCCATCGTTAATGTAGCTCTAATAAACTCATTCCTTCAGCATTCTCACCTCTACTAGTTATTGAGATGAGACCCAGCTCCTGAATAAAATATGTATGTGTATTTTACTTATGCTCTTTATCAACAAAGGGCTAGCTCCTTTTTCCCAAGAAAATAAGAAGACAATATTCATCTACTATGGGTTGTAGAACTAGCCTGATGTGGAAGGAATTGTTTTTCTTTTTATACAATGAGGGAGAGAAAGTCATAAAATGAGAAGACTACATGAAATAATTTTACATACAAGGATAAATGCATAGAAATGGATTCAATTACATTATCATAACAAAAATGTTAGAAAAATGGTTCTCTAAAGTATTTTAATTAATAAAAAAAATCCACCAAATTATTACTGAACTTTAATTGGAAAATCTGTAGAAACTTGGATGGAAAGTAAAATCTGATTTTTGAAAAGAGTATCTGGGGGATGAGGATGTGATTACTAGTGATGCCTGCTTATTGCAGCTCTTCTCCCTGTGTTTTTTGCTGCTGCTGCTGGAATATAAAAGTTTATTTCTGAAAAAGTTGTTAGTCTTAACTTGAATCTCTAAGGTGGTACCTTAGGGGAGTGTAGTCTTTGTACTGCAAACAATAGAGGTATAAGCTTATCCCTTTAAAATTAGACACATATGTGAAAGCTAAAACAGATGGTTTAGACTCAACTTTACAAATAATTTTTAAAAAAAGGCCAGTAGTTTCAATGTTTAATAGCAGATACAAAGTGTTACAGGCTTCCACATCTGTGGAGCTTCCTAAAGGGATGACAGGAGTACAAGAATGGGAGAATCAACTTTTTGGTGATTAGAAAGCAATGAAAGAAGAATTGAGAATTTTGTTAACTTTTGAATAACGTTTGTGATGTTTAATCTCATATGTTCTGTTTCTTCTAGCTACGAATGTCATGGCTCATCCATGGTGTCTTGCTGGGAAACGTATCCCTGGTGCTGGTTGAGAACAAGACAGGAAAGGAGCAGAGCTGGACATTCTGGCATTCAGAGAACAGCGAAGGTTTGGGAATATGGCAGTGGATGATCTTACCTCTCCCAGATATACTGGATAGGTATGAGTCTTCTCCTCATTCTCCTGCATGGTGGTCAATCCTGTCAGCACTAGCTACCTGGCAATGAGAATGGCCAGCATTGCTCCTGGAAGCTGTTGCCTCGGGGAGAAGTGCTTTGTCCTCCATGAGGCATCTTCTGTTAGAAGTGGAGAATGAGAATAATGGAGTATTTCAAGCAAAGCACACAATTTTGCAACTCCCAGGTCAAAGTTTTGGCTCACAAACTGGGTCAAGGGATAATCTAGAGCAAGGTGCTTAAACTTCTGTGTCTCCATTTCATCAGCTGGGAACCACTCTCTTTGCATACTGTTCTATGTATCATGTTTGGTGCTCTTCCATAGTTTGCTAGAGATAGATGTGAGCTCCACAGCTGATATGTTTTATGGATGTCAAAGCCCCTGGTGTTCAACGTGTCTAGATCTGAGGATGAAGAGGTGGGAAAAGAGCCTGCTGCAAAATCAGACAAGGATCCAACTGAACACCTTTGTGTTAGCTGTAGCTGAAGGCTCACCTTACTAAAGGGTTGTGCATGGCTCTGCTATGGCTTTAAGCATAGAAGGTTTATCTGGTAGCATCTGCTTAATCTGGTAGCACATGCTTATTTAGAGTGTTGTTTTAGCTGTTCCTTGCAAGTCAGCTTTAAGGGAATACTCTTGTTCATTGTTTACTTTTAGTGTGTGCTGTTTCTAGAGAAGGCTCAGACATACTTCACCTCCCGCTGCCCTGGCCCTTGGGCTGCGAGATGAATCTACCATCTGTGTCATGAGCACTGGTTTCCCTTGTCTTTTTGGAAACCTCTGCCCTAGAAATAATGGATTTCATTAAGGGGTAGTTTGCCTTGTAAGAACTTTGAACAAACATTATATGAATATGTCTTTTATCTTACTGGCGCTTGGGGATGCACATAGGCTGCAAATACAACAAGGACGCTGCCAATGCTTTGGTCCTGAATGTATAATTAATATGTGTGCATCAAAGATTTTAAAAATGCCAGCATTAAGCTTATTGTGCAGTCACTGGTGAAGCACCATTTGTAAAAATACCTGGTTGCTTCGTTCCCTTCAGCTGTGTTTCCTTTGAAGAATGGTATATTTTTTTGCCTCTATTATTTATGTGATTTATTTCCTAATGTTGCCAGGGGAATGTTTTGTACCTGAATTATTCTGTACCCTTGTAATATTGCTTTCCTTTAAATTCTCTCTGGTTGCACAGTCAGGCAGAGAACACTTTGATCTTAGGAGCTGGGCTAGCAGTGGTTCATGAGAAATCATGGATTCAGCTGATAACACGGTGCTGACTATTATGTATAAGGTGCTGACACGCTTACTTCCCCATTGCTTACAGACAGATGGGTTCCCTGAAGGAAGGGAGTTTGTTGGAGGTTAAGACATAAGCAAGGAAAACTTTGAAGTTTTGGTGTTTCTTGAAAAGTTTTCATCCTTATTTATTCACAGAAAGTGCACTATGTTAATGAATTTTTCTTCTAAGATTGATTGAACTGAAACCAATCCTTCCTGGGAAGAAAGAAGTCTCCTGTGAGACTTGGAAATACTGCAAGCATCTTTCTTACCATCTCAAAACCTGTTTCTTAGAAAATCTGGACTGATGTACAGATTAGGAAGGAGTTCTATGGAAGCATACACCAAAATGGTACCAGTAAGACTCCAGCGTATAAATGGAGATAAATGACACTTCTATTGAACTGCAAGGAGTACTTAATTGATGTGAACACAGTGCTGGTGCTGCTGAAAGCTTGCTGTGTCTGTCTTTTTCTAATTGGTTCTCGTGTCAGAAGCTGTGAGGGTCTGTGTTAGAACCATGATATTGCAGATATTCCTACAGGAGGAGCTGGGAGTTTAAATCACCTCACAGAAGTAAAGCTCTTGACTAAAGCACACCAGTGTACCAGTTTCACACAAAATTAGAGCATGTTCCATTGTGATTGGGAAGCTGACTGGAAAGTGTTATTAATAACAATATGCTCTAAAACTGCTCAAAAGCATGCTTGTTTAAAAGCTGCTTAGCCATAATTTCCATGTTTGGCTTACAGCACTTCAAAGAATCATTAGGAAGACTTCCAAGAAATTAGATCAGCTCTATCTTTAGAAACAGACATTTCTTAAATGTTTGATATCCCTCAGGCTGTTGGGATAAATTATACTTTGGCAGAAAATCACAGCTAGAACATTTCAGGTGAATTGGCAATATCAGAAAGTAGGGAGGACAAAAACAAAGAAGTTAAATTGTGACCAAGGGATGGTAGATTTCTAGCTCTGTGTTAGTCTGGGCAACTTTGGACACATGCAATTGCAATTTCACTCTGTGTGAGGTCTTGACTTTTCTGAATGGACTTGAAAGAAGCTGAAGTGCTGGCACTTTACGTCTTCCTGAAGTTATCTATCCTTCCTTGTTCCAGAAGATGTTGGCAGAACAATCCCGAGAGTTAGCTCCTGTGTTGTGCTGACTAACAGAGTTGGTGAACGGAGTTGTAACCCAATTCCAAATGCTCAGTGTCTTCTGTGCATTGTGGGGGAAGTGCCAAGGGCCTGGTTGAGGATGTGTCGTCAAAGCAGCTACAATTAAAGAAGCCAGCTGTGGGCAGGAGCTCCTTAAGCTGTTGGATGAACAGGTTGTGCCTACCAGAGGCAAAGAGCAGCACCTCCAGAGATGCTGTATTTAAAGTTGCCAGAGAGATACACTCAACATGAATGAACAAGCCTTGCTGTGATTTGTTATCCCCTGTAGAGCCACTTACCCCTCTCTGAAGGATGCATTATCTGCAAATCAAATAATCTGCACAGATTAGTGAAAGCCAGAGAAATGGTTATTTTTACTTACTGGAATTTACACATTAGTGCAATACTACAACATTTGGATTGAGAGTAGAGTAGAGAACCATGTTATTGTAAGATTGTTTTATTGGATGGAAAATTACTGTTTCTTTTCCAGTGAAAAGTGACGAGCCTCTCAAGGACTGTCCTTTTTCAACTTCACAGAGATGCAAGTAGGAAACAGTCCTGAAAGCTGTGTTGTAGCTGGTAGTTGCTTTTTTTATATATTTGCTTTTAGTTAGTATATGCGAATTTAAATTTTAGTAATGGTAATGTGTGAATGTGACAGCAAGAGCAAACAGAAGCCTGATGTAATTGAAGATGAGTGATTTGTGTAGCTAATAATTAGACATTCTGTTAGTTAAACAGTGTGGTTAAGGTACAGCACAGATAAAATACAAGCACGTGTAACTAAGTGATTCTCTGGAGCTTGCTGTAGGCTGATGCTCATTATCACCAATGCTTAGCAACTGTTTGCTACATAGGGTGAGAAGTGGAAAAGGATTAGCTCTAATAGGCTGAGGCCTGACTGGAAAATTAATGCTTTAAGAAACAAATTCTAAATCTCTTGGGTTTTGCTCCCTTGATGAAGCTGAGGCCAGCCATGTGGAGCAGCATGTGGACTAAAAGTTCTCTGGGTCCCTCTGCCACCTGACTGAAGTTGTCTGGAATTCCATGTGAGCCAGCCCAGCCCAGCTCTGGACTTTTAAGGCCTATATTCTCTGCTAACCCTGTCCTTTTCTTTAAAGATTTCACTGTAACCTCTGTAAGGGAAATCTGGTAAAAATGGCTAATATTAATAGTAACCTGTCCCACCTCAGTGCAGTCTCATGACAGAAGAAGACTGTGTAGA
Organism: Dicrurus megarhynchus; assembly: GCA_013399195.1. Lineage (NCBI taxonomy): Eukaryota > Metazoa > Chordata > Aves > Passeriformes > Dicruridae > Dicrurus > Dicrurus megarhynchus. The sequence goes on along the minus strand of VXAD01010042.1, from coordinate 111,062 downwards.
AATATAAAAGGAATTCAAATGTGTCTATTGGTTAGAAAGGTTTCTTTGGTTTACTTTTTAAGTTTAATTTTTTGGCATTACAACATCCAGATTTTTAGCCAGTCTTAATTAGTAGTGGCCAGATGGAGGAAGGAGTGAGAGGAGTTTACTTGAGGTCCCTAGAAATTAAATTTTCAGTAATAAATAGCAGTACTATTTGCCTTGTCACTGATAGCAAGGCCAGGCCATGTCCTTCTGGCAGGGAAGCATGTTCAGAAAGTGAAAAACCAATTTTCTTTTGGTCCCATTGTGCTCAGAGAGCTTCAAAATTATTTTCTTGCTGATGACCTTCTCCTGAACACAGACTGAGAATTTTATTATGTTGGAAGGGGTCAGTAAGGTGACTTACCTGGAAGGCTGGGTAAGGATGAGAGCTTCCTGAGGAAGAAAACAGAAAGGCCTACAGACAGAAGTTACCTCAGAGGGTGATATTCTGTTGCAACAAGTCAAAATTCATGTCCCAGCAATTGCACTATCTATTTTTTTAAACTGACTTCATTACCTATTCTGATTTTGCGGACTTGCTGGATTTTTACAAACTACACTGGTTCTCATTAGGTTTTTGTCTCCATCTCCATGTGGGATTCCCTTTCAGTCCGTGGGAGTGAGATTGTTCCGCCTGGATCCTTCAGCAGCTCTGGTCTCAGTGGCAGCCACGGCACCTGGGGACCCTCTCACTCACTGTAGCAGTAAAAAGAAATTGTCTCATCTCATACCCCTGTATCTCCACCAGCTGTGGCTAAGCACTCTTCTTGTTCAGTAATTTTTCTTGCGTTGCTCTGTCTCTCCCTCACGCTCCTATCAGAATTTATTTATAATAAGTTTCTGAGTGTCAGATTTCCCATTAAGGAAGAAAAGGAAAAGGAAGGTTCTTGGCAATATTTTTGACCCAGAGACCTGTTTATCTCATGTTATTCCTTAATTTTCTTCCCATTCTTCCAAGAAGAAACGGGGACCTTCCATGAAAGCTAGTCATATGTCTGCCTACACATTACCACGTGTATATTAATTGGTCACCTCTGCACCCAGACCTCTTCAGTCTGTCTTACATCCACCTAACAAGCCTAGGCTGTGTTGTCCTGAGGTGGCCACACATGACTTTGTTAAAAGCAGTGAGACCTTAACAACCATATCACTGCTCTTCTGCTCTTTAGCATTAATTATGTGTGTCTGCTACTGTCCTTCTGAAAGAGGTATTCTGCAGATGGTTGTTCTGTGCATCTGAAAAGGGGGTTTTGGTGACAGTGTGTGCAGAGTGCCTGTGACAGATTTTGTACATGCATGGCTGCCTTTAATAACACCTCTGAATCTCAATCTTTATTACTAGCTTTTAAGTAACTTCCTGCATGGCAATTCTGTCACTGGAACTGAGTTTGGTTAACATACTTATATTTCTCCAAATAATCTTATTCCATCTAAATGTGTCTTTTATCCCAAATAGTGAGTATTCCTTTGTGAAGTCAGCTAACAATGCATCATTTGTAACAGAGAAGTTAATGGGAACCCGAATATAATAAGGGTTAGTGACCTGAAATTTCTCCATTCTGTGAGAACCTTGGTCTCAAGCAGGTTCAGCCATAATTATTTTAGCTAGGTAGAGAGAGAAATCAGTTCCATCAGAGGCAAAACATTACCAGTTATGAAATGAGATCTGTACGTACAGACACGCTGTGTTCGTGTCACTGCATGGGGGATTGAGTACAGAGGAGATTAACGTTCAATCTTGGTTAATAATCCCTGTCTTTTATGATAAAAAGAAAAAAAAAATAGCGATTATGAGCCCTTCTAAAATAATGGCATGAAGGCAGCTGCCTGAGTGTGGATAATTAAAACCTGAACTGTCTGTATGAGCCAGGGACAATATTTAGGCAGAATTCAGAGTAGTTACTGAAGGGAGGGAGCTGCAGAATTTGCACAAAGTCAGCTCACAGAGGTCTTCACTGCAATAAGAATGGTTTTTTTATTTCTCTTCCATGAGAAGAAGCTAGAATACATGCAAAAGCTAACATTTCTGTGCAATGAAGATCTAAGGATAGATGATGTGAGCAAAAGAGCTTGTCCTCATGGAGGCTATACCAACATAGCTATAAATATATCTTCATACTTTTAGTTCAGCATCTCCCTCTATAATAAGCCCCAAATATTTTGGGGTGAACCAGTCTTCTATTAGGATCAAGAAAAAAAAATGTCAAAAAGAACCAGCTGAACAGAAAACCCAGGATGATGTGACGAAGCTCAAATACTGACCACACTGAAATAAAAACCAAGATTCAAAAAGCCTCAGGAATGGGAAAGGTCTTTGATGTTATCCCATTTTGGTGAGAGTTAACTGAGTTAAAATACACTTTCAAAGAACTGTTCATCTGGATTGATATATCACAGATGGGGCCAAAGGAACAAACCAAAAAAAGCTCATTTTTTTGCCATTTCTTATCTGTGACTCTGAAATATTTGAGCAGTGGTCACCCTTGAGTGGTTTTTGAATTGATGTAAAATTGTATCCTTCAAACAGAGGAGCTGATGTTCCCCAGAGATGAGATTGAAATGGGGGGAGAGGGGGTGTTGTCCCCCTGGTACAGCATTTCCTATTTGCCTCAAACAGAATTTCTTTTTAAAAAGGCCTTTGCATGCCTTTTCTTTCACAGCTCAGCTGGCACTGAACTCTACAGGGTGTAACTTGTACGTCCCAATTGTCATACATCTGAGGAACCTTTTTTTCCGCTGTGCTCCCGGTTGAGTAGGGCAAAAGGAGACAGTTAAGAAGTAATTTCCACCGATCCTCGAGTAATGATTTTTCTAATATCCAAGTCATTTAAGAGTTTCATAGCTGCCATACTTTCATTCCTATGAAGAAATCTAGCTTACAACCACAGACTTATCTGATGAGGATTTGGCTTCCATGTGAAGAAGTTGCTGGGATTTATTAAGCATGACAAACTTGCCAGCACTACTTTTGCGGCTGCTGTACAAGTGCCCTCAGGAATATTCTTTCATGGCCATTCACTGCAGCACCTGTGTTTGCAATGGGTGTGTCTGTGCATCGTCCAGTACCTGTGCTGTACTGGAGCCAGTGGAGGCACTGGGTGTGCAGCCAGCATTGCCCCTCTTTGATCTGTGCAGAAACACCAGTCATCGTTGTCACCTCCAGCATTGTACTGAGTCACTGCAGTAACAGCTGCTGCTGCTGCTGCTTCAGCATCAGCTCCCATCAAAGTCAGAGGGAGTTATTTCATTGATTTCAGGGATCAAACAGAAAGAAAAAAAAAAATAAAAGAGAGAGGGAGCAAGGGAATGAGATTGTCTGTGGGGTTTTTTCCATCTCACTGATGTGTGACATTTCCATCTTCAGTTTTGATTAAATTTCCCTTAATTAGCCCATTAAGCTAAAGCCACCAAAGCTAATGATTGAAATGTTGGTTAACTGATGATCTTGTTTCAACGGAATTTGAAAGACATCATATTTCTAAATTAATAGTGGCATTAAACTAGAGAAGATAAAATGATGAACTATTTGTTGCAGAAATGCTGGTCTCAAGAGAAGGTTTATACTGAAACTGCTTTCCTGTTAGGAAAATATAAGATTAATAGGCAACCAAAGCAGCAGCGATGGTCCTAATAGTGTTTAGCATTCACAGAATTTTTGTATTTTGGAGGCATTTCTGTCATTTTTTTTCATCCCTGGTGAACTTGTGGAAACTTCTCAAGAGTTCTGATCCCCATGTTCCTGCAGGTGAAATCAGCAAGGCTGTCTCTTAACTTGAATGAACTGTAAACAAAAGTAAAAAGCAACCTATTGCATTCTGATATGGGCATGTTACATGGCACTCCCTTCAACAACAGAAATACTGGTTTGTATCATGCCTTTGAGCTCTCAGGAGCTGAACTTTTGATAATTCTCATAAGAACAACCCTTTATTGTTTGAAGAGGCACGACATGAAAAGTGCATCAAAGCATAACACCTTGGGGCACGAACCTTAGGTTCTGCCAAGGAAATTGCCTGAAGATATTTTTAGAAGTGCTTCATAGCCTGGAGGCACAAAGAAGATCCACAGTAGTCCTCGCAGAAATATCTGTCTCTGCTCCCTGAGCTAAAGTCTGCAGTAGTGGAGGGAAAAGCTGACAGAGAGGAACTGTTTATTTGCCTTTGTAATTAATTCCACAGCCTCAGTTAAACACCTTGCAAACATAAATTCACATCAACAAACATAAACTCACATCAAAGTGTCCCTGTCTCCAAGTGGGATTTAGTGTGCACCCTGAGGGAACAGGCTGAGGATCAAATGCACCAGACTTGGTCCCTTCAATGCAGCACCAAGGGTCACTGTGTGCAGGGCACTGATTTTCACACAGAGCCATCTGAAAGATGTGCAGCTGAACCAATTTCCACCCTACCTCTTCCTGGGCATTTCAGCAGCACATAACAGGGAAGGAGAAGCTTCTGCTGAACTGCAGTCTGTATTTTACAGCCTGAGGTAGGTGCTGGTTCTCCATAAAATACCAGACTGTGACCTGTGGTGTTCAGGACCTGTTTCACACACGGTTCAGCCATCTCTGCTGCTGGCACTGTGACTTGCAGGAAAAAGTAGATGAGAGCCCACTGTGTCTGTCCAACAGCTTTTGTTTAAGTCTTGTATGGCATGTCTCAAACTGAACAGCTTATGTTTATGCTAGAGCTTGTAATTTCATTTTAAGTGTTGTGGGATGTCAGCTGTAGAGCAAATGAAGGAGGGAGGCAAGGGGAGGGCAGCCAATTCAGTCAGAAGCCAATTTAATATCCACGGATTTTATGTTCCTTTCAGTTCTCCTCCTAGGCATACCCACAAGAGGTTTCAGGTATCCCAACTAAGAACTGTGAGACTGCTGGCAGCATTAATCTTCAGTTGCCCTTTTTATGGATTTGGGAAGGCTAAAACTATACTTCTGTGATATTCAGACTTGTACGGATGGAGGTGCCACCTTTTGAGCTGATAAAGATGGATCATTTAGCAAGGAAAATTGTGTCTTGCAATTTGGAGTTTCTTTTGATGCTAGGGATACTCTTCCTTCACCATATCCATCATTATTCCTGTCAGTCACCTGCTCTTCCACAGCAGCTGCTCACGTCTTTAGAACAAAGAAAGTCAGTTTTAAAGAAGTCTCTCCATATGTGCAATGCATATCTCAAAGGAGTGAGAAATTTCAGTGTTGGAGCATCGTTGCTTTTCTTTTCCAGAACTACAGAAGGAGGAACATAGTAACTATATAAATCTGAATGGACTGTGGTCTGTTCTAAACCCTTTGCACCTCTCCGAGGCTGACAAGAATTTTTTTCTGGTTTGAGTTTTTGCTTTTGTTGCATCAGGTTTTCTGACTCTATCCCCAGCTGTAGCTTAGCAAGAACATCAGTTGCAGAAGACGATGGCACTTTAATCTACATATCCTCAAATTCCCTGGGGTCTGTTTTAGCTTTTGCCAAACCTCACTGTCCCCTCTGGAAAGCTGCCCTGTGTTTGAGAGCAATGTGGAAGTTGGTTACATTTGCTGACAGAGTCAGGAGGCTCAGTCACAATCCACATTCAAAACACAGGGATATGCTGTCCCAGAGTAAATATGCATGTGATTAGGAAAACTTCACTGGAATTTTGGTTTTGAGGTTGGCTTGCTGGTAAAGGAGAGGTAGTATTTTAAAACAGTAGGAATCACCAAGATTAATGTAAGAATGCTAATAACATACACAAAGGTAAGAGAAAATATTTTAGACCCAGTGCCATGCAGAAAGAACTACAGTACATGAGCAGAAAATAAAGTTTGCTGGTGTTTGGATTCTTGCTGCAAGGAAGAGACAGGATTTCTAAAGCCTTTCTAAATAAATAGGGCTGCTCCTCAAAAACACCTTGCTCTGTCATCATCTTCTTGTCTAAACTGAAACACCTGCAAGAATTCACATTCTGACTGAACATTTATCTCTAAAATATAGAGCAGGAAGCACCAGCAATAGATTCACATTAAAGAGACCCACAAATGGCTTAACTTCTGCTGGTGTAAAACATGAAGATACAACAGAGAATTAGGTTTAAAAAATATTTTTTATTCACTTGCAGCTTGTTCTACAGCATGTGATAGTTTCATGTTTTTATAGTCTTGATGCGACCTCTCAGCATTGTATCTGACTTGTGAGCCATGGTTGGCTGCTTTCAGAAATTGTTCTCTTTCCTAAGCAGAGCATCATGTTTTTATGTGGCAGATATGCATTGAGAGAACATGAACTTGCTAAACTAAGAGAAAACCTAAATCCATGAGTACACAAAATTAATGCATGGTCAATACACTGTCAGATTTGAAGTATTTGGTTGTGGGCAATTTTTGCTCTTCCTGTTGCCTTGTAATATCACTGAGGGTGAATTTACAGTGATCTTTCTTCTGGTAATGTAAGAGTGGCATAACTTCCTGGCAAAAGCCAGCTTTCCTTAAATCAGGAAGTGATTTAAGGCAAACCTCCTCATCTTCTATAAGGAGATAATGAGTTCTGCTCTTCCTGTGGACTACCCAGTGTCAGTTCCTCTCATTTGTGACTGCCAGGGCTGTCAGATATCCTTTGCTTCCTAGAGAGCACATCAACACCAAATACTTTCTAAAATGGTTTCAGCCTTTGATTGCCAGTTCCTTTTAGGAACTCCAGATTACTTCAGGAGCCCTGCCTACTTATTTTTCTTAACACTTTGGGGTATAAATCACTTGTGAGAATAAAATCACTTAGAGGTCTGTTTGTTTGGTTGGTTTTTTTATTTGTGCCAGAATCCAGGGGACTTTGTTTTCTGACCACACACACACACTTCTCCCTCCTTCAGGCTGCTTGTCTCTGGAGGGAAGAGGGGCAATATTGTCTTATTCTGTCTACCTTAATAAATGTATAGCTATCCTCCTCAGATCATCTTTCCTTGTTAGGAGTGAGGATACTTTCTCTATCAATTCAATATTTTTATATGTGAAAAGTTTTTCTCCACCATTCAAAACTGCTTTAATTGTTCAGTGCTCTGAATTTCATGTTCTTTAGCAAATTTAATCCCATTTTTTCCAATCTGTGCAGGTTTTGGTTTCAGATCACTGCTTCATGGGAGGAAGGCTCTGATGCCATTATTGCTTTTGACAATGTCTCCCTTAGCCTGGACTGTTATTTAACGAGTAAGTTTTCCTTTCATCTGCAAGTGACTTGTCTTTTATTTGCCGTGTAATTGAAATTTGGAAACTGTGGGGAGTGGGCTGGATGTCATTATCTTCAAAAGACTCTTGAAAGCTAAAGGTCTGTGTCAGAAATCACTGGGCTTAGGCAGAGGACCCCATTCAGGTGCACCTCTTACTGGGAATGGGTTCCCAGTTTGGCACAAGTGGACAGTGAGACATACAGTGTGGGAGAGCAGCTTCCAGCTGAGGCAGAACCATCACCTGTACACCCAGGCTGATGCAGAAGCCAGTCTGTGATTATAGATTTCCACACGACCTGCTTTGCTGTGTGACAGTTATCAAAATGAGTGACAGCTGGACACTGGTTGAGGAAAGACAGTCATCCTGTGACTGACACTAACTTTGCAGTAACATTGGGCACAATACTCCGGTTAAATTAGAACAAGGTTATTTTATTTAGACTGACACGCATTTAAGTCTGAATCAGAAACTAAGATCTTCACACTCTACTGCTCTGGGGAAAAATGTGGATTCTGATCCTGCCTTTGTGATTGATTGGCCTCAGAATATGCCCAGTCTATACCTCTGATGCCAGATTTCACCATATACAGATTTTTATTAAACGTTTGTGTCTGATTCATCTTTCATGATCTCATGCATAGTGAATTGCTTAATTTGTAAATGTGTTCAGTGATCTGTCATCCTGTACCTCAGACCAACAGCTTACACGAGGGCTGGAGAATTCCTGCTCTGAACAAATTAAACTCCTGCCTTGGGCTGAGCAGCACAACTTAAGTGCGTCCTTTCTTCTCCTAGGCTTGAAGCTGCGACCTCTGTAGCCCTGTCAGACTGAAAACCTCTAAACCAATTCTGCAGTCAGAATGCTTCATATGCTTTGTGTTATGTTAATTTGCATTGCCTGGGGCATGAATCTCTCCATTTATGCAGTGATACCGCTTGGTTTCTATGCATAAGTACAATAAACGTCAGGTTCCAGTATTCAAGGAGATCTTGAAATTAGGATAGAATTAAAGAAAATTCCTCGTAGTTTTACTGGTTAAAAAAAAAAATAATAACAGCTGCTAAAGATTGTATTCTATATTTCTGCTTTGTGTCTTCATTCACTCACTGTTTTGCCTACCACTCATTCCTGTTTATTTTTCTTTTGTCTCAGTTCTGTAACAAAAATGGAAAGTCAATCTGCCCATTTCTTTTAATAATGTTATATCCTGTGTCTGCAGACTCTTATTCTCAGCACAGAAGTCTCCAGCCCTTATTTTAGCTTCAATTTTGGCTTACATACTGACTCAGTCCCCCTCAGCCATAAACCAATCTGTGATTTCTTGTTTCCTAGTCAGTGGAGAGAAGACACCTCGAGGTACCACTCCAGACTCAAGCAATTTGCTCACCAGTAGAGGTGGCCAGAAGAAGTTTGGATGGGAACAAAAGCTCCTGGGAAATCTCCAGCTCAGCAGTACCCCCCTTTCTGATCCAGCAGGTAATTGTCGAGTCTGAGAAGCATCATCAGATAGATTTCCAGCTACCACAGATTTCAGTTCGATGTGGCTAAATGCATTTTTTTTCCCCCAAAGCCTTTGTTTAGAGCTTTTCCCAAGTTCCTTACAAACAAAACAAAACAAGTTCTAGAAAGGAATTAACCTTTAGCTGCTAACTGTAACTTGGATTTTGACTGCAAGCTGGTGAAAGAACCAGAGGGGGCCTCTTCTTAAAGTAAAATGTGGTTTTAAACTGTAAGATAGGTTTGTTTTGTGTCATGGTTATCTAAAAATTGGCAGGAATCAAAATGAAGTGTCCAAATTGACTGAGTTCAGCATTTTTTAACCTGAACACACAACTCTAGTTAATATCGACTTGGTTTAACTAACATAGCCTCACTTTGTCAGTAAAATATTCATTGTCTATTTGAAACAGTACAGCATTGGACTTTGTTTTAAAAATATGATTTTTATTTGGTTAGAAATGTCAGTCTTGTATGTTCATGTTACTTTATCCCCCCCTACCCTTCAGCTCCTCTTTCCAACCTAACTGTGATGGTGTGGGCCCAACAGACATTAGAATTCCCTTCCCTGCCTTCCCCCTCCCATTGTTGTCTCCCAAATGTTTCCCTCTCTCCTCTCCCAGGCTTTCCCACATATTCACAATATCTGTTTTGGGCTTTAAAGGTGCATTTCCATTTGAATCTGCTTCCTTCCCTCCTCCTTGCCAGCATCTCTTCCTGAACTGGTTCAAGCAGCCACAACCTCCAGCCTACCTGGGGCAGCAGGGCTGACCACGGAAGTGAGGAGTAGCTGCAGGAGAGACAAGTGCTTGTTCCAACTGCAACCCTCAGCACTGTGTGCAGCTCCTTCTCCTCTCTTAGGGCCAGCTACCCACCTGCCAATTTGAAATACTTAAGTTAGAGAACAGGGTTGATGTATGCCTCCTTTTCTCTGTCAGTAAGCCTAGGGATTTGTTCCTGCTGCCTCCTTCTCTCCCACTCTTCCGCCTAACAAGAGTCCTTTGCATCAGTTCTATTCTAGGCTGTATTTTATTTTGCTGCCTGCAGGGCTCTGTTGAGGTGCATGAACTGGTGGTGTTAGCTCTGATGCTGACAGCAGTCTGGTCAGTGGGGCCAAAAGCCCCACACAGCCTTCAAAGCCTCCCTGAAAAGCTGCATCTGTGAGCCCGCTCCATGCTGCCGCTGCATGCAGGGCAGCTGCTGCTGCCTGAGCTCTCGTGTGAAGCAAGAGGCTGAGGGGACAGCCTGCAGGGTAGGCTGAGTTACCATCACGTGGAGTTTGCTGATATTTTATGTCCTGAGCATCGCACAGCAAGAAAAGTGCAGAAGCACTGCCAGGAGCCTCAAGGGAGCGAGACAGAGGCAATGAGCCCGTGTGAGAGGATGCTGGGCTGGGTGAAGCTGCACTTCAGCTATAAAGGTTGTGTTTAGCTCTTTTACAGACGTTGTGTGTGTCACAAAGGAATAATTTCCAAAAGTATCTTTACATGTTCTCTTTGAAGATCCTTTGAAGTACTCCCTTCAGTATCCGTATTTCTGTTTCCTGCCTGTAAGTGGAGTTTTCTTTTAAGTGCTCTCAGTATTGCCCTTGGGTCAGTGATCTTGTGGTAGGACCCATAGGCAGGTGTAGATTATGGATTTCTGGCTGACTTTCTGTAGGTGGTGATGTAGTTTCCTAAGGCAGCTGTACATTTCCTTCCAGGGTACCTACTGTTTTAGCAACAGAAAAAACATTAGATTTTTAGATGCAAAGTTAATGTAAGGTGTGCGTGGGCTAGAAACCCTGTGGCTGTAAATTTCTTTGAGCATTTTGTTATTTCCTACTTCTCACTAGACCTGACATCATCTAGCTCTTCTGCTCCCTGTCCTATCTAAAGAATTCAATTTAAAGAAAGGCTTAGATAGTAGAAATAAAGGGAATCAGATTGCATAAGTGTAGAAGAGAAGGTCACTGAGGTACTTTGAGCAATTAAAATAATTTGTGATGACCTTGGGGTGAAAATTCAAGGCAATTCCAATCTAAAACAGCTTGCCTATTTTCTGGGCTTTATCCTTGGTCCTGTTCATATTCTGTCTAAAATTGTCTCTAGCCCTTGGGGTTTGAAATCATTCCTACAGCAATTTTCTCCCCTCATGCCCTCAGAGTAGATAGGGCAGAAACAGAGAAGCTGAGTGGCAGCTTCTTGCAGTGAAAGTCATTGCATTTCTGAGGGTCTCTGCAGCACCAAATCCCCTTTTCCCTTTGTGCTGGTGAGGCCCTGCTTGCTGTCAGGAAACACTGCAGATGCTTGTTTGGTCCCGGGGCTACGCATTTTACCCAGCTTTAATCTTGTTTCTTTCTGCATCCCATAATGCATTTAAGAAACCTCAGGCTGAGTCTGTCAAGGCCTTTCCTTTGATGGGCACATATTTACTGTTGTGTGAGTGAACCAACAGCATCAGTGCCACCCTGAAGTCCCAAAGACTGCACGGACCAATATGAGCTCAGCTAAAAGTAATTACAGCTAATAGGATCTTTGACTCGTGTGATGGATCACATACTATAATATTTCCTTCTTAAGAAATCATCCTAAAACAAAGAACTGTGTTCCTAAAGCTGATGAGACAACAGGATAATAAAAGGGCCTCCCTAAGTCCCCAAGCCAGCTCAGCCTTCACAGCAGGAGCTACAGTCTGAAAGACAGGTACCACCTAGTTTACACAACATTAAATCCAAAGAAGCTCAATAGTTTTCAAGGGCACAGGCCCTCCATTTGCTCCTTTGGATGTGAGCACAACCTCTTATACACACCTGCTGCTTTTGCCTGTGCTGGGAAATCCATATTCAGCAGAAGTGATGGTCAGCACCACCAGCCTCCCTGTCCTCTCTGTTCTCAGGCTCTGTACCTACTGACTTGCTGCTTGAGCCTTGCTGCTGCTGGTCATGGCTCAGAGTGCCTCCAGGTCATGCTCACTGGAGATTCAAAACATGCAATACAGCCACATTGTGAAAGATCCTGAAGCTTCCAAAAATGTCTTACCCACTGTAGTGTGTCACACCCGGGATAATGAACACGCTGGGTAGAGTAAGACCTGAAATGTCTACAACTAATGTGGTGCTGTTACTCTCTCAAGTTTCTTGATGACCAGGACCAGCACAGAAAAATTCCTGTGGTGTTCATATCACACAGTTACTTGCAGTGCAAGGTAGCCATTAGATAGATGTTCACAGGGCAGTGCAAATTCTTTCCTTTTCAATTAACTAATGATATGTTATTTGCTGGAATACCGGCTTCTTGCTGAAAGGTTGCAGGTGAAACTTGATTCTAGAAGCAAGATTCTGGGAAAAAAAGTTGTAACAAGGACTGCATAGGCCAGAGGATTGAAACAGCTTTAATGGAGCCAGGATTTTTCATTGAGATGCTTAAATCTGTACAAAAGGCTGGGTGCTGTTTATTCTCTTGTAAACCCAGGCTTACTTTTTGGTTTTAAATTGATTAGGTATTAGTTTAAGTAAAACTGAAAGCTGCTCAAACCATACTATCATTCAACTACCAATTAAAAAGTCAATTTATATCAAACCAATGCAATTTCCTTTTATACACAAGGCTAAAATATGGGAAATTCGGGCATATAAAGATACAGTGAGCAATAATGAGGAACTCGAGGTAAATAAATTACTATCACAGAAACTGAAGGAGACAAAATAGGATTCTCAGTAGGCAAAAAGAGATAACAAGACACAGAGCAATCAAGCTTTAATTAAAGATTTCTGGTGCTTCTGAATAGGCTGTAAATACCATGAGGATAGCCTCTCTTTCGATGTTTCAGCTTCTCTTCTGTCCCACTGACAACTTATTTGTGTCAGGGCACAGTACAAAAATGGTGTGTTATGCAATGTGCAAAAATATTACCCTTTTTTTCCCCTCAAATCTTGCATTGTTTTGTCCCTTCTGCTCTGCATAGCCACCAGCCATTGTGCAGCCCTGGTTTCTTGCATGGAAACTGCCATCAAATAATTTTCTCATCCAGACTGGGTTATGGTTTTCCTCCAGTCTCTTCCCCACAGCATTTAGTGGTTGCACAGATTTTGTGTTTTCCATCAGTGAGAGTCCTTTTTCGAGTACTTCCATGGCTGTTTTTCAGAAGAACTCTCAGTCACATTAGTTAATCAGATGAAGGAGATGAAAGGAACAGCGGAGCAAGTATTAAGTAAAAGAAAATTACATTTGGTTGCTCTTTGTGTGCAATTATACTAACTGAACTGTTGGTATAATGCAATAAAGGTATCTGCAGAATTGTATTTTTATATTATACATCAATTAACACAGGGAATAACAGCCCAGTGCCCTCCCCCCAACAAAAGTAACATTCTGAACAGTGATGGAAATGTTTGGACACAACAGTGGGACCTCAGAATATGTAGGTATGAATTTCTTTATTGCAGTGTTTACACTTGCTTTCTCCGTAGAATTGAAGGTAGCAACGGTGCAATACTGAAAATCAGCATGCAGCCAGATACAACCTAGCAAAGTTGAATTGGCATAATTGCTCTCTAGAGTTAATTATGCAATTGAAATAAACGGGGCAATTCACAGGTTTCAGACCTAAATTTCAAAGCTGCTCACTCTTAGCAGTTTAAATTGTACAGAAACTGCTATAAATCTCAGAAAAGGTTTTGAAACAATTTTTCCACCTCCACCCAACTTGGTCTTTGTTATCTAATGCACATTTCTACCATCCTGTGTAATTATGAGCAAAAAAAAAATCCAAAAAGTTGGTAGCGAGTATCATTTAACACCCTTTATGGAAGACTCTTTGTGAAACATAAAAGGGAAAAGAAATTAGCTTTCTTCATGCTGCTTTGTTAGTGTCTGGTTTCAGAAGGTGGCAAGAAACAAAGAGTTCTCATTGCTGTCCAAAGTCAGTAGTGCTTTTTCCCTCTTACACTGACCACAATTTCCTACAAGGATGCCCTGACAGTGTTCCCTATACATAAACACTTGAGAAAAATCTAAAGCATGAATCAAGCTTTTGAGTATTTCTTTGAAATGATACTCAGGATCAATCTGGCATACATTTGTCATCACTGCAGATGCTCCTGCTGAACTGAAAAACATGTCCAAGCCTTCCGTTGTACCCTCATTTAGAAACCAGAGACAGAAATAGTAACTCCATAAAGAGTGGAAAAGCCAACCTCTCTTAATCTAACCATACCTCTGTAACTGGTTCTTGTTTTGCTGGCAAGACTCACTAATTTCTATGATCAGTTTATATCCCCTTAATACCATTTTGTAGACACACTTAACAGGTCAGGGACTGTGATTGTGAGCACAACCTAATTCTGCCACTTACCATCATCTTTCAACCCCCTGCCCCATTAATCTCTGGCAAATTCAATCGTGGGAAAGGTAATAATCCCCAATTACTGCACACAGAACACTGTTAAATGGCAGAACCCAAAGAAAAAAATTAAATCCTTACCTCAATGATTATGTTTCTTATATATGCTTGTAGTATATTTTGCCTACAGGCTTCCAGCACAGACCAACCCTGGAATTACTGGTAATGCATAACTGAGATTGCTCATGCACTGAGTAAAATCCACAGCTCTCCACACAGCCCACGGTGCCAGTGGCAGCCAAATGTTAGTGAAGATTAAGGTGGGCAGTTTCCTATAAGCCTCTGATTTCCCATATTGGCCAAATATTGCAAGGGAAGCTTATGGAAGTTTTTACAAATAGGTGAAGCAAACATTCCACATGTTCATGGCATCAAGCTTGATGACATCTGCCTGAGAAGAAGAGGTAAAATGTACTCTCTGAGGAAGAATTAATTGCATCCAGAAGTTTAGTCACTGGGGTTCTTATGCCCCTGAAACATGAGAATTTATATTTTAATGTGGATTTTTACTCTACTGGAAGTAGGAATAGCCTTTTGGTCTGAATAGAGGTTGTCACAGCAAGTTCCACAAACTGTCTACATGCTGTTTTAAAGCACTGATGCATTTCACTAGCATGTTACTCCAGGTTCCAAAATAAGCCAAATACCTTGGTGCTTGGTTGGCAATTTTCTCAAATCACTAAAGTTTTGGTCAGGAATGACCTTAAACTAAGTTCAAACCAGCTTGATTTAACAAATGCCAGTTAATACATTTAGGCCCTTGTGGTACAGCCAAAATGCCTCTTTCTGTTTTGTGGCATGGAGTTTGTGTGCTGTACATGTGCCAATGAAATAGTTTTCTATGTTAGAAGTACAAATGTGCCTTAGGCTTTGCCCCACGCTGTTCTTTTCAGTGCTGCTGGTTGTTATTTGCAGCAGTGCCTGCAGCAGCATTGCCTCGGGCTGCAAGTCGTATCAGAGCTTCAAACAAATTAGTCATCTTAAGTCTTGTGGGGTTTTGTTCACTTTGTTTTCCAAGAGCAGGACATCACTTCCCTTTTGCTGTGGCTGAAATCCAGCAAGTTGATTGCTGTGCATTTCATGTATCTAGACAAACTGTGTGAAACCTAGAATTTCTGCTGTGCAAAAGGATGATCGACTGTGTGTGTAAATATATCAATCAGTAAATTCATTACAGAAAGAAAAGTTATGAAGGAAGAAAATTTTTAAATTATTTTAATAGAGACAAAATGGCTTTTTTTTTGCTAAATGTTGCTTGTGGGACCTTACCAGCGTGTTGGGGAGCTTGCCAGGGTGCCTGAGGACAGTAGGTGAGTGGGTGAACAGGCAGAAACCTAACGTTTCCTCTGCCATGTTTCTTTTGAAAGGGAGGATTCTATCAAATTGAACTGATGTATGAATTATTCACTGAAATATAGTACCCCAATCTGAATCCCACTGTGATCTCCACTTCTTTTTTTTTCCCGCACCTCAAACAGAAATTTCCATTTTTTAAACCCAGGTAGCATCTTGCAGCTGCCAATGACAGACTATATAAGAACCCTACATTAAACTACCTGTTGGTTTTTGTCATGGGAATGCTCAGCTCTTCCTGGAAACTGGGTATATGTAACTTGTGTGAAGTTGGGCAGAATTCCACAACCTGCTAGTTTTTTGGGGAGGTTTAGCCTGGAGAGTCCTGCTGCTCTTCCCCTGGTGTGTGAGGTGCTGGCAGTGTTATCCTGCCGCACGCTGCAGAAGGAAGGAGGGATGTGCTGTGCACTGTGCAACAGACCACAGTTATTCACAGATGGAAAAAATCTATGCTTCTCGCCGAGCTGCTTAAGGATTTTCGATTCAGTGCTGCTGCTTTAGTCTTTGGAGATCAAAATAATGCTTCAAACTGAATTACTGTTAACTGCTGTGGCATGCAGCAACCTGTAGAAATGCTCTCTCCCAGCTCATAAGACATGCTGCAGTCATTTCTAGAATCAAGAGAAAATCAATACTTTGCAGGGAGTGAAATCTTACTTTTAAAAAAGAAGTGGTGGGTTATTAAGGCAGGCAGTATTCTGTTTTGCTGCTGGGTTAGTGGTTTCAGATCTTGGGCTGCTGTTACATCTGCACAGTGAGGGTTGGCTTTGCGAAACTTGACGGAGGGGGAAAGGAAGTGTGGGGGTTTTAATCTGTATCCAGAATTGTAACTAAGATCCATCTGTCCAAATTATGCTGAAATGAGGAGCAACTTCTTCCTGTGTCGTATTATGTCCCATTTAATTCAGTGACAAAGCTGTTCCATGTTGGACTGGCTTCCAGTATTTATAAACAAGAGTAGGGCTGTTTTGCACATCAGTGCAGCAATGACAAATGAGGAGATCGTGCAACACCTGGCTGTTGGTTTTACTAAAACCCCTGCTGGTTTAAATCAGATGCAGTCTCCCCACAGACTTCACTTGGGCCAGACTTCTGCCTGCAAAGTTTTGGGCAAAGATTACTACCCAGCTCTGCTAGTTCTGAAACACATCTTTTCCTGTTCTTGTCTACCATTCACCTGAATAAAGCAAGTAAATACTCTTGCTAGCACCAGCTGCAGAACCGGGGAGGCTTCACAGACAATCTTATACACACTACTGTGTCCATTACAACAGGACCACTTCTGAAATCCAAGATAGCACCTCCTGTGCTCAGTCGTCTCCAGGTTCCTTACATCGTACTCCCTGGCATAACATATCCGTAGTTTTTCATTCCCCATCCTCTCAAGCTCTTAAAACCCAGATTCTAAGATTTTGGTGCATATTGACTAATCTCAAATTACCAGCACTGTTTGCCCTTACCCTGATACTGCCTCTGCACTGGAAGTGAGCCCCCTCTAGTCTGCCTAAAGGCAGAAAACACAAAAGCTGTTCTAGTTGTTTCAGTTCTGAGTCTGAAGGCATAATGTTTGCAGCAGAAGGACATTCTCCTTCTGTTCCACCAGGGCTTTTAAGGAACCAGAGGGCCACTTCAAAGCATTTTGGAATAAGATGTAGTTCACTTATCCCCTATCCCTGGAACCCAGTGGGAGCCAAGAGCAGCCAGTTTTAGGTCCAGCTGTGCTGTGTATTACATGTGGAATCATCTAGAGATAAGTTTGCCAAGGTCAGGTAAGCAGATACCTAAGGAGCGAGTTTTATTTCAAGGGACTAAATCGGAAATGTAAAGCTTAACCGTAGCAGCAGTCTGCACATGCTGTGATCTGTCCTAGGTTTTATCACTTCCAGTTTTCCATTTGGATTCTCTCATGTTTTGGGCTTATTGTCCCCTTGAAGGTCACCCGCATCTACCTTTGGGAACATATTTGATATTTCACTGGAGACATCCAAATGGTTTCTTATTGTTCCACTTACCTGCCTGCTTTACTAAACATATGTTTCAGTGCAGGTGGCTAAGCCCACTGGGGTATTGCAATGTTAAATCACTGTGATAGCTGACAGAATGAGTCTCTCATCTTCCAGTTAGTGTGAGGTTTTCCTTTGGGTTTGGAGTGGGGTTTGCAAGGATAAACACAAGTAACTTCTGGTGCCAGACTGTTGATACCAGGGCTACTGAAGTATTTTGCTTCAATAAATTCTAGACCTTGCTTCCTTAGCTGCCTTTACCCTCTTACCTGTTGGTTTGGGGGTTTGGGGGGGTTGCATTGGAGGCAAAGGAGTAGAGGGTAATTCTTCCATTAGCTATCTAATAATTTTAAAACTTTATTACTGCCACCCACTGCAGAGGGTCAAATAAATATGTAAATGAAACAAGTAACCGTGACAAAATCTGTAGAGGACCTTTGCAGGGGAGTTTTGAGGAATGGTGGTGTAGATTTTTCAGTCAGAAGTGATCATTTTCTCAGCAGTACTTAGATTAGGAAATTTTCTTAAAGAGTGGTAGTTTTGCACAACACTGTATTACCAACACTTTTCAGAAATACTGATCGCTTTATTTCTTAAAGTCCTGTCAAATTCTTTGATCCATTTCAGTCACTGAACTTTTTTTATAGGAAGGAATTTAGCTCAGCTTCAGGATTAGTTTGTGAAGAGATAATTCATGCATCTCTTCTGGCTAAGCTAATGTGTTTTCTTGTACCTCTGGAGGGTGAACCCCTCCAGTAACAGTAACGGTAGAACTCTGGGGCTCGCTCATGCAGACCATCATTTCTAGACCACATCAGCTTAGACAATAGCTCCGAATTCCAAGAAGCAGATCAAGCTAATCATAGAACATCCTAAGTTGGAAGGGATCTGCAAGGATCATGGAGTCCAGCTCCTGGACATTGAGTCCAACTAATGCCCTGTCTGAGCTAATTAGTATCACTGCTGAAGGAGTCTGCATTGCTTTTGTGGAAGCTGGTGGGAAATTGGTGCCCTTTGAGAAGGTCATATGGAAGGCTGACTGGACCAACATAATTTGTAGAAAAAACTTCAGATGTATTTCAAATCTTTTTTCTTTAATGGCAGAAGAACTACGTAATGGAGCTTATTAGATTGTGTATATTAGATTATTAATAAGCATGTTCGATAAATCATGTCATGTTCACAAAAAAAATGCTTAGTCCACTTATTTACCATCTAGATCTTAGTTCTGATTATATATGAAGTATTTCCTGATATACTACAAAATAGGTTAAGGTGGGTTTTACAAAAGCATTATGGTCTTGGGACTGTGCTGCTCCTAAAATGAATCTGTAAGGAAGAGTACGTAATTTTCACCATCATGTATTCAAATTTTAAAAATTAGATTTTTTTGAGACACAAATTAGCAAAGCCATTTTCTAGAAATCTATTTGTACAGGATTAGTACTTCCAGTTGATGGAAATGGCTGCAATAGGGATGCATTGATTTACACCCACAGATCTGGCCTGGAAAATGCAGAGTTGGATGCTTGTTTTACAGGCCTCAGTCAGGTGTTTTGCTTTCTGAAGCTTAATTTGAGTCTCTTGTGAGCAAATAATTATTCTAAATGCAATTAATATATTGTTATGTTTTAATCACTGTGATGCTGTTGTATTTACAGGTTTTTATCTAATTAACAGTTACTTTCCCATTTAAAATAAATTCAATAACCAAATGTCTCTAGAAACTGAAAGGGTTAGAATGCACCAGCCTTGAGATTATGAATGAGCACTTAACAGCCCAGAGAGCAGACCCTGAAACTGGGTGGACTCTCTTGCGTTTTTCTCCACTCTGTGCTCTTTGCCTTTTTGACCCTTAGGAAAAATAAAACTGTGTTTATTGCTGTGATAGATTTCAGGAGGTGTTGATGAAAAGCTGTCATATACTGAGATACACAGCACTATGAGTCTTTCAAAAGAATTTTTAATTTGTTTGGGTTAAAACCTCAGGGCCAGGTTCTTCCCTTGGCCCAAAAAGCAGAGCAGATAAAGAGCAGAACAACTACTTGATCTTTGGGTGTTGGGGTCATGCTTTGCCTATGTCCTCCTTTCAGATCAGTGGTTGTTCACAACCTGTGGTGCCAGTGGACCTTATGGCCCCACACAGAGCCAGTGCAATGATGCCTACAGGAACTCCAAGCTCAGAGTGGTCGTGGGGGCTGAAGGGATTCTCCAAGGCATTCAGATCTGGAGAGTACCAGCAACCAACACATACAGGTGAGGGAACTGTCTCTGATTGTCGTGATGTTCCTGGGTTTGAAACCATCCAAGCTGCAGGTACGTGCTAGGCATTTCTGAAGTATTACCTTTAGAGGTTTGGCCACATCTACTGGGGGTTTACTTGTCATTGAGCCTGTGATTTCCAGCCTCTCCAGTCTCAGATTTGTTCCCTGAAAGATGCAATTTTTTTGGTGAAAGAGAAGAAACTTTCTGAGGCAGGCAAATCTTTACCCTAAACGGTTATAGGTTGGGAGAGCTTTATCAGTAGCTGAAAATGAAGCATTTTCACCTCCCCAGACCAAGAGGAATACATTTCTGATGTGTCATTCATTGAGCTCTGAGATCAGAATGAGTTTTTCCCACCCTTCACCTTGCGTGGAAGGCATAATCATCTGTCAGCATTTCTTACAGAACAGCTTGCATCAACCTCTGCTCAGCATCTTCACTTTTTTGAATCTAGACACAGCAGGTGGAGCCTGTAAGCCTGGCTTACCACTGTAGAATTGATTTTGGAAGCCAGCCACCTAAATGGTAGGATCTGTGATACTGAGGGTTCTAACACTTAAATCCCCCTGTGGAGTTATTTTGAAAGAGAGGTGATCAGATACGGTTCAATGCTAGTTAATCAGAGTTTTACCAATCATTTTTTCCTTTTTGCTCTTGCTGGGGACAGAAGTACAATCGAAGTGTAGTTTACTGTATCTGAATGGTAACATGAAGCCATTACATGCATCACTTTGTAAGCAGAACTGTCAGTTTGAACCAGTGACTGCCTAGTGGTGGTTTTTTTTTGCATCATTCCATACGGAAACCAATGATGCTATCTTGGATTTCAAGGCAAAACATTCCATTGAAGGCTTTGAACAGATTTCAGTTACAATTTGCTGGTCCCATCTTTTTTTTCCCTTTATATTGAAAAAGAATGTTAATGTTGAGGCTAGATGTCAGTCTCTAACAGAGGTCTAGGGCAAAGCAGTTTTGAGAAACTGGCTAGGCTAGGCACAAGTTCTGCCTGAGTGCCTATTCCTACAAGGACTGATGGTAATGCAAAAAGCATTAATGATATTTTGCTCAGCTATCAACAAGGAGTTGCCTGAGGTGAATAGAATTTTTCAGAACCAGCAACCAGTAAATATGGTTATAAAGTACAGCCCAAAGAAGAACAGGCAAAACAGCCCAAAAGCTTACAGCACTGTCATTCCTTTAATATCAGAGTCCAAAAGAGCCAGAATTCCTGTGCAACTGTAGGCTGATTTTTTGCTGCACAATACAAACCCTGGGCCCTGCAGGGATGACCTGTCTATTTAAGTCCTGTAAATGACCTAACAGACTTTTAGGTTCTGTAGAGATAATAGGTGTATAATGTCATGCATAACATATATATAAAGGGATGACATTCTCTTTTGCACCTCTTAAGGGTATAGTAGAAAATTCACAGCCTGGGGAAAGCAGGAGGCAATTGTGGGCTTAAATTAACTTGACATCTTCTTGATTCTGGTCTGCTGAAGGGGCAGCAGAGTCCGCCAGCATAGCATAGCCCTAGGAAAATGTCAAGTTGCAATATCAGTTCCAGGGCTTCCCAGAATCTGGACTCACTGCCGGTGTTTAGCTCTGCCCTGCGGTCCTGCTGCAGTGTGGGTCCTGTAAGTTCTCCTGATGGGCACTGCTGAAACACCTAACACAGAGAGAAAACCCTCCTGCTGGCTGCTGGGCTCCCAAGAAAGCTGATGTTCTGCCATATCAGTGTGTCTTACACTGTGTAATGTACACCCCTGGTAATTGCACAAGAAGGATTTTGTGAACGAGGCAGAATATGCCTTATTAAAATACAGACAGCTCAATTTTGCACAAAACTCTGCCAGCACAAACCAACCACACCCAGAAAACCCCACCATCTGTGAAGGCCTGGGTAGGCTGCCACACCCTGTAGTGCCCACATTTGAAAACTGGAGGTTTACATGCTCTGGTTTGCTCCCATGGGACTTCACATTGCATAACAATGAAGTTAAACATTATAAAAGAGTATTTTTTGTTTCAGATTTCCTTCTAGCATTGAGAAGGTCTGGTCATCTTGGTCTATGACCAAGTATGACAGAAGTGAACTGTAATAAATTACACATTGCCATCTGTTATCCAACTTCTTTCCATTTTTAAAGGAAGAGGTTTTGGTCCATTTTGCTGAGTTCCCCATTTGTGGTCACTTCCACTGTCCTCTCTTCTCTATGGTCCCTTCACATAAAGTGGCACAAGAACACAGCCCAGTGGAGTGCAAAATTGTCATTCTCAGTCAGCCAGCCTAGGCACAGCATTTTCTCATACTCTCAAGACTAGCTCCAGTGTTTCCCATAATCTGGATGTTTTGGTGCACGTTTTTCTCCAGCCCTGGTTTGCACAGCCTGGTTTGCACTCTGCACGTCCTGAAACTTCCTGAAGGCGTGGGCTTCTTTTTCAGATCCTAAAAGTGTCATAGTAAAAGAAAATAAGGAAGGCAGTGGAAGGTACTCTGTGTTCTTGTTCTGGGTGGGCTGAACCTTTCTTCAGGGCCAATATGGTTAAAAAGATTCCTCCTGTAAAAGAAAGTTGTTCCTATTGAAAGGGATCCTGTTAAAGTTTGAAGTCAAGAGAACTGTTTAAATAGTGACACCCATTTTGAATAGGGAATGACTGTCACCTGAATCTACCAGGTTTTATTTGTCTGCAGCCTTTGAATGAGGCCAAACTGGGTTTCCTGAACTTTCTGACATCATTGCTTGTACACAAAATCTGTTCTTACATGGAAAAGTATGGCCCCTACTGGCAGCCAATTAGCCCTGCCAGCTTGCTGTTCCTGGTAGTGCAACTCATTAGCCATTGCAAAATTCTACAGCAAATCAACTCAGTCTTCAGATTCATGCAGCATCTGTTCAGGGTGGCCCAGTGCTGTGTCCATCACTTTTTCTGCTGGCTCCAGTACAGCCTAACTGAGGACTGATTGCTTTGGTTATCAGCAGTGGCATGGACATAATCATGTCACATTGCCACGATCAAATATGCTTTATGAGACACTGCCTGTTTGCAGGCAGGACTATGCTGGACAGAGAGCAGCCAGGTGCTGGAGGAAAGGAGATGTTAAAGCAGAGCACCTACACTGTGCCTGGTAGGAAGCCAAGAGCAATTTTTTGTGTTCTCAGTCTTGCTGTCTCTGGTTATGTGCTCCAGGTGGAATTTTGCTCTTGCAGAAATAGATGGAAAGTTACTTATGTCAGTGGAGAATTACCTGCTTATTTCAGATCTAAACTGAGTTGCTGTACCATCATTCACCTGCTCAGAAAGTTGAGTAACTCTATGTTTCATTGCAGCAGAGATATGTGTTTTATCATGATCTTTAAAAAGTGTTTTGAAATCCTTTGCTGAAAGCTGCTTTAAGTATGTCCATTGTTAGAAAGGGAGAGGGAGGAGCTGAGCAAGGCAGTGTTACAGCCACATCTTTGGGTACATCAGCAACAGTAAGCACCTCTGAATCTCGACTGCTTGAAATAAAAATCCCAGAGCTGAGACAGCAGCAGGCTGGAGACCAGGAGATGTTCCTGGTCACCATGAGTTTAGCCAGGGGGCTTTTGTCTTCCTCGTTTACTGCAGGTAGAGTCATCTCCATCTACTCTTCTTTCTGTATTCCTCTTGTCCTGGGAATAAGAGAGCTGTTTTCCATCTGGTCCATGCTACCAGGACCAGTTACGCTGTCTGCTTTCTCAAATCTCCCTCTGTCAATCTCATGCTTAATGTTCTCTTCAGCCATATGTCCTGTTTTTACCAGTTTTCCTGCTTCTGTTCTTTCTTTTCCTTGCTGCAAACTTCTCAAGGATGTGCCTTCTGGGAAACAAGATGTGTTTCATATATTAAAGCTGGAAACCACAGGGAGTTGCTCACTCTGTTCTCAGCAGTGTTTGCCCAAGAATCAATGTGAAAGAATCTGTTTCGTAGCTACCCAAGCTCACAGATTCAAACAGAGCAGAAAACCAGTCTTCAGGCTTTGGGTTTAGATTTATTTAGAATGTCAGGACTTCGGGGCACAGCTCTGTGCCACCGTGCTCAGGTGTGCAAAACGCTCAGTGCTCAGACGTGGTTTGTGCTCTCTTCCACCTGTCTGGGACAACTCGGGTGCCAGCCTCTTGTTTTCTTTTTTCTGCAGCATCTCAGGCTATGGAGCTGCTGGTGGGAAAGGAGGGAAGAACACCATGGTGCGGTCCCACGGCGTGTCTGTGCTGGGAATTTTTGACCTCCAGAAGGATGATACACTGTATATCTTGGTGGGACAGCAAGGAGAAGATGCTTGTCCTAGTGTAAGTGACTGCCTTTCTGTTTTGCCTTCATCTCTTCTACCAGTCCATGGAGTTTTGTCTTTTCACACAGAAAAACGTTGTCCTTAAGGGGTTTGGGGTTACAGGAGTCGAGGAATAGGTACAGTTTTACTGGGAGAGCATGAGAAGATGAAGCACCATGTCCCTGTGCTCGCTTCTCTTCAACATTTGGGCCCCGTTGATAATACACGACAGGTTCCTGGCTGATCTGCTTATCTCAGAGCACCTGTGCAGGAGTTTGGAGACAAAAGACAACCCTGCCTTCCATCCCTCTGGAGATCAGTCTTCAAGGCTGACTTTGCAGGGTTTTGCTCTTGCTCCACTATTGAGGCCAACCCTGCCTTTATCATATGCTGTGCACCTCTAGAGATACCGACTTCACAGGGCCTGCTTGGTTATTCTCCACATGGGAACAGGAAAGACAAATCAATCCTTGCTGGGTCAGTCCTGATTTTTATGTTACTAACCAACCCTTACTGCAAATGTCTTGACAGAAAGATGGGCACTATTTGCATGCACAATAGTTTATTAATTGGTTCGTATTCTTCAGAGGAGAATGGGGGAATAGGACAGTCTCATGGAGCAAACTAAGCATTATCTGATGAAATTTCACCTACAGGTTTGAGCTGGACATTTAAATGATGTGCATTTCTCAGCTGTTAATGGCTGGCATCCAAGAGATGAAAGCTTAGCAGTCTGTTAGAGCAGAGAAAGGTTGAAGGATATAGACAAGTAAAAAGGTTTCTCAAGGCTGACTGCTGAAGTAAATAATGTTAAAACTGGAATTACACATATCTACAAACAAACCATTAATATAAAGCCTTTTTGAAATGAGAAATGGCCCAACTCAAACGTCCATCCAACGTCTTTAACTAGGACATTCCAGCTGAGTATAATATATAGACTCATTAAATTGCAGGCCACTGTAATCTTAGTGAGAATTTATTGAGTGCTAATGTAATTCTTTCATTGAGGCAAAGAGATTGCATTGACTTGTAGAGGGGACTTTTACTAGATTGGATTGTAATCAGTTATGTCTTTGCCATGAAGGATTATTTTTTTTATAATCTAGTGGTTCCTTTGGGTCATTGACTTTGTCATTTTATTAATCATTCCCACCCGACTCCAAATCAATTAAGGAGAGGGGAAAAAATAGGGAAAGGAGGACTGTTTAGTTCTTCAGGCAAGTCTGCACACACAAAATGGATGCCACTCATACTCTAGCACAACTTGGAACATATTTTGTAATTTGAGTGTGATTTTATCATGTTCTTCTTCCAAAAGAAAACACATACAGGAAAGTAGAAGGAAGCAGGTCAATCCTACTATAACAAATGTTTGTGCATTTTTCCCTAAAAGTGCTGTTGGTTTAGTAAGTTCAGTGTGCAATATAACGAGATAGCATTACTGAGACAAAACCTGGAAAGTAAAATAAGCTAAAAGCAAAGTTTGCAACTTTAAAATGCTCACAGCAGGGTCCTGCTTGTCACTTTAGTGCTCCAGTTTTAAACCAAAACAATAGTTAGGTCATAGTCCTGAAGTACATATAAATGATGGTTTAATGTTGTGACTGAAACCAGTTATTGAATTCAGGGATTTGCCTCATACAGAAAGTTCTGTATGTTTGGTGCTAATTGATGGAAGGGAAAAAATGCTAAGTGGGAAATGTGGAGGCTTTTTAGGAAGGTATTTTCATTAACATCAGGTGAACATTGCCATCAAAGGTGGGATTGCTGCTGTTTTGGTAGGCACTGGTAGTAACAGTAAAATTGTTACTAAGATCAACGGAGATACACATTGGCTGCTTGGCCCCAGCCAGCGGGGGACTGGAAATGACGTAGAGAAACTTGGGTTGTCTCTATGTCTCTGCCATTTGGCTGTTGTGTGACATGGGACAAGGCACATCCTTGCCGAGTTACTCCCTTCCTCCACTTGTGAAATACAGATTATTAACGCTGGGAAATATTTGCAGCAAATTCTGCTGTATTTTGTACATTAAAAGTTTATGGAGCTATTTTACATGATAATAGGTATCAGCACTGAGATGGCTTCAAAATAATTCAATTTAAAATAGCAACAAATTTTTCTGGTGAAGGTTGAGGCAAAAAGCCAGGTTCTTCTAGAGGAGCGTTCACTTGGTTCTGCTCATGTAGTTTCAGTGGAGGACGATTTCTTGCTTTGGGACAGTGAAGTGTTCATGAGGCCTCGGTGTGTACAACGGCATGGAGGTTTCTTACCTGAATTCAGTGGTGGTCTTCTGTTTGCAGACTAATGATGTTATCCAGAAGGTCTGCATTGGAGAGAACAACGTGATTGAAGAAGAGATTCGTGTGAACAGAAGTGTCAATGAATGGGCAGGAGGTGGTGGAGGCGGGGGCGGTGCCACTTACATATTTAAGGTATGGAAACACAGTCCCCATGCACCTTCAGCATCAACATCCTGCCACCTGCCTCTGAAAAATCCTTTCTACACCTCAGGGAGAGGGTCCACAGAGTGAGCTCCGGGTATCCCTAATTTCCACTTGAGAGACGTAGGGATCTGAGTTGGCCCTTCCCAGTTCTTAGAACTGCTGTGCAATATGACCACACTTGTTTCAGTGGCTTGGAGTACCATTTGCAAACATAAAGGGTTGAACTGGGAGGGGGTTTTCAATAAAAACTGAGATGCTGAAGCACAGTTCTGCAGCAAAGGGCAAATTCTGCAGGACTTCATTCAACTCTGTTATTGTAGAATGTGAGACTTCAGCTGTACATTTGGCCTGACACAAGAAGTTGAGGATAGCCTGTGTGTTTTCTGTTGGCAATCCTACAGCTGTGGATCACTGATGTTTCCTGTCCTGTGCTGGCTGAGACAATACTCATTCCAAACACTGGTTTCAGGCAGTCCTTCGCCAGCGGGAGCACTGTGTTGCAGTGTACAGAGCAGTGCTCCTTAGCTGTTTCATTTGATAAGAGCCATCACATGGGACATTACAAGCTTTCTAAGAGCCATCACCATGGTAGATACAATTCATAGAGCTGCTGACACTGCTGTTTCCTGTAGCAGAACTTGGTAGGGCTAGTGCCATTCATTAATTTTCTGGGTGTGGGTGCATAAATAATTCAATGACAATGTGCAGTGCTGAGCAGCCCTAGATGCCTGCTTGGTGCAACATGCAGTAACTATCGTGTGGCTGAACTTCCATTTACATGTTTGAACATTGCCTTTATTTCTGAATTTGTTAAGATGGAGAACGGAGAACCGGTCCCCTTGATAATTGCAGCAGGGGGTGGTGGCAGGGCCTACAGGGCCAAAACGGACACATTTCATCCAGAAAGATTGGAGAATGATTCCTCTATTCCAGGGTTGAATGGAAATTCAGGAGCTGCAGGTAAGGAAAGTTTATTCCTTTAAAGAAAACCTTTGTGAATATGTGGCACTCCCAGATTCCTCCTCCTCACAAGAAGGTGAGGTGAAACTCATGAAAACACAGCTCAGGGGTAATATAGAATCTTAAGAGATGCACATAGAAGGTACCCACAGTGCTGGATACTTGGCATAAATAAAGGTATCAGAGATGGAATAGCCATAGCAATGGTAACATTCTCCCAAAATAATGTAGTACGTCTCATAAACAAAGTTGTTTGATTTTTGATGTGGGAGTTTGCAGTGCCAGTGTGGCTGTCCTGCTCCCTGCACTGTTTTGTGCTGTGTGGACATACTCACAGTTTCCCTGGCTTATGCAGAGAAAGCATAATTGCACCCTGGCTAGAAGTCTCTGTGAAGAGACCTTGGACTGAACAACCAGCAGAGCTGAAAGCGAGTCACTGGTGGGTATGTTGTGTGAAGAGCAGGACTGAGATGTGTTTTCACACCCCTTTCACTAAATTCCTTTTGTTCTCCTTTAGAACTGACACTGTTCTTTTTCAAAAGTATTTTTGGCAAAGAGAAGGGGAAGGCTCTGTAAACCAGAAATAAGTGGTTGGAGAGTAGGTAGGGATATTAAATTTTCCATAGAAAATACTCATCCTTGTATGGTAGGTGGAAAGAGGTGCAAATGATGACTTTCAGCTGAGGTGTTTTGAATGGGTGCTTGTCCTGCAGATCCCTGCAGTGTTTCTTACACAAAAAGTAACCCCTAGCTGTGCCTTTTCTCTTCTCTCAACTGCAGGTGGTGGAGGTGGCTGGAATGATAACACTTCCTTCCTGTGGTCAGGGAAATCCTTGCTGGAAGGTGCTACTGGAGGAAGATCCTGCCCCCAGGCCATGAAGAAGTGGGGGTGGGAGACAAGAGGGGGTTTCGGAGGGGGTGGAGGGGGGTGCTCCTCAGGTGGAGGAGGCGGAGGATATATAGGTAAAGTGGCTTCGTGTTCAAGGTGTCCCTTCCCCTCCTTTAGTGCTAATGATCAGCAAAATGCTGATGATAATTCTCCTGTAGCTAGCATATTTGACTGTTATGTACTAGTATGTCTGTGTGTTGCCTTTTTAGCACTAGATGAACTTATGGCATTTAGTCTTAGAGCAAAGAGCCAGATGCCAGTCCTTCAGCTGCAACCCTGGCTTTGCGCTCTGCAAAACGTGGCATTGAGATCCTGCTGTGATTCCTGAGCCTTTCGTGTTGGGGTGACAGTGCTGGAGGAGGAGGAGCCATAGCTGCGTGCTCCCGTTGCCAGCAGCTGTGTTGGGAGGACTTTGGTCCTGGAGACTGGCAGCCAGGCTTTATGCCGGGGGAAAGGCGCAGCTTCTCCCCTGCCCTGCCGCGGGTGGGCCTTGGTTTCTGGGGGCAGAGGCTCAGGCTGCCAGCCCGGACCCCTCTTAATATGACTTCAGTCAACAAGGAGCTAATTTCATGTGCCCCTGTGTCTCAGGGCAGCTGTCAGATGGCATTATGTTGATTACAAATGGTGTGGGCCAGATTCACGATCTCGACTAACCCATAGTCTCCTGGGCCACATAGTTTCTGCAGCCATCTGCGCTGTGGTGGACTCTTTAACCCCTGGTTCTCCACAGCTTAAATTAGGTATATGGTAGACTAGAAATCCTGAGAGGAAATAATGAGTTTAAATGATTAAGTGCATGTTTTGTACCAATGTTACTGTGTAATGCTTCTTTTTCCAACAGAATGACTCACATGATGTTTTTTTATTTCATTGAAGACAATTGAAGGGATAAAGATATTTTTGGGTGGGGTGGGGGAATTGTTGCATGCTTGCAGTACAAAATATATGGCCCATACTGTGTTTCTGATATTCTTTATGTATTGCCCATACTTTGCTTCTGATGTGTTCTATATGCTCAAGCACAAATGAGCAACTCATAAATTCCTTCAGTCCCCACTCCTGGTGGACCACCCTGCTTTCAGGGTGCAAAGGAGAGGAAGGATATCAGGTTATTCATTCCCTTTGCTGACACAGTACATACCTTGATCAGCAAGGCTATTAATTTAGCCCTTGAGTACTGGTGCTTTCCAGTCTCTTGGCTACATAAATTTTAAGAAGGGCTTGTATGTTTCACAGCATCCAAATGGTTAAAGATGAAGTTTGTGCCTTAGTTTGCAACAGTCCACCTAAACAGAGCTAATAAAAGGATTGTCACAAGCTTCTGTTATTAAATTGAAATTCTAGAGATGAAGTCCAGTGGTTCATGCCACAACTTGATAAATATTCCCTATATATTAAATGCTTTAATTTTTCTCTTTTTTCATTTGGATGCTTCCCTAAATATGCTGAATTCATGCATGTTGCCATGTTTATTTGTGTTTTATTGTCTATGAGCCTCAGTCTGTTAAGGTAACTTCTGGTTTGACATAGGTGGCAATGCCGCTGAGGACAATGACCCAGAGATGGATGGGGAGGATGGTGTGTCCTTTATTAATCCAATTGGTACTTTATACACTCCAGCACTTAAAGGTATTCATATTGGTCAGAAGTCTTCTAGGGGGCTTGTTTCCTTTTAAAATAGTAGGACAATTTACAACCATTTGGGTACAACTCAGTGTCGTGAACATGAGGAGGCAGAAAGATAGCGTATAAAGTACAGTGGAGAATAAACAGAGGTAGCAGGAAAAAAAATAGGGAGAGAGAACATCCAGACTATTAGGAAACACTCCCAACAGTACAGTCTGCCAGCCTACAGAATAATTTTGAACAAGGAAAGTGCTAACAGAACCTCACAGCTCAGATACTTTAAGAAAAAAACAGACAAAACACCTGACTATTCACTAACAAGCAAGATCCTTAGAGCGTCCCTTGGTAGAATATCCAGGTGCTGCCCAGCAGTGCATGGGAGTGATAAATATTGCCACTCCAACCTGTGTTTTCCCAGAAGTCAGTGTCTTTAATATGTTTGCAATGTGTTCAGAAAACAACAAAAAAAATCTACTTGTTAAAAAACCTGTTTGCTTTGGAATAGCCAGAAGTATTTTCAAATACAGATGTACTCTGGCCTGGTAGATCCAGCCAGAAAATTTTGAAGAGATTGCAGTGTTTGATCTTGGAGGGAGTAAAGGCCAGGAAAGAAAAGGGTGAGCCCAAGGAAATTATAAGAATGATCTTACAGTAATTAACTCAGCTTCTTCATCCACTCCCTAGTGACAGAGGGGCACGGAGAGGTGGAAATTAGGCTGCACCTTAACTGCAGTCACTGTGAGATGGACGAGTGCCATGTTGATCTTGAGACTCAAAAAGTCATTTGCTTTTGTGAGCCAGGCACAGAGTTGGCTGAGGATGGTGTGTCTTGCACAGGTAAGTAGGTGTGTGGGGTACTGCTGACATGTGGGACAGAAAATGCATGGCCAAAGTCTGTAGTCTGGACTGTAAGATATCCTGAAAGTACTGTCTAATCCTTCTTAAAACTGGCTTCAGTTGAACCTTCTTTCCTGCAGGTGTATGCTGCAGAGTTATTTTGCCAGGATTTAGCCACATCAATGCTGAAGACTGGGGCACTGAGCAGCAGTGCTACTTTGCTCTACCGTATATGTTTGGCATACTGGGCAGATCTGAGCAGAGTCAAATTTTGTGCCTGCTTGTGCTGGTGCTCATGGTCTGCTCTGAAATCCTGAACGTTTGCTCACTGAAGGAATTTTCCAGCTAAACTTAAATGCCAGCCCAGTTCTCTAAAGAACAACCAAAAAAAAAATTGTGCAAGGTGAAGGAAAATATGCTTCCTGTGGATTTGGACATTTAAGGTAAAAGTTCAGAAACTGTGAGAAATTCTGTGCAAGATTTCTCTGAGAAAAACTAAATACAGTGCCTGTACTTGCCTTTCTTTCAAAACCAGGTGCTCAGAGCTCCATTACTAGGTTTGCTTCATATTCTTGTGCAGCAGTTAGAGCAGGTCACCCCAGGGGTTTGGGATCCTGCTTTCAGCTTTGTCACTGGCATGGGAAAATTGTCGTGTTTTTACCATTCCTGCCTGTAAGATGGGTAAAAAGCATGGTCATTTTGTCAAGGTGAAGTAAACCTTAATAGCATGATCCCACATGAGGATGTAGCTCCACTACACTGTTATCAGGTTTTTCTGCCTGGATTACATGCATTTAGAAGATGATATATTGCAGTCCTCCTCCTGCTTTTGCTGTGATTTGGCATCAATAGCAGCACTTTAGCCCTGAAAATGTAATGTTCTTTCCACCTCCCCAACCTCCTGCCCCTGGTTCTTATGGTCTTGTTTTCACACCCAAGGAGTTCACATGTTAATTCATTGATAGCGAACCATCTGTTTTAATGGCTTGATATTAATTGAGGAAAGTGAAACAATGAGGTATGAGAAGTCATAGATCCTGAGAACTGGTCATGCCAGAGGTTGCTCCTACACTACAGGAGCAGCCGATGAGCAAATGGAAGGAAGAGCAGAAAAAAATTTGATTGCAAAAAAAGTGGCTCCTGGAAGATCATTTCAAACATATAATTCTTTCTTCTCCTTTCTGTTACAGCTGAGCCAGTGGTTCGTCTCCCTTTCTCCTTGGTCTTGTCTGTAGTGACTTCAGCATTGGTGGCTGCTTTAATTTTGGCTTTTTCGGGAATCATGATAGGTGAGTGTTTCTCTGCAAAAGATACTTTCATATGAGGGCTGGATCTGAGCCAGGGATAATTGGGCCCTGAGAGGCAAAAGGATTCAGGTTTTCAGCTACTGCTGTATTTAATGACACCTTCCCACACATGTTAACTTCAGATTTCTGTACTTGTTCCTAACCACAATGACCAATTCGAGCAGGCTTCAGTTACTGACTGCATCACAAAAGAGACATTATTGTTTGTGTTGTACTGTGAAGCTGCCAGAATACAGCTGCTTCTGGTTTTGTGAGATCTGGTGCTTTTTAATGCCTAAAAGCTTCTTTATTTGTGTGCCTACATACAATTTTTACCTCTTAATGTATGACATTTAAGCCTAAATTCTCACATAGGTTCCTCTTTCACAAACTGCTACTTAGGAGGATGTCAGTATTCTTGGCATTTTTATTTGAAATTCTAAAAGGTATTTTTCACCTTTTCATGTTCTTATTTTAAGCAATTTGCTCACCTGCATTTGGTGCAAGCAGAATAGATTTGAATCAAGGAAAAGCAGTCAGGGATTCAAACCACGGCTTTGCCACCTTTCTTTGTCCACACTGGGTATGGTCTGGGGGAGTAGAGGGACGTACCTAGAGCAGGAAATTAGATTTGCACAGCCGTTTCAGTTTTAAGAATTTCGGGAGTTATCAGTTGCACACACATGGCCCTACATCTGTGATTTCTGTCCTGACAGTACCTTTTTACAATGACTAAATATTTCTCAGGAGTGGAAGAGTAATCCTCTTTCCGTCCAACGAGCCTATCATTTCCATCTCAGGAAAGGGCAACGACTTAAAAAATCAAAGCAAAGGCAATGAGGAGGAAAATGGAGGACAGGAAGGGTTTGTGGATAGGTCATTACATCCATCTGCCTTTGCGAGTGCATGTTTACCCCTTAAATTTTTCCCCTGAGCAACATCTGCTGGAGAAGATGCAATACCTATTACCGTCACAGTCTTTGGGCTCAATCCAGCTCCCACAGAAATCAATAGTGATTTAACCTGCTTAAGACTGTCATCTTCTTTTAGAAAAAAATCCTGCAATATCAGTTACTATTTCAAGGAATATCCTCAGGATGTCTTCTTTCAAGGCGTGGTTTTTAATGATGTTGCAGAAGTATCAGTGAAGTGATGCAAGGAATATAACACTAGCATAAACTGACTTCAAGTGCAGTCCTACTCTGTTGTTTAGATACAGAGAAAGTTTTGAAAAATTAGCTATTTTCTGCATATGTTGTGTTAATCTGAGAAAACAGTTTAGGGTATCCATTTTGAACAATATGATGCAATAATTAATGTCAGACTTTAGACACTTCTGTGTGATTTAGAAAAGTTGATTATACCCCAGCTCCCTCAAGTTTCAAACTGGACTTGTATTTGGAATGTCTGGTTAAATTAAATAGAGCAGAACTAAATATCAGAACTGTGAACTCTGAGATCTCTCCAAATGAAATTCATTTTACTTTTTCCAGACAGTCCATGAGCAAGCCTGTTTCTTCATAAGATGTGTAAATCAAAGGGTCCTGGATATCTTCAGATCCCATTTTCTATCTGTAATTATTTGACATACAGAGATATGCCAGTGTCACTGGCTGGTTTGATTCCCTGAAGTCTGGCCACACAGCAGCGAATCCCAGTGAGAAGTGCTGTCCCAGATGCAGCCTCTGTGTGTGGTTAACTGTGTTCTCCGTGTTTAGTGTACCGCCGCAAGCACCAGGAGCTGCAGGCCATGCAGATGGAGCTGCAGAGCCCAGAATACAAACTGAGCAAGCTGCGTACCTCCACCATCATGACAGACTACAACCCCAACTACTGCTTTGCAGGAAAGACCACCTCCATTAGTGACCTTAAAGAGGTGCCTCGAAAAAACATCTCCCTCATCCGGTAAATTCGTCTTTGCCTTCCCCGTCCTTCACACTGTACACCCACATATCCTGGCTCTCCCAGAGAGCTGTGAACGCACAGCTTTGTGCAGGCACATGCAAATTCTTGCACACTTTTAGGCTCATACTCCTTTTTATAAAATGTAAAGCTGCAGTAGTTAGGCTCGTGTGGAGAGGACTAGACTTTGGCATTCACCTTGGCCTTCTACAGGTGCAGTGTTCCTCCCCTGGGATTGTGAGGAGAACTGAACAGTCATCACAAGTAATTCAGATACATCTTTTATAGGCTATGCAGTGAATGGCCCATTGCCATGAGCTGATGAAATTCTGGGATGGCTAAGGCTTGTAGGAGGTTCTTTTAAATCTTTGATGGGATTTTTGGTAAAGACAATGACACCCTTAAGTGCAACAGCAAGGAAAGCAATGGGTTTGAAAATGCCAGACAGTATTAAAAAGACAAAAATATAAAGCCAGCAGGATAATCACATCTAGATGAGAACTTCTGGAAAGCTCAAAAGTGTCTCCTAAGAAAAACTTGAAAATTCGGAGTTCTTACACCCTTTGCTCTACTGCAGGATAACTGTGAATGTGACCATACCCTGGTACCATGCAGTGTTACACAAAAAAAAAAAAAAAAAAAAGTGGAAGCAGGAGTCCTTGGAAAACTTGGAAGCTTAAGCTGCTAAAAAAGATGGTGCTCAGAGCAGCCTGTGCAGTCTGCAATGGTGTGCTGTCTCTTATTCCCCCTTACCTGCACATCTTGCTGGACTGCACCTGGAAGTTTCCAGTGTAACCTGTGCTGCTGCTTCCTTTGTCACTTGGACTTTGAAAGGATTTTCTGTGGCAAGCAAATAGCAGAGGATATAGCTGGGAATTGACAAGGGAAGGGAAAGTGGACTTTTTGGAAGGAGGGTGAGCTATGAGCTGTGGAGATCTGGTTTATCCCCTCAGTTTGTAATAGATAGCTAAAAAATGTTATTACACAAAGTGGTTGAGTCACAGGCAACACGAGTCCTCAGTGTGGTTTTACTGCCCAGACTGGTCTCTATCCTGGCAAAACTACAGACAGAGCTTATGCAACAGCAGAGCAGATTGTTCTTCCTTGTTCGTAAGGACAGGAGGGCAACAGCCCATGCAAAAGCAGTCCACTGATACAGCAGGGAACAGAATCAGTGCAGCCCTCAGCCCAGACCTGGCTCTAACAGGAGAGGGCATGTTGTAGCCAAGAGCTTTATTGAGAGCCTTTTACCCAGACTGAGATGCAGGGATGCCTCTTAGAGGCTCAAAATACTACTGCCCAGTGTGCAGCCCATGCAGGGTTAAGAGGGACTCAGGGTGCAGCCTCATCCTCTGCCATATTTCACTGTGTCATTATGACAGGCTACTGATGTGAAGGAGCTGTTGTTGTACCAGTTGACTTAACGTTAGAGAGTGAGGAATAGACATGGATGCAAAACCTGTAGCACAAAGACATGGGACATGAGCTATTGTATGACTACTCTTATTCTTTTCTCTTTTTCTTGTAATCTCATTCAAAATAAAACTGTAAGTTTCATAATATGATCACTGCCAGAAACAATTCTTAGCACAAATTCCTAGAGCTGAGTGCTTTACAAAGCACTGTCATCACCATTTACTGGCTAAGGTACTTGCCCAGAATCACATAATAAATCAGGAAAAGTTATTTGGTTTAGAATTCAGGTCTTTTGAGAACCATTGTGCCTCCTAGTTTCTTGTTCAATGTTTTGTTTAATGGTGATGCAGAAACATCATGGGAACTGTTAATGTGTTTTGGGTGTGTAAACACCAAGACTTAAGTCCTGTCTTTATTGATCTGTTTTGGAGCACCCACCACTAAGCACTGATACCAAAGCCATAGATGAGTGCTCTCTGTTACATGCTGCAATGCCACAGCTCAATTTCACTGGGGACTGTTCGCTTCCATGGATTGCTTTCTCTTCCAGTTTAAATACAATGTAGGTCCGTGAAAGATCTCACCGAGGTCTGGTCCCCTGCATATTGTCAATATCCAGTTCTCCCTGTTACACTGCCATGAAAATTGTGAGCCCGTTCTGTGAGCTGTGTCCACAGTGTTATAATGTGTGTTCTCTGTAGTAAAACCTTCTTGTCTTCTCTGGTCTGTCCAGGGGTTTGGGCCACGGAGCCTTTGGTGAGGTATATGAAGGTCAGGTGACAGGGATCCCCAGCGACCCCACTCCCTTGCAGGTGGCTGTGAAAGTAAGTGACAGTGTATGAGTTATCATGATGGTTTCATGCACCTTACACCCGAGAGCCCCAATGCATTATAACAATGAAGATGAATGGAGCGTTGCTATAAGTACTGAAGGACCTGGCTAGAAATGTTGCTGCTCTGTTGCAACACTTCAGTCCATCACAGCAATGGTACAGCTTGTAGCATATGGGCATGTGAGGCTACTAAAAGAGGTCTGTAAATAGCAAATAGGCAAAGATTTCCCATAGAGCTAGAGTGAAGGAATGAGAACTAAATCCATCCTCCGTCCATCCTCCCCATGCTACACCTGGTTGGTAATCTGTCCAAAGCCTTGTGAGTCAGAGGCCACAAGTCTTCACAGGGCCAAAAGCTGCTGGCACATACATCAAAGACCCTGCAAGTAGGAGATGGCTGCTTTTCCAGGGATATCACCACTCCCTTACAGGATGGATATGCATTGGATGTGAAGCTAAATCCTAAGAGACCCTGGTAGAGTTCTCCAGGCCTTCAGCAGCCTAGCTGGCTGGTTTTCTCCTAGAGGTTACATAGCAGCAGAGTCCTGCTGCTGGTTATAGATCCCAGTCTTGACGGAAGGTAGGAGCATTGAACTGCAGAGAACTCAGGAACTGTGATCTCATTCCTCATCCTCCATATAGCAGAGTCCCACATATTGAACACTTCCCTGTGCACTCTGGGCTATTTCCTTTGCTGGGAGGAGGATGACAGCAGCGTTGATGGGCTGGGTGTCCTCATATTTACCTTTCAAGAGGCTCCACAGTCTAGTTTAGCAATGCTCTAATGGTTATCTTAGACTGAGGTTTCTTTTAGAGAAAGAAGGATTGCTGCAGACTGTGTTAGTGCCAGGTGTTCTACATCTGTAAGTTGAAATATCTTCTCCTTGTCAACCTGTTCTTTCTTTTGCAGACATTGCCAGAAGTGTGTTCAGAGCAAGATGAGCTTGACTTCCTCATGGAAGCACTCATTATTAGGTGTGTATGAATCACATGGACACCACTTGTGTAGGCTTGCAAAGCCCAGCAAAATAAAGAAAAAGGTTCTTCATAGGTGGTGTCTTCAACAGCACATCTCTACAGTAGATTTAGTACAGAGAGAATAGGCATTACCATCTTTTCCTGTTCTTCTTACAAATGAAGAGGCACCAAATGATTAAAGGCTAAATTTTCAAAAGGATCCACACTGGTTTTCATTACCCAAAGTGAAAGATTTAAAGCCCAGATTTTAGAATTGATAATAGGATTTTTTGATTTCTCTTAGCGGCAAGAACATACCTTAGGAATTTGGGTTTGACTAGTCAAAGCCAACAGATGGCATTGACTTTATGCTGCTGTCATGTCATGTGTGAGTGTCTGAATCCCAGAATCCATGGAACTACTTTCCCATCACATTGGAGAGGTGGAGAAATAAGGAAACATACCCTACAAGCAGATTCCCATGTCAGTATGTTACTTGGAACAACACTGCCCTAGCCCAACTTCTGCCTCTTGGACGGGGGAAATTAAGAGCAGACTTTCCTCTGTTATCAGACATGTTCTGCTTCCTGTGCCCCACAAGTCTTGCTGTAGCCCAAAGAGAATACAGAAAATAGGGAGAGGAAAAGCAGCCAAAAGCCACTGCTTTCCCACCTCTCTCTGTCCCTGCACTACGCAGACACACACAGAATGCAGGGGTAGTGCCTTAGCTTTATCCAATTGCCCCACCTTTGAGATTTGTTACTCTCTGGGGGAAAAAAACCCAACAAAAATCAAACCCAGAACCGAAACATTCCTTGCAGCAAAAAAGGTTTTAATCTTTTCTGCTATTGTGCTTTTTGAATCAAAGTTGCTCCACTACTGAGTGTCCCTGTCTCCACAGCAAGTTCAACCACCAGAATATCGTGCGGTGCATCGGGGTGAGCTTGCAGGCCCTGCCCCGCTTCATCCTGCTGGAGCTCATGGCTGGGGGAGACCTGAAATCCTTCCTGAGGGAGACACGGCCTAGACCGGTAAGGGAAGAGCAAATTGTATTTTATTTAGAGAGCTGCTGCCACAAGGCAAACGCTTGGCTGTAAAGGAGCTGATCTACACAGATACTATTTCCCAGCATTTTAGATGGTCACAAAATTTCAGCTGCTCTAAGAACACTCTGGAGACAGAAGCCAGGAGGATAGGGAACAGATGCTGCTGGGGCTATGCAGAGCTGCCTTTTCCTCAGACTTTGCTAGATAGCATTGCAGATACTACCTAAAGAAAGACCGAAATCAAAGTCTAAAAACCAGAAGTTAAACTCAACTCTTACCTTCCTCTCACCAGCTGGGGGCAGGCTGGGAGGAAGTGTTGAGCTAGTAATATTAAAAAAAATAAATCTGTTGTTTAAACTGCTGATCAGATGCATTTCTGTGGTTATCTGTCAGTTCAAATTTGACGTAGGCAAGGAAACGATCTGGCCTGGAGCTGTCGACTTAATAGCAAATATCTTTAGTCCAGAGTTTTAAAGATTTTCCCCACTGAAATCAGCATCAATAGGAAAATCAGCAGTCAGCTAGAAATGTGGAAGAAATAAATAATGACTTCTAGAGAGAATTCAGTATTTTGGAAGAATAAAGTTTCTCTGAGTCCCTGGGTCAGAAAGTCACACAGCTTTTGCTGCATTTTAAGACCAGGGCCCAGCTTCATAAGTTCGACAGAGGACAAAATGTTGCATTTTATCAGTACAAGAGAGACACAAATTCGCTCTAACAGATATCAATAAGATTCTTCCTTCAGGCATCTGGAAACAGATCAACTTTTTATTTTCTTCATGCAGTGTGGTTTTCAGATATATAAAATGGTCTGTGAGACTCAGAAGCACTGCAGTCTTGAATAGGTTGCAATAAAGTGTCTCCTTCCTGGGTAACGAGGTTAAACACCCAGAAAGGAAAGTCTGAAATCCGAGCAAGCAGACTTTATAAATACAGGTTGTTTTTCTGAAGCACCTAGAGATGCCCATACAAATGGGCTGAACTTGGTGGTAGGTGAATGGGGAAGTTCGTGTTGTGCAGTGTGGGCTCCACTCTCACCCAGTGCAGTGTAAAATGGCACAGGCAAGATATGCTGCCAAGTCAGTGCTTTGTTCAAAACTGCCAGGCCAGGCTGTGCTAGATGTGTGAAGAGGCACATGAAACAGGATGGGGTTTGGCTCCTTAAATTAGAGAAGCCAGCTCAGTGATGGTACAGATCTTTTGAGGAACAACTAAGAACACTAGTCCTGCACAGCAGGAACTTTTACCTACTTGCAGTAAAATGAGCCAACTGCTTTTGTAGATGAAAAGCCCTTAATCTTGACAGGATGCAGTCATGGGAGCCTTCTGATCTGAGGGGTTTTTCTTCTATTTGGCCCTACCCCAGTCATGAGTTCTTCCTTGCCAGGACTTCCGTTCCTTCTGTGCAGCCCCTGTGAAAGCCAATGTCAGAAGAGGCTTATGGTTCACTCCATTGCTTCCTTAGTATTTCTCTTTCTGCCTTCATGGTGGCTCCTTCCATTCCTCTTCTTTCCTTGTCTTTCCTGACCTGTTTGAGGTCATCTGAGACTGACCATAACAACTACCATGCACAAGGCCTTTTCCCATCAGCTTGAAGATTCTCCCTGGTTTCTGCATTTAACTTGCTCCCAGGAGTGAAGCAGACCTTGGATTGGTGAGTGTTTTCTGCTCAGTCCCATGTCTTTCACACTTTGGGAAAGCTGAGCTTCAAATGCAGATGTGTAGTTGCAAGCTGGAACTGATTAGAAAAGCAGTTTCCATTCCCTCTTTAACAGCTGGATGAACGTGGATGAATGTGCAGACACAGATCCACACAGTTTTGCTCCATTCTAATACCTTCTTTCCCCTTGCCTTGCCCTGCTTCTGCAACCATCCCATGTGGTGTCTGCCTGGCAAGAATGACAGGGTAATTCATTATCCGGCTGCTGGGGCAGCTTCTGAGGGCCAATGGCTCCTGTGAGTGCTGAGAAATCAGCCTCTGGTGTGGTTTTGACTGCTGGCTCACAAACTATGAGGCAAGGAGACTGTGACTGATGAGAGATGAGACGTGTGCAGGGCACTGTGCTCTGTGAAGTACGGGATCTGGCCCTGGAAGTGGATTTACCCTCTGCATACACTTGAGGTGTGACAGAGTCTCTGTACATAAAGCCTGTGGCTCAGTGCTATGGGATGTATCTTTGCACTGCTCTTAATGAACCCTGAGCTGCTTTGCTCCTCCTATTGCTCACTCAGGGAAGACAGGCAGAAGGTAGGCAGAGCAGGCAGGATGTCTAGCTTTTCAGGCCCATTAAAGGAAGGGAAAGATAAGGGACAGTGCAGAGTAAAGAGGCTTTGATGAGCTTTGCTTCCAAAAGGAATTAATTGAACACACAAGCCCTCTCAGACTGGGTAGCAGAGGTGCACTGCTTACTCTGCAGTAAGCACCATATGAATTACTGCTTTTCCCCTTATTTTCTTTCCATTTTTGTCTTTTCCAGCTAATTTCTTTTACTACCTTGTCTTTCCCACCTACTTTTGCTCTCAGCCTAATTACAAAAAAGAGATTTACATGTTCAGTCTCTACCTTCATCCCCCAGTTGCTCTTTGCCCTGCCTTGCCAGTAACAACAAATTCATTTGCTAGTTTGGATAGACTTAATAGAGGTGTAAAAGACATTAACTTGGCACTAATTCCAAGGCTTATGGAAAAAAGGAAGCACCATGCTAGAGAGACCACCAGTTGCCACTGGCCAGCTACAGCCTGTGTGACTTGGAGCCAGACACATGCAGCATGCTGCCATGCACTTAGCCGCTGAAAAGCAGGAAAGGGAGCAGAGGGAATGGTGAAGGAGAAAGTGAATGAAGCTGAGGGGGGCCTTAAGGCATTGCAAGGGACATGAAATGGAAAACTAAAGCAACTTCAGGAGGTATCAGAACACGGGATCCAACTTAACGAGATGGAGATGTTGTCAGCACTGTCACATGGTGTTCCTCTGTGTTCTTCATGTAAACAATGCAGTTTCAGTTCAGCCAACATGTCATGATTTTTCTGGACTCTAAGCAAGAATGATCATATCTCTGTCCAACATCACTGATAGGATACCAGTGATTCTTGTGGAATTTGTCGATTTATGCCAGCCAGGTGCACACCATAAGGTTCAGATTCATAATTCCCCATGAGCCCGTGGTTTACAGCCCTGAAGGATTTCTCTCTTCCATTTCTAATAGAGTTTCACATCTATTACAGGATTACCTCTTCCCCCTCATCTGCAGAGAGGCAACCTGGTAGATTCAGAGGCACCTGGAATCGGAGCCCTTGCTCAGTGTGAGCATTGCAGAACTGTCCGTTCTGGGATGTTCAGTGCTGATCTTTCTCACACCCAGCACAGCAATCAAAGCACAGCTCTGGGAGAGAAATTGTATATGGATAAATGATTCCCCTCCTTTGTGCTGTGCAGCCTGTTGCACAGAGCAGTGATTACACTGAACAATACACAGAATTTCATTCACCTTTAGCAAGATTCAGCCTCACCTGGGAGGTGTCACACCAGTGCTTCCAACATGCCCACTGCCCTGAGCAGCAGAGCATTGCAGCTGGCATCATCCATTCATCTGGGGAGCAAAAGCTGTAAAGCGAATCGTTTGGTGTGTCTCAAGGCTGCCCTCTTGCAAAATGAATCCCAAACCTCCATTTTTCAAACAAATTACATGGCTAAATTGTCCTTGGCTGGGCAGTCACATCTGTTTTAGGATTGTATTTAGCCAAATAAAAGGTGGAAGGAATTCATCCAAGAAGGGAAAGGAAAGTAAAAAAAAAAAAGGGAATAAGAGAAAAAAGCCATGCAGTTCAAATCAGCTTGTGGCTTCAGCCTACTGACTGCTTTGCAGTATAGCTTGAGTCTGAAATCGATTGTAAAGAATTGGGCTTTTTACTCAGTTTTCACTTCAGGTTTCTGACCCTTGCTCAGAAGAGCAGGGAATGGGTAGATTGAGATATTAATTTCCCCTTGGTTATGCCCTGTGAGGGGAAAAAAAGGCGTGCGCATTCTTTCTTACTGTAGCCATCTTGTGTAGCTGGTGAGTCACTTTAACTCACAGAGGTAAAAGATTATTCTCCCTTCCCCACAAAATGGCGGGGAAAGAGCTGCTTTATGTTTGCAGAAAATAGTTATTTTGTAAAGAGGAAGGCTTAAGGGGAGATGCAGTCCAGTGTTTTAAAGAATCAGTTAAGTATATATAGGCAATGAACTATACTGTGTAAATAATAAAATACAGGCAAGTGGTACAAGATCACATTTTGGTTTATGGTCCTGCATTGAACAAAACAGTCTTTGTTCACACAGAAATGCAGCATTTTTCAGTTATTTCATTAGTCAAGTATTGAGGCCAGGGTTTTTTCTAGTATCTTCAGAGGACATAAAGATTTTTTTTTTTGAGTTTTACCACCCAATGACCACTGTTTAACTACTGGCTGCTGCAGAGCCTGGACTTACTTCCAGTCCCAGTTTGCAGTGGTTTAGATCAGGTGGGATGGCCAGCACAGCATTGCATCCATCTGGAGACACATTTCATTACAACAGATGGGCTGGAGAGCCAGCAGTCACTGGAGAAGCTGTGCTGG
The DNA here is from genome assembly GCA_013399195.1 of Dicrurus megarhynchus. Lineage (NCBI taxonomy): Eukaryota > Metazoa > Chordata > Aves > Passeriformes > Dicruridae > Dicrurus > Dicrurus megarhynchus. Next base: position 68,246 of record VXAD01010042.1, on the reverse strand, counting down.
TTTGTGCACTGCTGTGAGAGCCCCAAGGGCAGGTGTGCCTTTTGGGGACTGGGCAGCATGGTTGGTGTCATAAGAGAGAGCGAAGGAGGGTGATAAACTTGTTTGGTCCAATAACAAAGGCTGATAAACACTTAGCTAGCAAATGGTTGTTGTGGCATGAGCAGTCACTGCCACCCAGTTGTTTCTCATCACTCCTCTGGCAGCAGCACTTTCCTCCTCGCCCCCAGGGCTGACCACAAGGACCACTGAATCTCACCACAGGCATCAGTGATTCACACCTCAGGGCAGCAGCTGATGGTTTGGCTTCAGAGGCTGAGAAGCACTGGTGCGAATCCTGCCCTTTCCACTAAAGCATCTGGCTCCTCCTGGCAAGGGCTGTGGACTTCATCAGAGGGGCAGGAACAAGGAGTTGGCAGCCTTAGTCTTCCATAGCCATTGGCTACACAAAACTGTGTCAGTGCTCTAAGGGGCAAGATAAAACCTACACAGATGTGGAGGAGGGAAAGAGCAAATGTGACTCATGCCATCATACAAAATGTCATTCTCGTGGTTCAAGGTGACTTTAGAGAGGAGCTGGCAATAATACAAAGAAACTCAGTGAAGAACAGTTCAGGCTGCAGATCTCAAAAATCGTGCTGAAAATGCAGAAGAATCTGCCATGAGAACTGGGGGAAATTCTTACAGGGGCATCCCAATGGAGCTGGAAAGCCAGATCCAGCTGAATCTGTCTATTCTAATTCTGTCTCCTGGGATCTGTAGGACATTCTGTCTGCACATCCTTTCCCTAGTTCATGGATATGAACTCTCTCATGTGCATTTTACTGATCCCTTTGTGTAGTGACATCAGAGGTACGTCACTTGCTGGAGAGCTCCCAGCGCTGTATCAGCGACGCCTCACGCCATGTTCCTGCTTTTAACCCGTGTCCCTTGTCTTTTGGTAGAATCAGCCTTCCTCCCTTTCCATGCTGGACTTGCTCCATGTGGCCCGAGACATTGCTTGTGGGTGTCAGTACCTGGAGGAGAACCACTTCATTCACAGGTAGGTGAGCACAGCCTGGGCACGACTCGCAGAGAGGCCAGCACGGGCTCCTACTGCCCTGCTCCCTATGTTTATGTCCTGCTGCACTCTAGTGGCTGGATACCCCTAAACAAGGCAGACAAAATCTGAATCAGAGAAGCCATAAAGAGAGGAGCTGCTATAAATCGGGCTGGCACAGATCTGTAGTTTTGCCAAAGGTCCTGAGCCCTGTCTCAGGGCCTGCACTTGTGCAGCCTATTTGGCTACTCTGCAAATGGACACAATCTTGTGACAGAAGTCTTTAAAGCTCTTCCTGACATGAATTTTATTTAGTGCCTGTCTGCTCATTTTGGAAGGCTTTTCTTCTCCCTCTCAAAGAACACCTGTACAAGCACAGCCAGAAGGGCAACACCTGGTGAGCATTGCTCCTGCAAAACAGGGTGTTTGGCAAGCATCTAAAATCCTGTTGAGTAGAGATGTTGAGTAGAGAGGTGGCAGTTCACAGTTCTGAGAGATGCCCATAAGTTGTGCCATTGTGTTATTCAGACCTCAAGGTTTACTCCAGCCCAGCAGAGGTGGATCTTGGAGCTTTACCTCCATACACAGGTTCAGGCCCACAGCTTCAGTATTCAGAGCAACACCTGCATGTTGTTCTACCTGACTCTGGCAGTACCACAGCCTTTTGACAACACTTGAACAAGCACAGTAGGAACAGATCAGTGGATCATTCCCCAGACATCTTGATGTTGAGACTAGTACATTGCTGAAATCAGCTTCATTTCTTGCACTCCTTAGAGACATAAAAATAGCTCCTGGGGGGAAGGGAGGCTCACAGGAGGCCCACCCTTTCAACTGGAAGATGTTATGTGAAGTTTAAAGAGAAAATGTAAAAGAACAAAACTGTTCCTGCTGTGGGGATAGACTGGAATTGGGGACATTGCAGTTATCCATAAACACTGACTTTTCTGGCTGTTCTAGATTCTCTGCAGGGCTTCAGGAAAGTAGGTACTGTTTTTTGTTTTCTTTTTGACTTGCAAAACTGTGAAATGATTAAGTGGTTCTTCTCTTTCTGTTTCTTTTCTTCCCTTTCCTTTTAGGGATATTGCTGCCAGGAACTGCCTCCTTACCTGTCGAGGGCCTGGGAGAGTGGCTAAGATTGGAGACTTTGGAATGGCCCGGGATATATACAGGTAGAAGAGCCAAGCCCAGGGTACCTGCAAGTGGAAGGTCACTGAAATGAGGGAGGAGCAGTGTTTGTGCAGGCTCTTGTGCTGCTCTGTGTAACCCTAGCGAGGCGAGAGTGGAGAGATTCCACCCTGGTGAACCCCAGCTGGTGCCTTTTTGGTGTTTGCCTTAAACTGTTCTGGAGACTTTTCCTGCTCCTGACAGCTTTCTTCTGGGCAGTGAAGTCTAATGGTCATGGAAGGTGCTTTTCTTCCCTCTTAGACTCTGTCCTCAGTTTCCTTTCTTTATGTTCTCCACACTGAATGGCATTGATGTGCCCTTTTGTTTTGTGATCCCAAATGATTCCGAGTTTAATCTCTCTCCTTGATGCTACCCCTGCCCCTTTGGTTTGGTATCATCAGTAAATCTCCTCGATTTACTGCAGCTAAAGGAGGAAGGTGAAGAAGAAGGTCAGGAAAATGTAATCACCCGAACTGGAATTCAGCCAGGACACGGGGTTAACTACCTCTGCTCTTGCAAGAAGTGCCAGAAAATCTTTAATGACCATAAGCAGTCAGGGCTGCAGTTTGATGTCTCATCTTCCATAGAGCACCTCTAGAAGTGCAGCTCCATATCCTGCTGTGCTGGGGAATTGATTTGCCCTGACTCGGAAGAAGGAATGCCTTGTGCTCAGTCACCTGCACTGTTTATTCCAGTGCCTTGCCTTCTTTTTTTCCTGCTTGGGGATTCTCCTGTGCAATTACTAAGCTGGGCTTGGCTCTGCTTAGCGTGAGATCTGACAGTATCACAGCCTGAGGTGATGCAAACAGAGTGCTATCTTCAAAAACCCAAGCGTATCAGAGCTGCTTGGGTTTTTTCCCTCCACAAAGAGCCCCCATGCTGCCCCCACTGTCAGGTGGGGCTCTGCTGGCACAAAGTAGCATCTGTCACCCTCACACAATCAGCTGAACCAACTGCCAAGATGAACACTTTGGTGCTGAGCTTTCAAAGGTGCCTTTGAAGTCTGCACATGTTTCTTTGTCCAGGAGTATCCTTTGGATGCTCAGGCTGTGCAGTTATGATCAGTGATACCAGCTTGCATGAACTGCCAGAACAGGATTTGGGGCTTGCAGGTTTTATTTTAAATGACAGTGATTCTAAAGGACTGTTGTGATTCCTGTCTCAGGAACATTTTTGTGCCACTGTCCCAGCTCTAATGGCATCCTCAACAAGCTCCTTGTTGTTACAAAGGGGTTTGGATTTTACTCACAGCGCTTTAGACTGGGTATATATGGGATAGGTTTGGTTTCTTTTTGGTGGGGCTGCTCAAGATGACCATGTGTGATATGAGGTGAGGAGATCTTGCTGTGGTTGAAAAGGGCAGGAGGAGGCTCTGCCAGCAGCAGTTACTGTGTTAGTAATTCCCCAGGAGGATGAGGATAACTGGTTCACCAGATCAGGCCTGAAGTGATGTAGATTAAACAGCACTTCCATGGTTTGTTCTTTTTCCACTACTTTTATGAGAAGAAACAGATCATTTCAGCACTTAGATTGTTCCACCTACATTAGTCTCTCCTCTGGCTCATAATTTTAATATTTGTTATTATAAAAATCCCATATTAATAGCATTTTCTGAATTCTTGGCTGACTCTTTTGTTTTGTTTGTCCTTTGCAGAGCCAGCTACTATCGTAAGGGTGGGTGTGCAATGTTGCCTGTCAAATGGATGCCTCCTGAGGCTTTCATGGAAGGGATATTTACATCAAAAACAGACACATGGTGCGCTTCCTTTCCTCCTCTGTCCAGTCTGTCTGTGTTGTAACCCCTTTTGTAAACTGTGAATATTTTGTAAAAAACACATGTTCTCGTTCACTTCTCACATACTCAAAAGACAAGCTGGGTCTGTCAGAGCCGGTGGTGGTAGAGGAGATGAGGGAACAGAAAGGTCAGACCTGTGCAGAGGTGGGGAAAGGAGATCAAAGCAGATGCAGGTGCTGCTCCAGGGAGGAAAACATTGGTCCCACACTGAGGAGAGCAGCATGGGAGGCTGCAGGCAGGATCCCTCCTGCCAGTCAGGGAGAAGGGTGTCAGACATGGTGTGTTTTGCCTTTTTTCCTGGCCCACAGCAGCACTGCGAGCTCCTGAGTGGCCAGAGGTGGGGAGGAAAATCGGGTGAGCAGGAGGCAAGAGCTCAGGGCACGTGTGGAAGGGAAGGGGCTGGTGGCCAGGACACAGCTCCCCAGCAGAGGGGTGAGGTCCACACTCTTGCACAGCTGAGCTCTGCCTGTCTCAGCACCAGGCAGAGGAGTTTCCCACTGCTGCACATCTCTCTCTACAGCTTTAACCAGTGAGGTTGTGGTTTCCACACTGACCAGGTGAATGCTTTGGAGGGGGTCCTGTCCCAGCCACTGTCCCCAGGGCTTTGCAGGGCACAGCACCCAGGCCCAGGGCTGTGCTTGCCAGGGAGTGTTTTTATTGTATGCTGAGTGACAGGTGGGGCCTGTGGGCCTCAGAGCATCAGTGGGGGTTCACTAGCATGTTATTTCGTGCAAGATAGCTGTTCCAGAGGAAAAGTTTGCCATAAGTCCTGTCTCCAGCAGTGGTCAGTGTCTCAGAAAAGGATAACCTGACTTTCACTTTTGTTACCTCTAGCTGAGCAGTGCTGAGTACAAGGGCAAAAAAACCATATTTACCTACCTACATCAGAGGCTTCACTCACTTAACAGTCAACTACTGGTATTTGTTAATAGTTTTAAAGTTCACTGTTATAACTGTGTAGCTTATTTATGTCTGAATCCTACAGCAGGATTTCCACCAGCTGCCTGATCAAAGGTTGCAAAGAGCAATGCTGATGGTACTGAACCTAAGGGCATTGCCCACTGGTGACGGTCATTCCCTTACTTCATTTTCCTTTGCTTCTGTACTCAGGTCCTTTGGCGTGTTGCTGTGGGAGATATTCTCTTTGGGATACATGCCCTACCCCAGCAAAAGCAACCAGGAGGTTCTGGAGTTTGTCACCAACGGAGGAAGGATGGATCCACCTAAAAACTGCCCTGGCCCTGTGTATGAGACTTTAACTTTGATATATTCATGCAACTAAGTTTCTGTTTGAAATGCTTTTTCTCTAGTCAAAAGTTAATTACTTTTAAGATTGACCTAATCATGGTTAATCTGCCTTATTAAACTTTAGTGCCAGCAATTTCTCTAATATTTAATTTTTCTGTTGTTTTGGAGAATAATTCAGGGCCCATTTGAGAAGTCCTGGCCACTGCTTGTTTGGTCAAAGGTGACACAGTATTTCTGTGGATTTCACCCCACTGGTGGTCACATTTCAGTGGTTACCAGTGCATCAGTTGTCCAACTCAAGGGAAGGCAGAGAACTCTCATTTGTTAGAAGCAAGAGTGGTGATGAACGTTTATGATTCCTAAGCTGCCATGAGTAGTCGTCACATCCCACGGGATCTGCTGTTCATGAACATCTCCTGTTCTGCCCTTCCAGCTACCGCATTATGACCCAGTGTTGGCAGCACCAGCCTGAAGACCGGCCAAACTTTGCCATAATCCTGGAGAGGATTGAGTACTGCACTCAGGTATCCATGTTCATTCGCCCTGGGTGAGAGGGATGGAGGGTTCTTCTTGAGGAGCTGTGTAGACAAGCCAGGGCATGAGATGAAGAGGCAGCACTGCAGTGCTGCAGCCAGCAGTTCAGGGAGACTGATGTCAGCCTGGGACCCCTGGCTGGAGCATTTACCTCGTCAGGTGCTTGATCCCTCTTGTCTTTCGCTGCTGAAAGGCACAGGCTAACGAAGGCTTGCACAGCTTTACAAAGAGCACACCTGTAGCTCTGCTTCTGCTTATAAAGGCACAGATTCCAACAAGCAAAAGAGCAAAGACAGGCTAGCACCTGCACTGCTTTCACGTGCCTCATCCCAGCCACTCCATCCCAGTGTTTACCCTTAAGGCACGGTCAGCACTGAACAGAAATGGTCCCAGCTCAGAGGTGGTTTTTTTGCAGGTGGTTTCAGCAGCTGTTGGCAATTTTTTGAATCTGACAGCACTGGAGAAGACAGGTGGAGATGGCCAGGCTAAAGGAGTGGTGATTCTTAGGCTGGACAATAGGGAAAAAATGTGGCTGGCTTTCCAGGCCAAAATCTCATTTACTTATTTTTTGCCACCAGTTTAGCTTGTGAGGCGTAGAGCAGTTTGGAAAATGTTCTCCTGCCTGCATCAGTGCTTGTATGATCTCACTGTGGTCCACCTCAGTCAGTTTGCTTTCCCTCGCTGTTTGGAAAGCTTGATCTGTTTTTTACGTGTATTTGGATCCTGGGATTGGGAGGCATTTTTTTCTGCTATCTGTAGCTTGCCATGGCATATAGCAATAAGTAAAGGTTGCCAGGATCACTGCATTTTCTCTCAGTTTGATTTTCAAAACTGCTTAAGTAGCTCAGAACCACACTCCCTATGGATTCGGGCTTCAAGGGGTCTTGCCAGTATTGTCTTCTCTCTGCTTTCCCATTCCTCCCTTGTTGTGTGGAGGCAATACTTTCATGCCTCCGACTTTCTCAATTTTATCTGAGAGTGTTATGAACTCTGAGATGATATAGATTCCAGAAAACATTCCCACAGGAAATTTCGCTGGACATAAAAAAATGCTTTTCATTGGTTTTGTGCCTCTGCTGTTCTATGGTGAGTTTAAGGGTTACTCTTTTTTAAAGAGTTGGATTTTAAGGATATCCCTTTGCATCTCACACCTAACTGCACTTCGTCTGCATCCCCTCCTCATGGAATGTGGGCTCTGGGTGGCGGGATGAGTTGAGGTCAGAACGTGACAGCTGCTAGGTGTGTCCTTCCATGTGTGATGGCTGCAGACTTTGAGAAACTCCCGTTGTTCCTCCGGCAGGATCCCGATGTCATCAACACCGCCTTGCCGGTAGAATACGGCCCATCAGCTGAGGAGGAGGAGAAGGTGGCGATGCGCCCCGACGACCCCGAAGGAATTCCTCCTCTCCTGGTCTCAACACACCAAGACAGAAAGGATGAGAAGCAAACCCTGCCATCTCCACCACCCCTGCCGTCGGCCATCACGGCTGGAAAATCTCTAGGGAAAGTGGGAGCCTTGGAACAGCCAGGGCCGGGGAAGGTGCAGTCAGCCGCAGGGGGGGGACACATCAACATGGCCTATGCCCAGTCCAACCCCCCTTCCGAGCTGCATAAAAGCCGGGGCTCCAGAAACAAGCCCACCAACCTCTGGAATCCAACCTACGGTTCCTGGTTTGCAGAGAAGCAGGCCAGCAAAAACAGTTCTCTGCTGGAGAAGGAGAGGCCCGAGAGGGAGAATTTGAGACAGGAAGGAAACTGTACTGTGGGGCCCAACATTGTGACTGGCAGGCTGCCAGGTTCCTCCCTGCTCTTAGAGCCATCTTCCCTAACTGCAAGTGTTAAAGAAGTGCCTCTCTTTAGGCTCCGCCACTTCCCCTGTGGGAATGTCAACTATGGATACCAACAGCAGGGCTTACCCTTGGAAAACTCCACACCACCTTGCGCTAGCAGTTACGAGGACCCCATCCTTAGAAACAAGAGCCACATAACCCAGCAGGGGCCCTGAGAGCCCTCAACCCTCTCTTGACTTTTCCCCCTGTGGCCCCTGAGCCTTGAAGAGATGTCCTGTTACCCGACACACCACGAGCAAGGGATCTGACAGCATCACCTCCTATTTTGTGCAAACTTGCTCCAAAAGTGCCACCCTTGACGCTGTTAACTTCTACTGTAACTTCTACTAACCCGAGAGGCTTCAAACCACCGGAGCCCCAGTAGAGTCAAAGGAACAAGGGGGAGGGAGGATGCAGGGAACTGTTGTGAACTGCAAGGCCCAGCTGCTGTTGCATCAACTCATCCGCATGGTTGTCGTCATGCCCTTCCTGTGAGCTTTTCCCAGTTGTGCGTCCTCTGCTTCCGTGTCAAGCCGCGGCTCACTGCCATGAGTGTTTCATGTCTGGGCTTTTCCGTGCCAAACTTGTCGTTGCTGTGGAAGACTTGGAGGTCTCCTGCTGCTGGCAGAGCTTGTAGTGGGTTTGGGAAGAGCATCCTCTATCCAAACAAACAAAAAAAAAAAAATACGACAGCGCTGAATGGTGATGGGATGGCACGTTCTCAAGTCTTGTTCCAGCTACAATCCAGTCTTCGAAAGTCCTTGAATGCACAGTGTTGTGGGGGTGCTGGCAGGGCAATGGAAAGACCCTGGTCACACTGCATCACTTGAAGGGGAGAGGAGAGGAAGCAGAGGATGGGTGTAGATGCTATGAAGCATTCGGGGGGCAGGCATTGTTTGGCTGGGGTTTTCTTTGGTTTGTTTTTGTTTACCTATGCTTAAGCACCAGAACCGAGCAAAGCCCTTTAAAATTCCTTCTGTCCTACAAAAGTAGGAATGCCCTTCATCAGGAACTTGTGAGTGCCAAGTGGAATCAAGGTGAAGCTTTAAAGGACCATGGTCATGAGAGAGACATTCACCATGCCCTGAAAATGGACAGCCACCTGCATACCTCAAAGGTTTGAAATAGCCTTTGACATACCCTGTACGAACAACACCATAAAGGCAGAAGACTACATCGTGCCACCACCTGGAAGCCAGATACTGTCTGTATTTGAAGGGCTTAGAGCCCTTGTTCCTTCAGCAAAATACATGTACGATAGTGGTTTAAGGACAAAGACTCCATTGACTCACTTTGTACACCCCGTGCATGAAAAATATTCCAGTAAGGTGTATTGTCAAAACATAGATGTAGGAAATAATTCATGTGTAAAGATGTGCATTAGTAACTTCAGCTTAGGGTTGGGAGGAGCTGTTTTAGCATGAAGGCTATCCAAAAAAAAAGGGGTGCTTATTTCCATAGAAATGGGAGTACTGGAGCATCAGCAAAGGAGTGGGAAGGTGTTCTTCAGTCTGAGACTCTTCGTTTCAGTGAAGTGACCCTGAGTCTGGCTCTGGATCCAAATGCTGAGGTAAGCTTCCTGTCTTCCTAAGGCAACAAACCAGAATCCCTGTATGCATACTCATAAACTTTGGGATGTGCAGATTGAAATCAGAGGGCTTGCCTTGGGCCACCCCCTTGTAAAAAACACATTGCAAGGAGAGCAGTAGTGTGCTCTCCTAATCTGCCTTTCTGATGTCTCTGATACACAGAATTAAATCCTTTTTTTTGACCAAAGCCAAAAGCAGGTGTGGGGGCTGGGTAACAGGCTGTGCTCGTGTGTGGGGAAGCTGGGTCAGGGGCTGCTCTGAATTTCATGTTCATCCGCTAGAGATCCATCCCACTGCTGCTCCATGGGTTAGGGGGGATAACAAGGGTGACACTTACAGGCTTCTTTAGGTTGAGCTAAGAGGGTATTTGTCATCTCCAAGGTTATTAGGCTCACAGCTCTTGCTGTGAAATAGCCACTGGGGAGGAATTCTATCCAGCTTAGGACTGTGTTAGTGTCACACCAGTCTCTCTCTCTCTAGCTCAGTAAACTCAGTGGGGTAGTTTCTCAGGAAAGCTGATTAATTCAGGAGGCAAGCACTATCTGAACAATTTATTACGCTAGTACATTATTCACATATAATAGCAATTTTCATTTAAGTATTCCAGCTTTCTCATTTTCAGAAGAGCTGAAGCTCCTCATTGTTTTCTTTAGCTTTTCTTTGCGAAGGAGCACACTCTGAGTTTTTGCTGCCTTACAAAGTTACTGAGGGCAGAAGCTGACCTGTTTACTGATGAGTGTTTTCAAAAGAATGCACAAGAACAAAAAGTTGCTAAGTTAATGGTCTTTGACTAGCTGAAATTAATTCTTGGATCTGGGGCAGCAGCTTCAATGCTGCACAAATGCAGATAAGCTGCCAGGTTATGATGTTAAAGGTGGCATTTCTAAAGAAACTTAAAAAGCACAAGCAGCAAGGGATGATTTTAAGTCTGTAGGTGTGAAAGGCAGGCTCTCCCTGCCATGGTGAGTGTGTAGTTACTGCTCTGGGCTTGTGCCATGCAGTTATTTTATCACAGAATTTCTACTAAAATACTCTTACAGAATGGGAGTTGTAAAAAAAATGAAGGAGCTAAACACATTCCTGCTTCTTACCTGTGGAATATATCAAGAGATAATTCTGATCAGGGGAAATGGTGAATTACTACCGAAATTCTCCAGTCTGCTGAGTACAGTGCATTGAGACAAATACTGTTCAGCACTGGCAGTTGGTTTTAAGTAAGCTTCCCTCTAGTGTCTCCAGTGCAAAATGCTTTGTTGTGGGTTCTTTAGTGGTTTGGATTTTTTTGGTTGGTTGGGTTTTGGGGTTTGTTCATATCGTTGTTGTTTTTTGGGGTTTTTTTTAATCTCTCCCTCTTAAGTCTTGGAATTCAGAAATACACTTCGGGCTTATTTTTAATGCTAAAACTACACCATCTCTGAGTTCTTCCACAGCAAGCATTTAGTTTGGTACCCCTGTGTGCTGTCCAAGCACAGTACCCCACGTTGCAAAAATTGTTCTGTAAATACTGGTGCTACTCAAATCTTCTCACTTAGAAACAAGGGCTGGAGCATTTGCCTGTTCTCTTTCTTAGGAAACAAAGACTACCATTAATTGCTTGGACCAAAGGGTGCTCTGTTACGTGTGTGCAGGCTGCAGTTGCCATGAGCATTCTGTCCAGTCACGAACCAGAAACTTTTAATTTCTGTGTCTGGAATGATTCACCTGTTTAGTACTCAGAGCTACAGGGCCCAGAAGGGATTTAAGTCACCATGGGTTCACCAGACCAAAGCACTCTGTAAATCCCAAATTCCTCTATCAAACCCCTCCATGCTAGGAGAAAAACAAATCCAAGTTATTTTAGCCCTCTTACCCATTTTTGTCTATGACTTTTTTTTTAAATTATAGTTTATTGACACACTGTATATTTTTTAAGGAAAGTGTTTTTAAGACTGTTAATATTTTGTGTTGGTAATAATGATGTTCTGATTTATGTCTTCCTCATTCTACAGTGGAAAAGCAGGAAGCAGTATGATATACAGGATGTAAAGCACAACTGGGAAAAACCCTGTGCTACCCCTCTTTATGCTGTGAAAACGGCTTGTTTCCATGTGGACGTTACCTGGTTTCCTATAGAAGATAAGTAGTTTCTGATTCCACGAGCTGCTGGAGGTAAACTAGGTTCGGATGCGCGTCTCTCTGCCGTCCCAGTTGCCATCCAGAGCCATCTCCCCTTTCTCCCACTGAACCCTGTTTCCCCACCATGTGCCCGGGAAGGAAGCGAGGCAGGAGCGCGGCTGGTTCTGCTTCCCCGAGCCGCAGCGAGGGAGCGGGGTGGGAGAGGAGCTCGGCCACGCAGGGGCCGCGGCTGGGAAGCCCCAGGGCTGCGTTGCTTTGGGTGCCGGCCTCGGACAGCGCTGTGGGAGCGTGGGCGCTCCGGCTTCCCCGGCCGGGCTCCGCGGGAGGCAGGGCTGGCACAGGGAAGGACGGGCTCCGCTCTGCGTGGCTGCTCCCGGCTTCTGCGGGATGAGAACCTTGACGTGGGAACAGCGTAAAACAGCCTTCCACAGCAGCAAAGACATCGCCGTTTGTCCGTCCCACAGTTAAACCCATCACAGGGACACGTCCCAGGCGTCCGCATCTGGCTTCTTTTAGTACCGAGCTTCATTAGAGGAGTGTCTGTCTCATGTACAGCCGTTTATGCAACATTGTTTATAAAGGAAGGGCCTGTGCACTTCAGGGATACTATGAAGAAAAAATACTAATATATGGTCATTGAGTATTTTGTATTGAATAGTGTATTTGTATTGTAAACAAGTGTAGTGAACCACAAGGCATGAAGACAAATAAAGTGACAGTAGCTGGCTTTCTCCGTGTTGTTCACTGTGCAGTGATTGGATCAACACCCGAGGGAGGTCTCTGGACATCCATTTTTACTTGGCAAAGTTGCAGAAGTATTAAGGTGATGAACACCCGAAGGAGCAGGTCTGGTGGTACCCTGAGCCACCTTTTGGGCTCGCAGCAGCTGTTCCAGACTTCTTTGCATTGCAAATGTTATACACCAAGTTTCTTACAGGGAAAGGTGCCATTCCTTCTTTTACAAACCACCAAGGCTGGCTTTTACCCACAGCAAACTGGCCAGTATAAAAAGAGAACAAAGGATAGGGCTGGAGAGAACATTTGGGTGTTTTCCTAAATGTATATATCTAACTAAGACAGCCTTTGAGTCTGGACTGTGGGTAGGTCTATCTATAAGCTGTATTTCAATACAGTGGAGTGACAGTATTGAATCTCGTGACAGTTCTAGGAAGAATCAGCTCCTGCCCTGAAACACTCACTGTTTATCCCCTCCCTGTATCACTCCTATATGGCCCAGGTAGCTGCATTCTCAAGAAATGGTCCTTGAAATTAGGACTGATTTACTATAATCTTTCTCCTTCATGTGCTCATTCTACTGCAGGATAGTGCAGTGGTTTGGTTAACAAGACTTTTCCAGGAGGCACCTCTTCCCTCCCTCCATTTCCCCCACCCTTTGGTTCCTTCCTTGTCTTAACCCAAAAAGGAGCTCTCCTATGCTCTTCCAGGAGCAGGGCTGGTCAGCAGCCAGCCACCCCAGCCTGGCTCAGATCTGGCAATCTCTGTTCTAATTCCCCTTTCTTCTAGAGTTGTCTGTCTGCAGCGAGGCAGGGAAAAGGATGCAGGTGGGTACCCTGCTATGTGGCTTTCATGGACAGCTTCAGTTTCCACCTGGTCCTTGACAAGGCTTCTGCAAACTCTGAGCTCTGAAAAAGCCATGACAGAAAGGGTGGGTTTGTCACCTCTCACAGGTAACAGAGCTAACTTGTCAGAGGAGCCAGGCTATGTCTTGCAGATCTGCAGAGCCAAGCTTGGATCCGTGTGCCTCAGATGTTGCCGGCCAGCAGCACTCTGAAAGCGCAGGCTCCCTGCCCAGAAAACCATTAGTCACCATCTGCAAAACAGTCACTGAGTCCAGCTGAGCTGAACTCCCTAGAAATTAATTCCCCAACCTCAGACACCTCAAGAAAGTTCTAATCCTCCTGTCATATGCACCTGTGGTCTCTCCCTTCCAGCCAGTGTTCAAGAAAACTTGAAAGATTTAATTGCTAAGAGCACTGAGGAAGGACATTTTCTTTAACTGGACCTGAGACATGCTCTGGGACAAGGACTGGCCTCAGAGTCTGCACAGACAGCGCAGAATTGCTGGGGACCATCTGTTTATTTATTTATAAACTACAGATAATATTTTATATATGTAGTTTATCAGAACTTTGAGGATCGTTTGGCTTTTTTTCTAACCAGTCAGGGGCTGTGATAGCGCAGTCCTCTGCACAGCACCTAATTTCAAACTTCACTGCCACTTATTTTCAGAATTTCTTTTATGACAGTGTCCTCCTGCAAGAGTTGGAGTAAAGGATTATGGCAACTTACCTTGGATTTAGGGAGGCACAAATCCCTTCCCATCCCCACCTTGAAGAGAGCCATCAGTAATCCTTTCTGGAATGGACTGATTTATTTCTGTTTCAGACAGCATAAATTTACAGTGCTTCTTGCTTCCTGGCAGAAGATTCTGAGAGCTACAGTAACAGCTCTGTCCTGTAAGTCAGACCTGCTCCTCTAAGCTACAGTGCTTGAGCCAACTACAGCCAGAGCCTCCAGGAGAGATGTGCTGCTGGCTGGAGCTGAAATGGAAGGTAGAACACAACACACCAGTGCCAAATGGTATCTGTGCCCTCTCCTGCACCCATCAGGCAGGTTCAGTGAAGTCCTGCACAACTCATTAGGCCCAGGCAACCGAGACTCCACTTCCAGCTGACCTGCTTGGAGCTACAGAGCTGTGGAAGGTGCAGTCTGACACCCCTGCAGGAAAAACAAGCTCCCAGTGAATCATCTGTGCAAGACAGACCACACAGAAGTGGTGTGACTCTAACAAGCTGCCCCAGCTGGCTGCCTCACCCACACACTCATTCCCATACCTCCTGGAGAACTCCAGCTATCTCTCAGATAAAGCAGTTCCACCCGTTCCATCTGGTCAGGAAAAAGAGCATTCCTGATAATGAGTGTCTCCCCACAGGAACTCCACTGCTCGCCCAGGAGCACCAGGCTGTGCCAGAATGCTTTGTTTGGAACTGGCAGTTCTGTGCTCAACAGCCAGAAGAGAGAAAAGCTTCTGGGTCACAGCTGGCAGTTGCTGTTCCACGCTGAACCCCCTGCACTTAATTTGTACAGCAGAAGTAACAGATGTCCTTCTGTACATTCTGCAAGGACCCAGTGAAAATTCTTTGTGCTCTGCTATTTAACAGGGTTTCATTTTATTAATACCAGCAAGAAACAGATATTAGACAAAGTAAAGTTCAGTACATCACTGAATATCTGTGCCTCTAAATATAAAGCATTACTTTTTTTTTTTTACACACTCAAAATTTACAGCTTTTATATTCAATTAAAAATTCCCTTAAGTTAGAATACAATATGCATTATTTTAAATACAGATCAGGAAAAATAGCTACAGCAACATTTGAAACATGGTTACAGCAGCAGGATTCTGTCTAAAAATAGGATATTACTATTTAAAGTGTCACTTCTTCAAGTAGGCAAGAGCAAGCAAATCATTTAAAAGTAAAATGACTGTTCTGGAACACAAACCCAACCAGTTAAGATAATGTTTACATATGCTGAGCAATTAAAATACGTTCTATGTTTAAAACATGGACAAAAGATTAGCTGTTTTAAAAGGCTGATACGCAAATGATTTCATATAAAGGCCCATTACAGTGCTGTACCTAAAACTATCCTTAATTTATCATAAGACTCTCACAAAAAAATTATGTTGGAAATTGTTCCAAAGCAAACAAAAAGAAACACGTATCACAAACTAATCAAAAAATGGCAACAGCTTGCTTGAAAACCCAGTATCTGTTCCATACCACTGGCAGGAATTACCTTGCTGTATTTATACAGACTTAATATTCATGATGAGGGTATTACATATTCCACTCTGGGTTTATTTGCATTTTACAACTGTGATACTCATTGCCTGCAGCATCCCAAACAAAAAAAATAGTCTCTAAAAATGAGGGAAAGCTCTCCAGGAGAGTGCAAAGTGCGTTATTTTAAAGAGTGCATCTCATACGTAGCTCCTTCTACAAGTGCAGAACAAAAGGTGCTTGTTACTGTACAGACTGACATGCAGCATATTTGTGCTTTTTAAAGGCTTTTTATTTAATAATTGCTGCTCTTCACTAGGAGAGGGGCAAATCCTTGTATTTATCAGCCCTTTTGCATTATGGAGAGGAGAAGAGGAGGGGGAAAGAAGAGGGATCTGAATGATAAAATGCAAAAATACTCCACAACTGTTTGAAAAAAGGGTTAGGGGGGGTGCCTCTTTTTTTTCCCCCTCCTTTCTTATTGCTAGCAGCTGGTATTGGAATTGACAAAGTGCCTGGGAACCAGGCTAATGTCACCCATCAAACACCTCTGCTGTCAAAGTGGGCAATGCACAAGCATTTCCAGTTCATTATTACATGGAGAAAACCCTTTAAATACTGCATGAACCACACAGGAACTTCAGAGAACGCTGCAGACACTCGGTTCTCCAACTGGAATGGTTTTCAAATGATGCAGCATCTTAAACCCAAGATGCTTCTGTAATAACCTTCCAGGCAAGGGTCGATAAAGTAAGAGAAACTCAACAGTGGTTTTACTTCTTAACATGACTGAACTCTTTTTTATCTCTTTTATATATATATATTTTATATAAAATATATATATTATATACACACACATACATATATACTTATATATGTAAAATGCAAATGCAGATTTAACGATTTCAAAGTAAGTTTGCATTCTAGAGGGGGGTTGTTTTGTGCTTTAAAATACTCCTTCCCCACTCTACGAGCACTCTGTGGAGCTCAGCAAATATCATCCACCAGCTTGGCCCCGTTAATGCCACGGTAGGTGACCCTGCTGGGTCGCACCAGGACGCCGTGGTTCAGCTTGCAGGTGAAGTAGCGCTTTTCCCCCACGGAGCCATCGTTCTTTCCCTTGGCACTGCGCAGCTCCAGCCCCAGCCATATCCCCGGGGCAAAGTCTGTGGGACCGATGTACCTGATGGTGCCCATTTCATTGGAGCTGGTCAGGAGAACCTGGGAGCCTTCGTGCAGCTTCACGGGCCCCTCGCAGGGAGCTGTGCTGCTGCTGCTCCAGCTGCGCCGCAACACAGAGCTCTTGGATCTAGTGAGAAAAGAAAGGGAACAGAAAAAGTCTTTTTTTGTCTAAAAAACATCCAGGGCAAGTCTGTAATTCAGGGAATTAAAAAAACCACCCTCAAATCCCTTTTTAGAAGAACTGGGTTCGATCTCATGTCACTAACCATGAAATAACATAACAGGCTGCTACACTCGGCAGTCTGAAGTATTGGAAAAGCAATTTCCTTCCACCCGATGCTAGGATCTACAACATTTACAGCAGGTGATAGTATTGGTTAATTAAGCCATACAAAGCATTTTATTTGGGGCTTAAAACAGTTTAACCAAAACAACTTTTAACATACAAGTGTCAGTCAGGATCACCAGGACAAAGTGAAGTCCTTTATCCTTTAACAAGAGCCTCTGAACCTCACCCAGATGTGTGAAAATACAAGAATTTGGAGAATATGCAGTGATGAATGAATGGAAAACAACTTTAATGCCGACCTGACTGTACTCCTGGATGTCCATGGAAAAATGGTGTACTACTGGTCCATTTTGGAAGGAAAAAAATAAGCATGTAAAGGTCTAGACATCCTACGTGCATGAAGGGTTTTTTTGCACAAGAATCAGCAAAGCTAACAGCCAGCTCACCCAAGCACTTGAAACTGGTAACACTCACCTAACAAAGGCATTTCTTCTGTTTATCTCCTTTTGTGAAGATGCAGAAGTGGTGCTTAGACTGCGTCTAAAACCTGAGTGGAAAGATTAATAAGCTGCGTAGGACTTCTTAAGGAAAAAAAAAACCCTTATGAGCACATATTCTTTGTGTTTTCTTTTATAGTGCTTCCACTACAGTTGCTGCACATTCTCCTCTCTAATTTGGAAGTTAAATGATGAAACTTCTCATGAAAGTATATACCCGTAATATGTTTGGAATTTCAGAGGGGACAGAAATTAAATTAAAGAAACCAAACAAGGGTAATTTGAAGCAGTCTTCTCATGAAAAGCTTAAGTAGAGGAAAAGGAAAACAACTACTTCAAGTACCTCACATAAGTTTTAGTAATTTCATAGGGACGTCACCCTACTGATCCCTTCATCAATCTCAATTCGTATTAAGGAGCAGGTTCCATTTCCCTCTCTCTCTGATTAGAATGCAATATAGTAATAATGGAAAACTGCCAACAATTATAACTGACATAATTCTTTCTGCCAGTAGAAACAGTGTTAAGAACAACTCCGCAGTTCCTTCTGCATGCTACATTTTTAGGAAGGGAGCAGCCAAACTACTGGCTGGCATTTAGCATCCCTGAAAATCTCTTTGTGCTTTTGGAGAAGTTGGCTTTGTGCAGAAGGTTTTGGCTGCAGAGCAGGGCCTGCCTCACCCAAATCCCAGTGTCTCACACTCCTACCTGGAAAAGTGTGAGTTCCTTTACTCCACGAAGTTTCTGTGAGAGAATCCAGAGAACCCGTTAGTCTGAAAAGCAATAACACAATAAAGAAGTCATTTCAACTCAACTCTGAACAAACCTACTGGCCTCTTGTCAAATATTGATGAAGTCTTGATTCTTTCCTTCTCCATCTGCCCCCAAAAGACACCAGCATTCCTGCTGCATTCAGGCTGGTATGCAAGAAATGCCTGGAGCAAATCAGTGTATTTGAGTTATTTGCCTCTCTTACTCATTGAGACAGCAGGTATAATTCTGAGACAAGTTCCTAACAGTTTGCCTGAGCTGGCTTATTCAGAGAAATAAAAGCAAGAACATGTCTGGCAGAGTAACTACATACAAATACAGGAGGAAAGAGTACAGAATTCCTTGGATGCTCTTCCTGAAACCTAAGAAAGAGACTAAAAGCAAGTGGTGGATGCTTTGGATCCTCTGTGCAGTTAGCTGGGATAAGAAAAGCATTTCCAATCATGTCCAAGGGTAATTTCCTTTTATAACTGAATTTAGAAGAACACATCACGATTGGGTCATGGAAGTAAGGTTTAATGAACACAGACTATCAGAGGCCCTGGAATAAAAATACTTCAGGTAGCTGCAAGAGAAACAGGGGGAGGTGCATTTCCTGTTTTACAATCTGCTTTCACAAAGTTGATCTAAAACCACCAGGTTTTTAATGGAGGTTATAAACTTCAATTTACAGAAGAAAACATTTGTATCTTCTGTATCAAAATTTCTGCTCAAAATTTTGTTTCACACTGGAAATGTATTCAGAAATAATTTGGCAACCCAAACATTACAAGAGGTTCAGTGCTCACCTCTGTACACGAGATGGGGGTGCAAATATGCCATATCTGGGAAGGCAACTGAAGTACTGCACTCCTCCCACAGAGCCATCGTTCTTCCCGTGAGGCTTGTCCAATTCAATTCCACACCAGAATCCTACATTGCAAAACAGTAAAATCAGGGCATTTTGAACAAAACACTACAGGCTTTTCTTCATCTAGACCACTGGCACAGTTAGCATTCACCCACATCAAGGAAAACAGTTTCTAGTCAGAAAATGTCAAGATGATAATAGTAAATATGTATATTATAAAATAGCTATCTATGCAATTATGCACAAATTACACCCTAATAATTATCTCAGCATTTTTTATATGCTTTCAATAAAATTATTGACATTTTAATTAATACAAAAAAGGTAAAACATTTGAGGAATATATATCTAGATGTGTATATATACAAACTAAAGTCAAATAGAATGTTACTGAACATAACTGCTATTGGACAACAAGGGGACAGGAAAGAGCAGCACTGCTGTTGCACGCTTCCTTCTTTAGTCCTCTGGCCACATGGTTTATGCTTCATCTGAGATCATCAACAGTAAAATTAAAGTTTTGATATTAATTCATTCTTTCTCTCCATCTAGCAAGTTATAATTAATACAAATTGCAAGGCTGGTTGTGTGATATCAAGAGAAGGGTGTAAGAATTGGAACTGGCCATCAATTA
This sequence comes from Dicrurus megarhynchus, assembly GCA_013399195.1. Lineage (NCBI taxonomy): Eukaryota > Metazoa > Chordata > Aves > Passeriformes > Dicruridae > Dicrurus > Dicrurus megarhynchus. Next base: position 48,904 of record VXAD01010042.1, on the reverse strand, counting down.
ATCTCGTACAGAACACTGAATAGGCAGCAAGATGTTAATGAGCTTGATCATTCATAACCTGTGATAAATGTGGGCTAATTACATAAAGGTGCTAAATTTCATCCTCCATTAGCAGTCCTTATGCTATCCATCCCCAGAAGATTCAGAATTTAATTCAAGTCACTTGGTACTAAGGCACTGGATAAAACGGTAATTCTAATTATCAGCTCAAGAAACTCAGGAATGACAGCTTATGAATTAGAAGGGCTCAGCATACCAGAAGTTCTCCCCTTCCCACTTTTAGAATTAAATAAAGATCTGCATTGCAGCAAAAGGAACAAACCTTGGATAACTTCCAGAGCTTTGATACACATTAGAATTGAAATACTTAAACATGCATCTGTTACATTTTCTATAAATTACTGGGTTAGCAAATGGTGAAGATTTGTCATCTTTCCATCCTCACTTCTTACAATAGCATGTTTTCCTCCAAAAAATTATGTTCCTGATTTAAAACACAGAGGGAGGAGACTCAACACTGTCAAACAGCTTTGTGATTTCACAGTTGTCAGTGCATTTGGGAAACAGTCCTTTTCTCACTGATCACTTTGCCAGCAACAACACAAAAAGTGAGGACATTTAAGTGTCCCTCAGGTAACTGCAGTACCTGAGCAAGGACTGCCTGCAGTGAAACTGAGGAACAGGGCAGGGATGAAACAAGTACAGAGCTTGTACCACGATCTTGCATCCTGATGGAGTTTTTTTAAATACTGATGCCACCCAGTGTCACGACAGAGTATTGCCAATCACCAATCACACAGACCTCACCCAAAGCAGGGACTCACACCAACACCTACCAACTGCTGTTGCATTACTCTTGCAATAAGATTATAGACAGGGCCATAGAGAAGATAAATTTGGTTACAATGTAGGATTCAGAAATTAATTTCCACCATGTAGAACAACTGGCTGCCTTTGACAGCACTTGGCTTCACTGCAAAGTGTTTTTTAGCAAGGGAAGGGGGAAGCTGAAAGAGAGAAGGATGCGAAAACAGTGGTAGGGGTTGGGGCTTTTTGAGTCATTTGTAACTTTATTAATCTTGTGACCTAAAAGTTTGTTATTTAAAATCTAAATGTTCACAATTACCCTCTTCAAGATGCCAGTAAGTTAGGAAATGAGACTGGTACATGACATAAGAGTGCCACTATTGCAAGAGACAAGCGGTGTCAAAAAGCCTTAATACAAAAAGAAAGGGGTAAATGCATGTGATCTCAATAAACTATACCCCTTTGGAGACTAAAACTGAGGATTTTCAGATAGCTTTGTTAAGAGCTGGACTCCATGATCCTTGTGGGTCCCTTCCAACTCAAAATACTCTGTGATTCTGCAATACCTACAACTTCAACATCAAAGTATCTCTCCTACTTAAACCGTGATAGTGGACAAGTAAAAGTCACATTTTAAACCATTATTTTTTCTTGACAGCTGTATTAAAAGTAAAAAATACTCAGTGAGACATAGGAGGGAGAAAGAGAGAGATAGAGAGAGAGAAAGAACTTGGAAACAAACCAATTTAAATTTAGAATTTTTTTGGAAGGAGTGTGGGAAAAGATAGATTTCTCTACACGTGCTCACATGAAAGCTATTCCATACTGATTTGACAATACACACAAAGCATTGCACATACCTGGTGCAAATTTTGTTGTCCCACAAAATCTAACAATGCCTGTTCTCTGCCCCACCACCAGTACTCTGTCTCCAACCTGGATTTCTCCATCAAGAGCATTTTTCCTTGTGGTTGGGGAACTATACAGCCCTGGTCAAGAGAAGAACAAGATCTGAAATTAGTGACATTAAATCTTTAAGAAAGTTTTCAACAGCAAGCCAACTGATTAGTGAGTAGAGTATTCATCTCTAATACAGCATACCTTCAACACAAATTTTGTTTAGACAAAGACTTGCTTTGTGCCAGCCTGAAAACTGGACTACAGCCTTTTCTCTGCTCTGAAAAGGTACAGTGGCCAACTACAAAAACATTTTTCATCTTGAAGATGTTATAAAAAATCTTTCTAAAAGTTGCCAAACTTAGGTTTATGGCTAAACTACTTCACAAGTGTCTTTCTCAAACTGTGTCAGATTCTGAAACAACACAAGTAGTTCTACATAAGTAATCAATGCAGCAGTGAACTCCCCCCTATGAAAATCCACCTCAATACAACAGACCATACCAGCACTAATCTTAGATGAGGCAGAAGACACCCGAGTCAGGGCCTTTTTACTGCTGCTCGTTGAGTTCCGCTTCTTGGAGTAATTCCGTTTGCCTTCCAAGGATGTAGTAGAAGAGGAAGAGCTGCTGTACCCAGGAAAACCTAACCACATAAATGAAAGTTGTCCTTCAGGGATCACATTTTGCAAAAGGACAGATTAGGCAGAAAGGAAAGCTTTTGTAAATATGGAACCTGTCTGCTCTCCATGGAGGGCAGAATACCAAGTAAAGAGCCAAAGTCAGAACTTGTTACACAGCATTTGCACAAACACCTCTCAGGAATGACAGGGGTGCAAGTGACCCTGCCTTGGGAATGTGGTGATAGAAGAGGTCTCCAAAAGCCCATCTTTATTACTCTATGAAAGTTCATCTAAACAGTCCCAAGCATATTTATTAAAATACATGAGCTTTAGTAATAAGAGATCATACCACCAGCCTTTCAGCATCCAGCCTACTAGAGATTTGATGAGAAGTGGAAGGAGGGTGATATTATGTGAGTGAATTATTGCCTGGATTAAAGCCTACTATATTCCATTACATACTGTATTAATATTAAAACCTGAACTATAAAACAAGAATGGGAAATAAATCACTTTTATCTCCATTTCCAAACCCTAAAGTCTAAACTGTCCAATAAGACTTCTGTTCATCTTTCCTTTTCAAGGCTCTTCCTCTTCTCCCCTTTCCTAACTGGTTCTGCCCAAAATGAGGCAGGGTACAGCAAGACACATCTATGCCTCAGCTTATCAATGTGAAAAATTAACATAATGTTGCTTATCAAACTTGCCAGACTTTTGAGAGGCTTAATCCATCAGTTTTTGCAAACAGCTTGATATCGACACAGGGTTAGTTTATTCAATGTCAATTAGTCCTCCAATTTTGCAAAACAATAAAGAACTGAGGAAAGGCAAACAGAGTGGGTCCAAACAAAAACTGAGAACAGAAATCTGAAGCCTCTGAGATACTCACTGCAGCTATGCTACAATGAAGAAAATGCAAATTACTGACTAACAGGCAAACCTCAGCTCCATGTCCAAGGTATAAACACACGTGTGCATTTGCAAACAAATGCTACAAGTCTTTACTTAGAAGCCAGTCCAGGGACGGATTCACTGGAGGTCAGACCACCATTTTTACAGGGATGCAACCAAAACTGCTCCAACTACACCTGTCATCAAGATACTTCATTTTGTGGGAAATCACAGGGCAGGAGAAGGAAGAGCAGAAAGGACTTCAGGTCCTAAAATTGATTCCTTTTCCTTCAGACAAATCAATTATTTGTTATAACACTCCTGACAGGTGAGTATTTGGCCTGTTCTTAAAAACCTCCCATCAGGGAGATCTCAAGATTTCCTCAGTACTGTATTTCACCACATAATTATCTCTAATGTTACAGGGGTTTTCCCCTTAATATAAATCCTCAATCACCACTGGTTTAGATCAAGGTTTTTTACTCCCACTACACATGCAGAGTGGGTTATACTATTCCTTTTATTCCAAAGCTTCCAGTTTTATGCCTTTCATCATCTGTCTTTTTAATCACACAATCAGAAATTTCAAGTCTTTACTCCTAAGTCATGTTTTATACATCCAGTTATTGTCGTGTCTTTCCTGAATTCTCTCTGAATTCACAACTATTCACTCACAAAAGATATGAAAAGATGCTTTTCTTCACAGACCTGCTGGAGCAAGTCCACAGGAGGCCATGAAGATGTTTAGAGGAATGGAGCACCTCACCTATGTGAAAGGCTGAGAGAGTTGGGGTTGGTCAGCCCCAGAGAGGCCTTATTGTGGCCCTTCAGTGCCTGATGGGGGCCTACAAGAAAGATGGACAGACTTTTCACAGGTGCATGCAGTGACAGGACAAGGGGTAGAGGCTTCAAACTGACAGAAAAGGTGTCTTAGATCAGATATCAGGAAGTAATTCTTTACTGTGAGGGTGGGAGGCACTGGAACAGCTTGCCCAGAGAAGCTGTGGATGCCCCTCGATGATCTTTAAGGACCCTTCCAACTCAAACTATTCTGTGATTCTATGACTTAAAGAAGGCATATTCAAATTCACACCCCAAATTATTTCACAGAAATACTGTTTTTACCAACACTTATGATTTTATAAACAAAACTTCAAAGGAGACATGACTTTCAGGGTTTGTTCAAGACAGCTGAAAGTGAGGTCCCTTCGTGTTTCAAGTTCAGCAAAGTACTGCTGTAGTAAAAGTTGCTATCCAACTGTGAAACTAGATAATTGCAGAGAATGATTCACATGCAAAAGGCACTCTTTAAAAGCTGGATTCATTTGTCATATTTGAAGCCAGCTATGGTGAGTCTGCCATGATACAACACCAAGACTGTTAAACACTGTAAGATGGTAACGCTTTATTACAGAAGCATGAACATAGAGATAAGAGGAGAGAAAAAAAATGCCAACAGAATATTAAAATCTAGGCAGCAACAATACAGGGCAAAAGGTCTCTCTCAGCCACCTCAGATGGTCATTCTGCAGGTCCTCTGCAAGATCATTTATTAAGAGCCAGCTTTAAGGGTTTGTCTATGTTCTTGCCCTAGTAGACAGAAGTGGTTACCAAACCAACACAGAATGCCAGCCAAATACCCACACAAATTGCTTTGCTCCTAGAAAACTAAATGCCTACAGCCTGCTTGAGACTTGAATATAATATAAACAAGCAAGGCAACTTTTTTCTATAGTGTAGATACAGGGCTTTTACAGAGGTAGGGCAGCAATAATACTGCCTCTGCCATACACAGAATTTTTTTTAAGATGTTAAAAAAATATTAAAAATTAGTTCATTACCATCTTTTGCAGGTACAGTTTTTCCCCTGTTAGCAGTCAAAAAGTTGTTTTCAGAAGCATTGTCTCTTTTTGCCATATTTAGGCCTATAAAAATAATACATACAATTAAATATATACATCCTAACAAATAATAATAATTTTACAGGAAGGTCATGTACAAAAACAATCTGACAGATTTGCAGATTACTGGATGCATGGAAAAATGGATAAAACTACACAATTCCTTAGACACTTGATAAATGGGTAAAACAAGACTGCAGAATTGTTTTGATGGATAAGCACAGATATTAAACCCCTTAACACATTAAACCAGTCCAAACTATCTTGCCAAACAATAAACAAATGGTCTATAAAATACTAATTTTTATATTGAAGGAGTTTTATTTAAATCTTTCAAACATTCATAACTGTAACATTCACTTTTATAGTACTTAAGATCTACTAACCAGGATTAATTTCACAATTTCTGCACTAAAGATTACACATCAAGGTTTTGAGAGAGATTTGAGATCAGATCTTCATTCAGACTACAAACAGTGATGTAAGCATGCCAATATGATTTTTAAGAGCCTAACTCTCAGAGCAGCAATGTTGTGGTATGTGTAGGAACTCGTACTCCCACCTAAGTTATAATTTGCAAAAAGTCATTTTGCATTTCTGACAGTTTCCTACCCTAACTCAATGAAGAACAAGCTTATCTGTGATTTACCCACTCCCTGTCATAAAAGAAAAATCACATCTTTATTTAACTACTTCTCCCAGCTTAATTCAGCCACAGGGACTGAACTAGTTTGCAAGTGTAGTGTATTTCCCAAAATTTTATGGCTTAGCCATTAAGGCATCAGATCAAAAAAAATAGCGTTTGTGATTGATAACACATTTCTTAATTTTATCTCAATAATTCTCTTCTAAGAAACTTGAAAAAGATCTCTTCTCATCAATCTGATGGATTATTCAAATCCAGTAGAACCAAATAAAATTTCAAAACCCCCTATACAATATTATAAGTATATTTTACTTTGCACCTTATAACCTTATCTACAAAAAGCATATTAATTTTTCTTGCATCATTACAAACCAGTGTATCGCAGGAAGAGAGTTTAAAGGAAAGAAATGTGACCTGGTGATGCACATAAACACTGCCAACCAAAGTTCTGCCTCTGCAGCTTTGTCCTTCCCCCACTCCAGCTCTGATTTCTACCTTAAAGCAAGGTATCAAATGTTTAAATTTTACAAAGACACAAATGTGTCCTTGTGACAGAAAAGGTGGTTTATGCCTAAACTGTCTGCAACGAAGCAGTCTGCGACAAAGGAAAAGTCCCTCCCATTATAGTTTAATGGGTTACAAACAGTTCACAACAAAGTGAATCGAACACTGGAAAACACTTAACAGAAGTCATCAGCTTGGATCTGCTCCTGAGCAATACTCTCAACAAACTGCTTATCCCAAGAAGCTTTTTATGCAAGATGCCCATTTATAAATAGCTTGAATCTTGTGCTAATTGTAAATACAGACACTTAAAACTTATTCCCCCTGCATTTATGCAGAGAAGAGTTACATAAGTCATCCAAAAAGCTGTCAAAATGCATCTTTTCCTGGCACCAGCCTGGTGCATTGTTTCTCTACCCTGCATATTACTGGTGAAGTGTGCAGTGTTTTAGGGTGCTTGGGTAAATTCAATGAGAATGTGTGTTATCTTCCATCCCTTAAGCTGTGCTGCCTTAGTGTGAGCCACCTAAACAGGGCTCAAAAGGCACAAGAAATGCTAATGAAATACTTAATCACATGATTACATAGGCAGCCAAACACGGAGGGGGCCAGATTATGCATGGCCAGCACTGCACACAGCAGGGAAGAGCCTGTTCTCTGAACAACTTGGAACCTGAACAGTCAGAAACGTGGATCTTTCACTCCACAGGGAGGGACTTTACACAGAAGGATTAAGTAATTTGAGCAAATTACTAAGAAACTAAACCAGAGCCAGAGACTGAGCCCATAACTCCAATCAGTAGACTGAGGCCTTATTACAAGGACAACCTCTCTCTTGTAATTTGGCACTGGTTTTACTCAGATAATTTAATTAGCAGATAAAACACAATGAGTTAAATAGTTCCTTGATCGTGTTGCCAAAAAATAAATCTCTTCAAATTCTAGACATAAAGGTGTACAGATTATTTACTAGACTTTCATTCCTTGCAAATTCTCCCGGAATATCTTAGTAAATGGAACCTCATTAAACTGAAACACTTAACTGGTATCACAGCCAATTAGAAATTACATTAATGGCTCAAGAATAAATGTTGTGGTGAGGATTTTTTTTAATAGAGTATGTAAAGAGTGGAAACTGTCATAGTACATCAAATCACTGTAATCCCTCCACAGCTACACACAATGTCCTTCCAGTACCACTTCACAGGCCAGTGAACTTCTAACCATGAGAACGTGGAGTTAATAAATAGCTTATCACCTTCTTATCTCAAGTTATGAACTAATTCCAAACAAGTATTTTAATACCTAGATTTACTAATTCTTAAAGATTAGTATCTCTCCATCCTGTGTCAACATGCAAGGAAACACTCACCAGAATTCACTTTGGAAGTTATGTGTGTCACATCTACTTTCTTGGATTTGACCAAAGGTGAAGAGCGCACAGAAGAGCTTCGTACAGAGCTTTTTTTGTGATCAGAAGCCTTGCTTATTTTGGAAAGGGGTGCAAAGATACCTGGAGAGAAAATTGTATGTGCCAACAAAGAACCATGGATAATGTTAATGTAACAACACTTTCCATCTACCATCTCTCACAGCAATTAATTCAGGGGGTTTTTCTCAGCCGCAATCATAACTTGCTATGCTGACAAAGCACTTGCAGGGTAGGAAGGACAAGCTCAAATGAACAGTGAAACCAAAATCCTTATCAAGCACCTTAAACAGAGTAAGTTGGAAGAAGTCAGTAAGACTATCAATTAGAATCTCCTCTTTGTCCTATCAGTAACATTCAGCCTCCACTGCTACAAAACACAGGACCTTTGTATATCCTGTGTGTCCATGGCACATCAATTAAAATACCTCAAGCTCAAAGTTAGAAAACAACTACAAGCATGAATATCTTACTAAGGAAGACAAAGCACGTAAAGAAACATGGCTATTACTGTTACAATACAAACAAGTAGTTTCAACAGTATGGATGAAAAACCAGGAAATCTCACAGTTTCAAGGAAATAACCAGAAATTTCCACTGATTGGTTGTTTCAGTGGTTTTGCAAATTATTGCAGCCAAAGCAGTGGGAACAGCTAAAAGAACCAATAAATCAAACAAAGCACTACAAAGAAAAGCAACAGAATCTGCTACCTGTTTTTATCCTCCCTAAAGGTTCATCTTCCAGTACTCTTTAAAGTTGGAGAGTTTAAAAATTTAAGAAAAAAGAAAATAAAGGCTATACCGCGTTTTGGTGCACACTTGAAGTACTGGACTTTTCCAACACTTCCATTGTTCTTTCCTTCTGGTTCATCCAGCTCTACACCAGCCCACTGGCCACTGGCAAATTCTGTTGTGCCACAGAATCTTAAGGTACCAACCTAAGAGGAAAAGCATCAGTGCAGAATGGGTTGGTTAAACAAGTATTGTTCATGAGAAAATAGTATAGGCTATGAAAGAGACAGCAAGTCATCTCCAAGCTTTTCATCACAAAAATACAAACATCATTTCCCTCACTTACTCACATTCCTACCTTTCGACACCCCTCAATACATTTTCCAAAACATCTTAGTCCTTCTGTGTATATTTTGCATTAAACAGCAGCCATGATTACGGACAGATCTCACCACAGACAAGAATTAGACAGTAAGAACCACTGTGAATACAGCTCTAGGTCAGCAAGGTACAGGAGCACACGCCCAAGGAGAGGTTTTACTTTCACTGTTTATACAACAAGAATTACAGAATCAGGGGCTAGGTATCTTCCTGAACTGGAGTTCCCACAGAAATATTAGATTAGAAAAATCTGTAAGGGCATAAATACATACATGTATCTATTTTTATATATACAGCCAAGGTTCAAGGGTAAACTTCAGAGCATAATCATTTTTTTCTTTGGAAAAGATTTGTAAGTCTTCTATTCCCTCCTTATGACTAAACAAAATTTTAAAAGCCAGCAAATATTTTAAACATTCACTGTTGCTTCAATATATACTATAAACTCTGAACAGATAAGCATATGAAGATTATCAAGACAGACCAGTCCTGCTGGTGGACCTCATTCTCTGCAAATACACATTATAAGCTCACACACTTCAACCAAACATGGGAGGAATAACTGAGATGCATTTAACATTGATTTAAATTCCTCTTCATATTTGATTTTTAAATTAGTTTTAGTAATAAAAACCTTTGATCTTTCAGTTGCTCAGTTTTCCTCATCTCATGTGACCTTAACACTATCAGTTCATTTTACACTATGACTCCACTGTTTAATCCAACCCTCAGAGAGTAAACAGATAGAAACAATTTTTTTTTTCCTATAAAACCTTTCAGCTACTCTTTCCTAGTGTCTGTAAGGAAATAAACATGTCCCAGAGCCTGCTCTCTTATGCTGAAGATCTCCTTTAAACTTGATTGTTACAGGCAGGTATGTCACACTAATCTAGACTGAGACCTTTTAGCTACCAACACAGGGATCAAATTCAGCCAGAGGAAGTTCAGCCAAGCAGCCCCACAGATTCCTACAATTCCTCCACTTACTTTCCAGGCACCAGGCAAAGGGCACTTACTGAGCAGAGACAAGAGATCAGCCAATACCTTAAACCAGAGGTTTAAGGGAGATGGCAAAACTGCAGGTCCCATTTTGCCCTAGGACTTGTGCAAGCAAGGAGCAGAGGATCTCTCTCACATGAGAAAGAGCAGGAGCAGTTTTCTCCCAGCTGCTGGTCTCCCTGCACTCCCATTTCATCAGATGTGATCCAAATGGACACTCAAATCTAGCAGAGCAGGAGCTGGTGGAGCTGTGGGGCCCCAAATCACGTACACATAAACACCTGCTTACACAGCTTCCTACCCTGTAAGACAACCGGAATGACAGGCCCAGTAGGAGTCAAGAGAGGAATCCATTCTCCCTCTGGCATTTACTGTGTTTGGCTTTCAAGCTTCATTAAAGCTGACATATTAGGAGACTGCAGAAGCAGGAAAGAGAACAGGAACCCGTAAATATAGCTCCAAAAAATGCTGCTGTTCCAAGTGCCCTCATCCCAGCTTCCATATTCTGGAATGAGAACTCATCCAGGAGAAGGTTAAAAACGGGGCACCATTTTCATCATCCTGTTTTCACTTTTGCTCCACCCTGCAGGAATTTAGGAGTGTCGAGGGGGAGGGGAAGGCAGGGCTGAGAACAACTTCTCCATTCAGGCTAATGGAGAAAAGGGGTGGGAAGCGATGTGGGAGTACTGCACAACAGCTCTTCGAACACAAAGGAAGGAAGGGAGGAAAGCTGACGTGGAAATGGAAGTTCAAAAAGCACAATCACATTCCTTCTTCCCACCTGTTCTAGAACAGATTTGGCTCCCTTAAAGAAAAACAAGCTACCTGCAAAGCCCTGCTGGCCTCTGGCAGCACAAAAACCCGCTTCCAACAACTTCTCAAAAAACACTGCAACAGCATAATCAATCAGAAGAATAGAAGTAACCAAACCCAGGCAGCTCTATCCATGCACAGTGAGCACATTACAGCACAAACCATTCTGTGGGCCTTCCTCAGAGGAAAGATACAAAAGAGCACCAATTTCATCACTTTCTTGCTCTAAAGCCTCCCCTAACTAGCACTTACATTATCTCCTCTTGCTGCCACTGTGATTTCTGGTAAATGCCTCCTGCATAGCTAGTGATTCCTTCACTTTTCCTGACCCAATTTCAAGAATCCACCAAATTAAAATACACAATGGAAACTGCTTTGCATTCTTGCTGGAGATCACTTTAGAACATTTCAGTTGTGACAGTTACAAATCTGAAGTTACATTAGGAAAACTACTAAAGCTAAAGCTATTCAAACATAAAATTTTGCTCACAAATGCTTTCAATCTTTACCAGGAAAAAACTATTTCTTTAAAAGAGGTCTAGCACTGTTAAATCATTTTAGATCCCTTGCTATCAGAGCAAATAAAAAGTCTGAATACTGAATGCAATATGAATGTCACAGTTTCAAATACATTTTTAAAAACGTGACTAGCATGGTAGCTTCTAAAAAGCTATTCAAATTTGAGCTAGACCTCTTACACTTCCACAGAACCATGTAACAACCCTGTTGGCACAGCACTGCTTCAAAGATTTTAGCTGCATTGCACCACTGAAATTGGGTTACTATAGGCTAAGCAGAACTGAAGGGTTTTGGTTTTTCCCTGCCTTCTGGAAACTATCAGGAGTACTTCATGAATACACACTCCTGACAAAGCTGGGCAACTCACAAAGTAATTTGTGAATTTTACCTCCACTTTGATGTGACACCAAAAACATTAATAAAAGCTGAGCCATGCTGATGTGCTATAGGAGACTGTTAAAAATCATTCACAGACACAAAATGCAGCCTGTGCCTGTCAAAACTGCTTTTCATAATAATGACTTTACCACACAACTCTTCAGCTTATTACTTTCCGTAACCAGTTCCTTGCTGCCATCCAGTGACCACATCTCCGAGAAAGCATTTGAGACCCTCAAATTGAAGTATGCCTCCAAAGGGGTAAATAAATGGACTTCAGGAGTCATGAGGGTAGTACCAGGTTGGTGGCCATACCTTCTGTCCTGCAATAACAACACGATCTCCCAGCTTCAGGCCGAGCGATAAAAGCATGGCCCTGCCTGTGACGTGGTCGTAGGTTGGAATCATGGCTTTGGAGATGTCACACGAGAGAGGCACTGCATCCAGCAGTATCTGTTTGATTTCCTTTGCACTGGCTGCTGCATCTGCCATTTCCAGTGGCATATCTACGGGATCAGGAACTACATCTGCTGGAATCTGCCCTTTGTCATTCTGTAGAAACATAATGTGGCACAGGATTTAATGCTGTTACAAGATAAATCTGAGCAGGTGAAACCACAGCATTTTATGAAGTGTTTAATCCTCTTTATTAGATATTTTTCCTAGAATATAAACAACTATGAAAACATCCACATTTTCAAATAAGGATGCCAAAACATCCTTAGATAGATAAGCTATCTTGTACAGCATCTCATTTTTGAAACTGACAAGTAACCCAACAGTTTCAAACTTAAGAACATTATTAGGACTCAGAACACCTGAAACAAAACACCTACATTTAGGAAAGCAAGGCAGACTTCTGGTCTGTAATGCCAACACTCCTCCCAAAGAATGTATCTTTACCCAGCATAAAGCTTGCTCCTTGGCAAGGCTTATTCCAAATGTAAGAGGGAATTTAATTAATGTATGCTGCATGTACAGAATATACAAATGTGATGGCTCACATCAGTACTTGAATAAATCTGTTCAGGTTTATCTGGATACAGACTATCCTAGGAGAGATGGATTAAGGACAGAGTCCTTTCCAAACACATCCCATTCCCAGAAAGCCGTGACTGTGATTCCCTGTATGTCCTATGTGACAGGACAAGCAGTTGGAGTACCAGCTCCCCTGGAGTTAACCTCAGCTCCAGGCCAGTTGCCCAGACAGCAGGTACTGTCAGGCTGCTGCAGGGACAGTTCTGCCTACACTTTTTAGCAAAGCCATTGGTTCGGCTGTCTGCCCATGTTCACAATGTTTGTGGAAAAATAACCATCTCAGTCTTCCAAATTTGTCTCAACTGAGCCCCTGGACTCAGACATCACCAGAAGCTCAAAGAAGGAACAATGGAGAGTAAGATTGAATTTGTTTTGGTCCCTTCAAAACAGACTAGAAGTTCAGTGTTTCCTGAGCCCCTTCTCAATCCATCTCAAAGTGAGAAAAGTACAATTCTTACTCTGCATTTACACTGCTGTTCCCATATAATCAAACTCTACACACTGTCTCTAGTCAAAACTGTATTGCAGGTTTGAAGAATTCAATACCTTAAAAATCTCCAATCACTCTGTAAGTAAAAACAGGCTATAGCTGGGTTAAAGTTGAGTGGGGATTTTGTTTTGAGTTTGTAGTCATCACTTTAGAGATTATTTTGGTCACATCAGTCCCACAATTCAGCCCACCAGGTGCCCTGCAAACCTCTGTGCCAACACAAAGCAGTACAGAGCAGTGGCAAGAAGGCAAAGTGGAAGCTCAGGATTTCTCTTCTCAAGGGCACAGACACATTTGCCAGCTCAGAATGTTTGTGCAACTACAAAGCAGCATTCCCTGTGACAACAGACTCCTAAGCATACAGCTGCCAGAGAACTTGAGACACATGCACAGTGAATAAAGAGACAAAACCCAATTTTTTTAAGAGATCTAGATTGAATATCATGAAGAACTGTATGGACAATAATGTTCCAGAAGATTTCACACCAACGGTGCTATATAAAATAATGACTTTGAGTACCCTTAAAACAACTGTAATTTCTCAACAAACAAAAAATAACAAAACAAAACACACCAACCCTGCATTTGAAAATACAGAACTGAGATACTCGTTTTGCTAAATCAAGAAAACCTTCCAAGCCCTTCCCCCCCAAAAATCGAAAAACAAACAAACAAACAAAAAAAACCCCCAAAAAAAAACCCAAACAAAAAACAAAACAAAAAAAACCCAAACCCCACATAAAAAAAAAAACACCCGAATCAAACACAAAACTCACTCAAAACCCAAGATTTGTGGCTAGACACATAGAGCAACACTTTGCACTCTAACCTATGCCTATTTTTAGGTTACTAAGCAGAGCAGGTGATGTTTATGCATTATCAGTTACTCATGCTAACACCAGGCTTAATGCTGAGCACAACACTGCATTTCTGGAGGGCAAAGATTGCACTCCTCCATTTCTGAAAAGATCCCCCACTGCCATGACAGCTGCTGCAAGACACCAGTGAGTATTAATAAATGAAAGCTCAAACAACAAAGAGAAAAATCTCCTTAAAGTTACTTGAACTAATGAACTAGACCGTGACACAAAAATACAAACTTCAACACACAAGTAGGACACAGCACATGAAATCATCCACTATGAGTTGTAAATATTTTTTTCTGAGGCACTATCACTCCGTGTAGCACACTTACAGCTAATCAAAATCCTGGACAGACTGTTCAGTTTTTCCAGGTACCTTTTTCACCTTTTGGTGAATCTACAACCTAACTCCTTACCCTAAAGGCAGGATTTGCTCCATGTTCCAGTAAACACTTGACAGCTCCTGTGCATAGGTTAAAAGCAGCAATATGCAAAGCTGTTCCAAAATCAAAATCACTACAGGTGGCATCCACATCTGCAATTAAACATCACATGTGAGGTATGCAAGTCTGTTACATGAACATTTCACCCTACAGATTCCTAGGGAGGACATGCATTTCTACAGTTTATGTCAGCATTTATACAGAGACACCATTTTTTATGTACCAAATGCATATGAGAAGCAATTCTACATAGAATATCAACCTTATTTGCATCTGCTTATTCATACCACGAACCAACCTGGAAGATGAGCATGTACTTTCACTCATTTTTTAATGCTGATGGCTTAACTGCAAAATTGCTGCCACTCAGGATGCCCAATCTACTGTGCCAAGATTAACAAGTGAGTAACTTCAGGTCTGCAAGTAAATTAATGTTTTAATGTTTCAGAAACATTTATATTTTATTGGTTCTAGCTGTCAAACATTAAAATGAGATGCATCTTCAACCAGTTGTTTTCCTTTGTGAGCAGGCAGTAAGGCAAGGGAAAACTGATTATACATCTGCTTTACATTGATTTAATTACTAATGGCCAAGAGCTGGTGATTGTTATAATTTCTTTGTTTTTCAAAGAACTGCACTCTGAAGGGTCTCACACTGATAGTTTGGAAAATGGAGCACTGCATTTGACTGGAAGAGATTTAGCACAATATATATTTCTATCAGTTGTTCCCAATATATCTTTCAATCTGCTATGATGTTATTACCGTTCTAGAAGATTAGAGCTTAAATGTCTGTTTAGTCTGAGGCTCCTCTCTTAAATTACACAAGAGAGATGTCATTTTGAGTCAATTAGTTACAGGACTGTTAATTAAAAATGCCAGCTGATTTAATACACAAACCAAAAGACCACAAGTATGAGCAGTAATGTTCCAATTTGAAATACCAGTGAGGAACATAAAACTTCCCACCTCAGGGCTGAAGAATCTCCTCGTATTTTCCAGTATCAGTCTCCATCCCAAAAACCACTAGCCCTTCTCACAATGCCATAAACAAAGTATATCCCAACGGCATCAACATCCTTATAGAGTTACACTAAATGAACATTTTGGGGGCAAATAAAACATCAACATATATAGAAGATACATACTTATATATGTCTGTATAGACATATTAAGTTCATACATACTAATAAAAATTGACTCCATTTTATAAAGATCGAAGGTAACAAATTTGCAACCAAAATCTAACAGTTTTGCAATTGCACTGATTGAACACAAACGTGAAAAAAGACTGCATTCACATGCCTCAGTCACAATGAGAGCCAGGTATGCAGATGCACCCTTTATATACCAAAGGTCAGAAGACATCATCAGTTTAAAACCAGGTAGAAGCTGAGGAGCTGTATACAGCCATTGAAACTTCCATGGAATACAGCCAAACATGTTCTGCACACATAGGAAGCAATTTCCAGAAATACTGGTCAGTAGCATCAGCTACTGAGCCAGCAACAGTTGTATGGATCCCTATTTTGAAAAACAACTGATGTGTGGTTTGGTTTTTTGAATTAGATTTTGTGACTTCCTCAGACAGTTCTCTCACAGCTTTGATCTATGTGGGCATAGTAGAGGTGACAGAAAAAAGATAAATATCAAATGTTACCCGGTAACTAGCCCCAAACTATCTAGAGGAAAATAATATACAATTTTCATATTTAAACCTCTAAAAAGTCAAGATCAAACTAGCTCTCTCTTGTAACAACTGAGGAGTAAATCTGTATAAAGAATTTAACTACAGAGTGTCATAAAGAAAATAGTTTAGCAGTAAATCAAAAGGAAACACCTGTGCTTCACAATGGGCGTCTCAGAGTCAGCACACCACTGTCTTGGAAAGTTATTTATACATTAACAACTATTTTTTCTCCAGTTCACTATGGATCCATCCAAAGCATATTCACCCTCTACGTATGTTCTTCCTTCTCTGCAAGCTGCCTGATGAAGTATGGAGCTAAAATTATTCTATTAATTCAGACTATCCATTGTTTCCACGTCACAGGGCACATAATTTTACGTATTTCCTGAGACAAAAAATATCAGCTGCTTATCCAAGAATTGCCAAATGCCGAGATGGAGCTCTTTAACCAGAGTGGTTTCCTTGGAAATCTGAGCAAAGTCCCACCCCTTCTGTAGGAACTGCACAGGAGGAGAACACCAAATGCAAATGAGGTCTGAAAGGAGACCTAAAATGCTGGTGCAAATTATGGAGCCCAGGCTATTGAAATGTGACATGGATTTAACTACTGTGCAGTCTGATTTTATCTTTTGTTACCAACCCACACTTGTCACCTCCTAAGCACGTCCTACCAGTAACAGCACTGCTTAACAATTACTTCTGTGGAGATTCAAGCTGTGGTAAGCAAGCCTTGGGTACTCCAAAAGCCTACCAGCTTTTCACAATCTTGAGATAGAGTCCCTAGCTAAAAAATCCTTTTGCAAAATGGCACAATCAGAAGGATATTCAGTAGAACAAATTAACATTTGTACAATTTTAGTAATAAAGTTGCTTACTGGTTTTGCTGTCCTGACCACCTTAGAAACAAACAGCTCTGGTTCAGAACCATTTCTGTATTTCCATTTGCATTAGTATAAACAGGGTTCCAATTACCAATCCTTCACAGTATCATTCCAAAAGATAGTACCTATTTATGCCAAACACTAAAGTCAAATTGTTGGACCTCCTACATAGCTGAGAAATGGGAAAAATGAGCATGTCAAAATTGCCACAGACACAGGTTTGCCACATGCCATTGCCAAATTCCCACTTCTCCTTTACCGTTCTCCCAGCATTTCAAACATACTTCTCAATGTTTAAGCAACCTTAAAAAGCACAAGATTTTACTAGAATAGTTTTATCTTTGGTTTTCTGCAAACATTCTCTTAGTTCTCAATAACTTAAGATTAACCTGTTGGCTTTCCAGTCTATTTGAAACTTCCATTGTCTCGTACAAAGCTCAAGTTTAAAAACCAGCAATGGAAACAGGGCAGTAAACCACTAAAAATAGGTTAAGAGAAAAATGAACCAATGAGACTGAATAAAAGATATAATAGGAAATATTAAGAAATATACACAGATAATAAGGAATTATTTGTGTATAATGGATAAACACACACCACACTTAACAAACCACTATACACCAGCTTAGGACCTACAAAATATGGCCAACTACATGAAACAGAGGTAACAATGCCTACCTTTTGGCTTTGCATTTTTCAAAATAACACTGATCAGTTCTGGAACATCAAAGTAGGCAGCATAATGCAAGGCATTCATATTTGTCCAGCGGCTGCGTAAGCTGCTGTCAGCACCCAAAGCAATAAGCTGTGTTGCAAATTTTACAGCAGTTTCAACATCACCTGCAGGGTAATTTTTGTAAAATATCCATTAGTGATTTATTTATTTGACCTCAAAAAACACACACATGTTTATGTGTAACACAAAGAGTACATTAAGCCCTTCAAGCTCCCAGAACTATTACTATGCTTTCTTTTTAGGATTAGGATACAGGAATCTTTACCTTTTATCATAAAGGGCTGAAATCTCTAGTATATAATAACACTACCTTTTTTTCTCTAATATAAACAATGTGTCAGCCATCAAACCCAGGAGTTTTAGTATCTGACAGAAGAAAAAGAATTACACACCACAATGCTGAAGTTTATGTTAAAAGATCTGCCAACACCAGGGAAGATGACCTATGCCAGTCCTCACTCAAACTCAGAGAAGAAGTGGGATCAGGTCAACAAAAAGTAACACAACACAGGAAAGTTAATAAGGGTGTTCAGAGTTAAACGTGCTCTCATTTCCAGTATTTATGATCATAATATGCAAACAAAGTTTATTGTTCTCTTCTGACATGAACAGGGTGAAACAAACAAAACAAAGAGAACAGCCAGTCACCTAAATATTCTGCTCCAAGAAAACTATAGCACAAACTATAGCAAACTTGCAGCTTGCACCTCAGTCTGAAACTGCCTTTGCTACATGAAATATCTGTTTAAGCTGGTACTACTGTGTGCAGTATCTATACCACTAACTCAGCTTGCTCCCCAGGGCCACAGACATAACTGCACCGCATAACTGCAATTCTGCACCTTCCTTGCTCACGGCCACTAGAAGAGAGAAAACCACACAATAAAAAAAGAATCTACTGCAAGGAACAATTCTGTAACAGGCAGTGGGATTAGCTTATGGGAGTCAATTAGGATTTTACATCTATAATGACTTTTTTTTTTTTACTCACCAATGCCGTGAGCTCCTGATTTGCAAGTGTAATGCAGGAGGGTCATATCAGTCAGTCCATCTCTGTCATTCACATTGCAACCCCTTTTAATGATCTGACAGGCAAGTGGAAAACAAGCACATTTTACTGACATCAGTAGCATTTCTTAAATTATTTCACATATATTGACTCCTGGATTCATTGCAAGGGCTAGTAACAAAGAAGCCTGCCAGAAAAGACTCTAACTGCAAAACTGAGCTACATACACAAACGTAATAAACAGCATTATAACCAACCTTCAATACTTACAGGTTTTAAAGATTCTTTATATTGCACATATACTTCACATGCTAAAAAGTTAAGCAGTTTGCTGCATAGGAAAATTATTTATGAAGCTCTTCCCTTGTTCTTTGATCTCATAACAGTTAGCCCCCCACTCCCACACACCCCCAAAAAGAAACCCCCAATTATAATATAGTAGGGTTAATCTTCACTACACTTCCCCACATGTCCAGAAATGCCTGTAATCCAGAATAAAAATAAGACAGTAGGATGAAATTACTAAAAACTCATTTTGTGCCTTGGAAATATGGCAGTTAAGGTCAGGCTTCAACCATAACTTCATATATTGGAATTTGGGATTACTGCTAAGCAGGAAACTGAAACACCAAGGTGAAGGGCCTCAACACAATTGCCTCGAGAGAAACACTGTTTACACCATCTATGCAAATGTACTGAATTTTATCCATCATCACTCTATTTCCAAATAAAAGCTGACAACATGGGGCATACAAGATATGATCAGTCACTACTTGTTAAAAGGCAGAAACTGTATCTGGGTTTATGATTAATTCTGCTTCTCAATGAACTGGTTTTATTCACTGTCAACACAGTATTTAACCCTGAGAGCGTTCAAGGATCTTCATTTGTATCTCACCTCATTACCAATAATATCGATATTCTGCTGGACCTGTGGAACCCACTGCCTTAAGATAGCAAACAATTCAGAAACTGATGTTTTGGGGTTGAAGAGTATTTCTTGGCATGCTGCATCATTGGGATCGAAGAAGGAAAACTCTGTTAAAAAAAAAAAAGAGTCCTTATGTAAAATCTTGATGTTTAACATGCATCTAGTTTTTCAAACTCAGAGAACAGCAGAGAGTCACTTCACTACTTGTAACACTGGAAAAATCAGAATGATGAATTAATTCAGAAAATTTTCTCTAACATCTGCTCTATTTTTCCTTTAATACTGAGGTCTTGCTTACACTTCTGAAAAAGTTTTGAATCAGCAACCAATACAATGGTGCTGCAAGAGTGATTTTAAGTTTAGGTAAGGAGTAACAGAGATGTACAGTGATTCTGCTAAACAGGGTTTACTGTTGTTCAAGCCAGGCAAAGGCTGCAGGTTCCAAGCTGCTCCCAAGCACAGACAAGCCTATTGATCTCTCAGGGGTCAAGTGCATACATGATTTCTCCATATGCTACAAAACATGTATTTTCCTTCTTCTTCCATCACAATTTACATAGAACATACTAAAATATAAACACTTGCTCAAATCAAGAAGGCATTCTGTGACCTCCTCTATTTTCAGATATTTCATGAATGCATCAATCCCAGCTGGTGGTAGCTCCAGGTAACAAGCATCTTCAAAAATTAAGGCACCAAACCAAGACCAGAAAAAAAACACAACCTTTTTTAAAGATTTTAAGCCTCATGTTCTTTCAGGCAACCCAAACCTCAAATGTATAAAACACCTTATTATAAAAGTATATGTTACATTATTCACAGGTGTGGGTGTGTCTATACACAGCCTCTATTTTATATGAAAGACTCTGGACAGCAATGGCTATGAGGAGAGGGAATGGAAGCAGAGGCTACTGCCATCAGCAAATGGCAAACACCGAACTTTTACCCCCACTGCAGCTATCGGGGAGCTGCCTTTTAAACAGGTTTTGGATAAACGTAAAACAGTACAACATCAGCTCACATCCATCACAGATTCACAGCTCTCAGACAGGACAGACAGGTTAAGCAACACACACCATCACCCATCTGGGTGTGTGACATAGTATAAACCAGCCCTGGGTGAATCATCCCGACCTTTCCCCAAAAACAGCATACCTGATTTCTAGATTGGATTAACAGATAAAAGCACGTACAGAGCTTGCTTCCTGGCTGTTGAGAGTTCCTCAAACTGCATCGCCTTGATTCAACAAGAATGGAAAGGGAGGACAACTTCACTGGTATTTAACATGAATTTTTATTTGCACCTAGCATATGAAAACCCCCAAACCCCTTATCTCCCAGCACTACACAAAGTGTGCTTCTTCCCTACATCCCATGCATCAACATCTACTCATTTATCCACTAATATTTACCTTCCACATAAACTACAGTTGATCTACAGCTGAAAGCTACAAAGTAAACAGACAGCTAGACAACAAGATTAATGATCTTGCACAATATTCACAGTTCTGACTCTACTAGGAAGATTTCTAGCTACACATCTGATCCAAATTACCTATCAGAAATCAACTCTAGCAGACAGCTACAATCAGCATGCTAGGGTAAAAATCTGAGACTGTATCAAATATTAATAACAACAACCCTAAGTGATTAACAGGAGATCAGCTCTAGTCTTTGCAAACCAAAGCAATGCTACAGAAAATCTGTTAAAGCAGTGAATCCTATCAAAGGATAGCAGTGGCATCTAGAAACTTTAAAATATTACTTTCTCCCCCTTTCTTCCCCAAGTATTGATCACAGCGCTCAACTATATTAAGGAAAAATAAATGCACTGAATGTAAAGACCCAGAATCTCTCTCTGTTGTGGTTTATCCTCCTTTACCCAGATTCAGCAATGTTACTGTTACACAGGTGACAGCAATCTCCAATAAAAGAAGTTTTTTTATTTAATGTGTAGGCAGAGACCAGGTAGGACAGACAGTAGTGACACCATAGGGTTATTTGAAGATATCACACCAAAACAATGTTTAAAGAAGGCAAATGGAAATTTTATCTAAGGGATAAGAAAACAGAATGGAATAAATCATGGCAGTACTTAAGAGTGGACTATCAGAGACAAGTGATGAGAATAAGACTAAACCATGTAAAGACACACCTTCATGTACTGAAATATATCATATGGAACAGTTACATTCCCAGCCTCAGTTAATTTATAAAATGGGTCTCGAGAATGCTGAGTCTGTCAAAGACAGACCATTACATGTATTTACTTTTCCTGAATGTAGCTGATTGCTCTAATGAATGCATGGGAAACACAGAGGTGGAGGGAATAATTTTTAAGGTATACAGATGCTATTAACATCTTCTGCAACATTCCAAGGCATTGTAATTGTAGCTATCAGTGAAGCTCCTTACCTACAGTGACATTTTAACATATTATATACTGTTAGAAACTTTATTATAATTTATACATGTGAAGACAGTTATTGAAGACAACCATTATTCTGAAAGCTGATCACTGACACTTGGTATAATTTTCTACCATTCACTTTACAGTCCTTACCACCACAAATGTACACTTTCAACAGAAATATCCCCTTCTAGTCCATTGTTTACACACTGAAAGCACAAGAAAAAGTGTAACTCTAGAGGTTTTAAATGTGATGTAGATTAACTTCCCTTACTTACTCCAATTTTAACATCTTAACACAATATCCAATTCTATATTGAGATGAGAAAGAACTACAAACATGTGACCACACATGCACAGAACTGTACAAAGGAAAAGATGTAATTTATAGTGTATGCAATAAGAAAAATGGAAAAAGCACAGGCCTTCATCTTTCATTTCCTTTAACAGAGAATCCATTTAATAAGAAAACTTTTTCTGAAAAAAAATAATTAAGAGTTGACAGCTTTTCTTAAAATTTATTATTCAAGTTTATTCCCTGCTGATGGCATATTCGTTTTCTGTTTAAAGTACATACCACAGTCTGAAGGCATTGGTGCTGCAGCAACAGAAAAAGTAACAGATGTTTCAGAGTTTGGGAATAAGAACCGTTCTCTTTCAATGAGGGAATCTCCCTCGAAGGAAGGTTCTGGAAGATCCTCTATGGTCATCTTCTAGAAAGCCACTTTAGGAGGAAAAAAAATTAATAAATAACCTCATTAGAAATACTCTGGATTGGTTCTATCATAGTAAGATATACTATGCAATGAGAATAAAATTTGCAAACATAAACTATTACTGCCATTACATTCTTACAAACTAATAAACTAACAAAGCTCGTAGAGTATGGTGTCAATGTTAGCCAACTTCTAGTTTTGACTTCCACCACTAAACTTGCACGTTATTAATGGAAAACATCCTATTTCTCCCCGGTTTCCCACTTGAGCAGTGAAGAAAATATTAATGCTATAATTAGCAAACACACAATGAGGATAATGGATTAGTGTGTTGCACAGCTTTATGAAAATGTGAAGCATCAAGTACCTGCCCTCATACTCTGCATGCATATTCCCTCCCTTCACCATGAGCAGGAACATGCTACCAGCTACTGCTGCCTCCTCGTTTTAAATTCTCAGCTCTTTCATCTTCCCACACACAGCTGCAGACAATTCATCACCGAGTGATTCACTCCTGGACTCACGATTCCATATCAGCTCCTTTCCCAGCTCTTCTCGATGTTTTAAAATAGCACACTTACCACAGCGTTGTAACCTTCACCCTCGTGTTGTTTCCAGTCAACTTCCCAGGCCTTACAGGAATCTGGGAGAGAGAATAAAGACTAAATGGTTGTACAGTTGTAGTGATAAAACCTAACAACCAGCCCAAGTTACATCCTAGTTATGGTTCACAGGCTAAGATCAGAGGAAAGCTGGCTGCCACTCGTAAGACATTTTATCAGGAAAATTCATTAACAAATAACAAAAAAATCGTTATTCTTACTAGAAACAGACATGATTGAACCACCAAAGGCTACATCTCACGGTTGAAAAACTGAAATTCTGTATCTTGAATTATCATTATTAAGCACTTGGAGTAAAAGCAACATTTCTACTAAACAACCTCCATTTTTATTCTGGAGATTGCTTACAGTGCTCTTTTCTCAGGAATTTGTTTAGCCTGTCTGCTTGACAGAAAGAAGTCGTGGAGCTTCAAGGAATGTTTGTTTTTATTACATTTAATCTATACCCAAGTAAACATGAAAAACTAAAGGAAGACTTATTTTGGTTTTTGTATATAACACACAGCAAGCTATATGAATAGATTTACTCTGATATTTCCCCAAATAAATCTGTCCCACTACTTGGGACCTCACAATCTACATGCTAAAAAGAAAAATCATTTTAGCAGTGCATTACAGATACTAATCTCGATGAAAATAAATTAAAGCCTCCTTTTCTTGCACATCATACACAGTTCACCTTGTCCTCAAGTTGGAAATAAAGGTCCACATGAAAAATGCTCATTTTTCTCCAACTAGTTTATTTCCTTAGTCTTACACAGCTGTACAAATTCATGTTCTGGCATGAACATCAAGGAGGAGGACACTGGAAGGACAGGACTATTTTTTCCCACAGCATTATCAAATTGCATTGGCTTACATGTTCTTTTATTCAACAAGGCCAAAAATATCTCTAATTATTTCAATTAATATTTGCTTACAGTCAGGAGAAGTTAAGAGTTTACATTTCAATGGCTTAACAGCCATCATAAACTTGACAGCAACAGCCTTCTTGTGTGAGGGACTAGAAAGTCCCTTAAGCTGCAAATGCCTAATTAACTTTCTTTTGAAGGGCAACAGTGAAATAAATCTGCTACCATCTGATATTTCTTCAGAAGCTTTGGCAAAACAAAACAAAGCTTTGTAAGACACATGAATCCACAAGTTTCTCACAGGCAGCACCTGAGATGCTCTCACAAAATGCACAAAGGAACAAGATGTGTGAGTACAGAAGACATATTAGCTGAGCCTCTTAAGCTGGAAAAAGACACAAAAGAAATTAAAAGCTTTTTGCACAGCCCTACACTGAGGGAACAAAAGGAACACAATGAAAAGTAGCCAGACCTGATTGAGCAGATGGTAACAGGAAGAGGTGAGATTTTGTAAAGTAGGACAACACAAGTTGTTGGAACTTGAAATCAACGGAGACACTTCAAAATACAAGAAAGACTGTTTACTGTACACAGGAAAGCAGACCAAACAGAACACAACCTGTGCAAGTGGCCAGGGCATCTTTTATTCTGAGGGGCCAGAGGCAAGAACACCGTTTGTATTCTGCCAAAGCAGAGCAGGCAGGGAAACAACCCGTGCTGTCAGGTGAGTGGCACGAAAACCCAAGAGCTACAATGCAGATGCTGGCCCAACTCCATATAGAATGAATTCACATGTCCACAGGAGTGCCAACACACCCAGCTGAAGCGTGCACATCCTCATACTGCGGGGTTTTCTTTTGGCTCTAGAAATGTGCCACATGTCACGACACCAGCACGGAACCACGCAATGTCAAGACAACACGTTCTGCACCCACAACCACCTCCAGAGGCTGCCAGCTCAGGTGTAAGAACTTCACACACCTACCACCACACACACACAGCTGGAAAGGCAAAGGGAAAGGAAAAGGCTGAAAATGACTTCAAAGAAAGTGAAAAGGCAAACACACACCATCCTCATAATAACTTCTGTTGTAAGCAAAAACAAAACTGCCTGAGGTATTAACAATACCCAAGACATACTTTCCACCAAGATTCGGCTGGAAAGTCCTGGTGAAATGGAATGGGAGGCTTCCAAAAGAGCAGTGACTTTCCTGTAATAGTAAGAACAGTTTAGAGCAGAAACTATTAGAGAAATTACATGAAAGAAAAGACAGAGTTTTTCTGTTCACAGCGTTGCCGAACTACCGCTGAGCATAGTTTAGCACAGCAGAGAGTATCATACTTACTATTTGCCAGCCATACGTTCTTCCAACTGAATTATATCTGAAAATGAAGAAACAGAAATATCAGGGGAAAAAAACTTCTAAGAGTCACCAGATGCACACACCCTTTTTCTGACAAAACTGAAGAGCAACTAGATATCCACACATTACACAGGAATGCATGGTAGTTCTGTATATACATATAAAAAAACTTCCATAATAGAGGATCCAACTTTTTCATGTACTCTAGCTTCTAATCTGTGTTAAAGCACAAAGCTTTCCTGCAAGTGCTGTAAGAACTCGCAAATGTTAAAGCACTTCAAGCGCCAACATGCAGTTGTGCTGGGCTTTGATAGCTGAACCTGCCACAAATGTGATGCTATTTTTGACAACAACTATGTATAATGGACTCCTTATCATGTACTTAGATGTGCTCCAGAAAAATTAAGTTCAGAGAACAAGTTTCTTGCACATACACCATCTGCCCACTTCAGAACATTTACAGCACGAGTGGTAGACATGTTACACACATGCAGGTACACTCTAGGCTTGGGTGGTGTGCAGGGCCTTCTTGCAACATGGCAGTGTTTTCACAGAATCACAGATTCACTGTATCGTCAGGGTTGGAAGGGACCTCTGGAAATCATCCAGTCCAAGCCCTCTGCCAAGGCAGGGTCACCTGGAGCAGGTGACACAGGAGTGTGCTCAGGTGCGGTCTGAATGTCTCCAGGGAGGGAGACTCCACAACCTGCCTGGGCAGCTGTGCCACTGCTCTGCCACCTTCAGTGTAAACTTCTTCCTCGTGCTGAGGTGGAAATTCTTGTATTTAGTTTAGGGCCATTGCTCCTCGTCCTATAACTGGGCACCACAGAGAAGACTCTGGCACCATCCCCTTGGCACCTGCCTTCAAGACATTTATATGCATTAATGAGATCCTGTCTGTCTTCTCCGGACTACACAGGCCCAGCTCCCGCGATGCTCCAGACCCCCACCGTTGTGGCCTCCGCTGGACAGGTGTTTTGACAAGCTGCAAGTTCCAGGGAGCTCAGGTCCCGCACTCACCAGGCTCCTTCCGCTCGCTCGGAGCTCCCCGCGNGCCCCCCGCGCCCCCTCCCCAGCACACGGGCAAGCACCGCGCTCAGGGGGCAGCACCAGAGCGAACCCTCCCGGAACCGGGGGGCTCCCGGCCGCCGCCGGGGCACGCGGTGACGCCGCNGGCGGCCGGGCGGGCCCGGGAATGCGGGGCGGGAATGGGGCGCGCGTACCTGAGGGAGGCAGGCACGGGGCCGGCGGGACAGGCCGGGCTGCGGGAGGCGGCGGCACCGCCGGCACGGCTCAGCTCCCGCCTCAGCGGCGGCACTCGCCAGTTATCTCAGTAGCCGGGTATGAATGGAAGGAGCAGCTCCCAAGAAGGGTTTTCCAAGGGTGCTCGTCCCATGCTGTAAAATCTAATGAGGATCTAAATCCAAATATGGGCAGTCTCCGGGAAACGCCTGCGGTAGTAAACCCAGCCCAGGCTGCCCGAGGGGAATTTGACCTGGATAAGACCTCAGCCAAGCCCTGCTGTATTTTTATGCTCTGCATGGGTCACTATTAAGTAAACATAACTGATGTTTACCATCAGGTTTTTGGTGTTGCTTTTCCAGTGATAATATTAAAAGGGGTGGGGGCAGGACAAATAATAAGAATGGCAAGTGGAAATGATCTCAAATGAAGTGCTGGAAAGGTCAGGAGTTACAATTTCTCTCAGCTGCCGGAGACTAGAAAACGGAAAAAAGGAGAGCATGGAATTGCAGTTGTGAGAGTAAACGTGCTATCAGATGGCTACAAAAAAGCTAGGACAATTCTTCCACTTACAAATGTTCCACACCTCGGAAAAGGCAAAGAAAAAAATGTGTTCCAGGAAAATGCAGGCCTGCTATTTTCACCTCAAGGCTACTTAGGTTCAAACTCTTTTTATAAAGACAAGAATATAAGCAAGATCAAATGTGAGCTTTGTACTGGCACTCAGTGTTTGCTTTTTTTTGAGGTGCTTGGTGCTCTGGGCAAAGGAAATGTTTTATTGCTGATACTGAATAACAGACTTTCGTGAAGAGCCTGGAATGGAAATTATTAGCAGTTCTGGAGAAGACTAGAATTTAGGAGAACTTCAATGAAGGTAAAGCACAAGCACAGGGGGAAACAGTGTTAAGTAAAATTGAATGCAAAGTACTGAGCTGAGGGACATTAGTGATGACATCCTGGGATATCATCCTTGGAACCAATCTTTGTTCCATATTTTCCTTTAATGTTTTTTTGGGGAAAAAAAAAAAACCAAACAGAAAAACAAACCAGCAAACTGATGAGCTAAAAGAAGCAAGAAGGAAAGAATTGCTGTTAGAAAGAAATGAACCAATAAGACTGAGGTATGGGATCATCCCATGGAAGTGACTGAGGAACCGAATGATGCAAGACAAGCATCATTACCAACATGAAGTAATGGCACAAAAATCAAACACTTATCTTAGGATGTGTAACTGGAGAGTTGTGGCAGGGAAGTGAAGTGCTCATGCCAGCAGGTCTGGCCATCTCCTTGAGGAATCGCATGTGGGTGTGAGCACCCTTCTTTAGTGAGCAGCAGCTAAGCTCCTGTGCCTAGAGCGGGTTTGTTAGCACAGCCAAGGAAAAGAACAGTCTATTTTAGGAGGTTACCAGAGCATGGCTTGTTTAATGCAGCAGAATGAAAGCTGACACAGAGGATATAGTTGCCATCTGCCATGAACCACGGAAAATGGGGTGTGAATTCAAAGGTGGCATTGAATATGAGGACAAACCTGTGCGTGAATATTTTTATGCTGGAAAATGAAAGCAAGGACCTAACAAAGCATCTCAGGTTCTAGAACATCCTTCTGATCAGACCAGCAATGGCAGATCCCCAAACATTTTAGCTCAGAGTGAGTCCTGTGACTTAGTGCTGCAACTGCAGAGGAGACTGGATGTCACTGCCTGACAAAACCCCTGCCTGTCTGGACTTCCACCTCTGGGCCCTGCAATGGAAATTTTAAAAGAATACATATTTAAACCACTTTCTGTACCTTAGCACATTATCTTTGTCAGCCACTTCTACAAGCCAGGATGTGAGTGAAAATAAAAAGTCTGTTCAGCCTATCCTGTCTGACTCATTTGGTGCTGCCATGGGCAGCAAAGCTGCTGAACACCTGGAGAACTCAAAACAATGGGCTGCACCAGCTCTGACCACCTCAGGAGGAAGATGGGGAAACAATGCTTGTGAGCAACAAGCCTGTTTCAAGTGAAATATTATTTCTTTTCTTGTTTCTTCTTCGGGCAGAAATAGAGCATTACTAACCAGTTCCTTCATCTACACAGATTTACGTATCAGAGGAAAGCAACCATTAAAATGGTTTGGGAAGACATTGCAGCTTCAAGTAGAGCCACTCTAGAGCAAGGCTGATGGCAGCAGGGAGGTTCTGACAGTGAATGTGCTCACATAGCAGGGTCAGTGCAGCTTCGGGACCGCAGGCATGTTCAAAAACAATGGATACTCCAGGAGATACCCTCGGAGCTGGGTGTGAAACAAGGAAGCTGTGTACCCACCTGTTTCTCTCCTACAAAAAAGCTTTCCAGACCCACAGCCTGGAGCCTGGCACATCATCCAGAGCCACTCTCTTCTCAGTGTCCAGGCAGTGAAAGGAGATTGTCTCCTCTCCAGGGAAAATGCCTGCTCCACACACTGCTGGGCAGCAGCTGCCACGCTCCAGCCTGCCGGTGGGTCTGAGGTGGTTTCACACAGCTATCAGTGCACACACTCTGTGGTTAGAGACACTCTCTGAGAGAAAGCCAGGAGCATTGCTGTGTTTATCTCAGTTTTCAGGGAAAGCCTGAGACACTTGAGATGAGGGAACCCATCGGGAACTGGAAAAGCCGTAAGACTAAATAGCTGCACGCTTTTCTGTAGCATCTTGGGATATTTTTCAGGAATACAAATAACTGGACCTCACCTCTAGATCCAAAATCAATACTACCAGCTTCCATTAGAAAGTGCTGAAGCCACTGCCTGCCAGTTAAATTGCCAGTCCCTCACCTGAAAGGAACTCGCTTGCCTTGAAATTGCTCCACAACCACAAACCTGCTTTCACTCATGCAAACTGATGTAACTGGCCAAGGCCAGTGGAACCCTCTCCTTTTAATTGTCTGGATTTGCATAACTCAGGAAATCTATACTTCAAACTTCATGTTGTTTCACACAGTTCTTTGTCCCAACTCTTCTCTTTTGGCAGTCACTGTCTCACCCACTGAAATCAGCAGGGAATGTATTGATTGGGGCAGAGAACAAGCATCTAAACACCGATGGAATGCCTAGCAAAGAGAAACTGTGACTGACTGACCAGAACACACTTTCCAAAAATAACAGACAAATGTAAATATATCTCACAAAACTACTGCTGACACCAGTCATACAATTTTTCCTTACTCCTTTGGGTTACCTGAGTGTACCAACAGCCCCCAAAATGACTCTCTTTAGTTTTCGACTTCTATTTCTTCCTTCATTAATTCCTTTACAAAGTATTTTTGCTGGAGAGGGAAACCAGTTTCCTAGCTGTTTTCAACTTCTTTTTTTTTCTTGTCCTGCTGCTGTTTAAAAAAAACAGAGGTTTTTGCAAAACAGGTTTTTTGAAAGCATTGAGGTCACATTTATTGCCTCATGCAATCAGAGTGAACCACTTTACTTAGAAGTTAGAAATAAAATTTAAAAAACAAAAATACAACCAGTTAGTTCTGGGAAGTTTAGCACTGGCCCAGAATCAAGATGAATTTTGTCTTTCACTTGCATCATCACCACTAATAAAGGCTCTGTGTAGACTCACTGGTTCAATTTAATTCTTTGCAACTACATTTCCTTCAAACCATAACACTCCTATTCTTTACCATTGTCAACAGGTTTCCACAGGGGAAACAAAATGAAGCTTCATGTGTATCTCTGCTAGTGATTACAGAAAGGAGAGAACCTACTCCCTATCCCAAACTAGTGTCAGCTCTGCAGGAGAAGGTGAAATAAAAAGCAACTATTTCTTATTTACTTAGTGCTATCTAGGCCAACGATATGAACAGCTCCATGGCTATAGTCAATTTGCTCCCACAAAAGAAGAAAAAGCACATTTCTTTGAGAGTAAAATAGCTCTTTAAAATTGTTGTTATCACTCAAGTTCTCCATAATTCCTCAGTGAGCTCTTATCCACAAATACAAACCTTAGATTTTTAAGACTTGGTATAATCATTTATGTGCATTACCTATTTTATCCTCTCTTTTGTTGTATGATCATGAGATAAAGTATTTTCCTTATAATTTTTCATGAGGTAAAGCATCAGGGTTTTTCTGAAGTGCCTCAGAAGTGCAAAGCAATACATAACTACTTAATAAGAAGAATATTGATGAGAAAAATGCAGCTACATAAGTGTTTGGAACCAGGCACATCAGAGATCCTGCTATCTCACAGAAGCTAATAAATCTGATGCAACATTCAATAGTCATATTGCATATACATGCAGACAGCCATGAAAGTTAGGATAAAACAGATTCCTTGTTAAAACACATTTTCTATGAGCCTGGATCTTGATTTAGTAATAAATAAATAATAAAATGAGTATTGGTTTACTATTAATATTTAAACTAATAAATGACTGCATAATAAATAATCATAAACCAGGATTTTGCATTTCTTTAGCCATGCATTTATTTCCTGCATGATGTGAAAATAACTAGAAAAAAAATCCAAACGAAAGTAACATGACTGATCAAAGGCAAAGGGAAGAAAAAGAACTTCCTAAATACAACCACCAGCTCACAAGGAGTTTATTGTCAAAATTCCCAATGCAAACAATGGAGCTGTTGGAGCTGCTTTTTGAAAAAAAGACACCAGAGATTTCACAGCACAAATATTAAGCAGCTACATAGAAATGTCTCTC
The DNA here is from genome assembly GCA_013399195.1 of Dicrurus megarhynchus. Classification (NCBI taxonomy): domain Eukaryota; kingdom Metazoa; phylum Chordata; class Aves; order Passeriformes; family Dicruridae; genus Dicrurus; species Dicrurus megarhynchus. Next base: position 17,418 of record VXAD01010042.1, on the reverse strand, counting down.
ACGTCATTAAGAGAGGCATTAAGGCTACTTGCTTGTTCTCCTGCATTTTCCTAGACTAACTGTGGAGGGCTACAGCCTCCTGACCATTAGCATCACCAGGATGAAGCAGCTGCCTAAATCTGCTCCACGTCTCCACTTTGAACACATTAGATAACATGCCCGAAAGGGAATACAGAAAGTGTTGAGACTGTTCTGTAGAAAACATTCTGGTGAGACACAGAAGCAGCCAGAGCCTGAGCTAAATGACTGGCAAGAAGCAGAGTCAGGAGGTAAATACCTGATGCTTCCCAGAAAAGCCTTGAGGGAAATGACTATGTCATCATGTACATTAAGTGCAATGTATGCGTTCCTGAAAAATTACTTTGGAGAAAGCACAGAGTTTTAAAAATCTTCCTGGGAATCACTGTAGTGCCTTCTTCCCTGTAAAAAAAGGTAATTCTGCTGCCTCTGCTGAAAAGATACAGAGATTTGTACAACAGGGCTACAGAGAATAACAGCTTCCCATGCAGATATTCAGCTATTGCAGTCCAGCCCCGAGGAATGAATCATGTAAGCGGTCACTTAAAATCTGAGAATGTTTCATAGGCTTGGCAGCATGTAAAGACTTCTGGGAATTGGGCAAGATACCCATGACCACGCAGGGGGAAACTGCTAGAGAGAAGCTGTAGACTTCTAGTCAGTGTTAGGGTTGGCCACTGTTGTCTGTAACCCCTGCAACACTGAGGAAGGGCCACCTTCAGCAGAAAAGCTGTGTCTGGAAACTAAAAAACAAATCCATTTAGGCCAGTCTGGGAAGTGAAGAGGGAGGTTGGGGGTGGTTGCTATTATGACCCTCCTCCACATGCCACCCTTCATAAATAAATACTTGGAAAAGACAAGGCTCTTCTGCCTCATCCAATTCCTACTTTGGCTTCTTTAGTTTCTCTTTCAGAGTAGTATTATAGCATCCTGACCTTAGAAGTGATTCAAACAATGGGTTTCACCTTCCCTTCCCTTCCCTTCCCTTCCCTTCCCTTCCCTTCCCTTCCCGCACCTTCCCGCACCTTCCCGCACCTTCCCTTCCCACACCTTCCCTTCCCGCACCTTCCCACACCTTCCCTTCCTTTTTCTTTTTCAGATATGTGTCTGTATTTTTAATTTATTAATTTATTTCTTAGAGTTGTAGCTCATAAAGCCTTGCATTTAAGAGAGCTACACCCTAGCAGATGAAAAAGAAGTAAAGGTAAGCAAGTCACTTTTGTGAGTTCAAATTTTATCCCAAGACACCCAGACAAAGGGAAAAAATGAATTTTCATTTAATTTTTATTTTAATTTGAAAATACACAGTTTGGATCCACTAGATTCAGATGGCATCTTAACAAGATATGCAAAACGTATTTTACTTAATTACTTAATTCAAATACTGTTGTTATGCAGTTATGATTTTCAGGTTGGGAAGCTATCTAGAAGGGAAAAAAAAAAATTTTCAAGAATCATCATCTGAGAGGAAGGAAAAAACCCTGAAATCTTGTTTGGAAGTCTTAGAAGGAAAAAGTAAACAGCTTGTCACTTGCAAGTAGGGGAAAATGAAGGCTCTCAAGGCAAAAGTCTTAACAGGCATTTCTGACCCATTTGATTTCCTGTCTTTTACTCTCCAGCGGGTGCATCTTTGGCCAAGGTCACCTTTCTCTTAGTTAAGGAGTATCTAATGATGTTTATATGCCATGTTCAAACAGTTTCCCTTCAAAAAGGCTTCAAAACACAGCCTTTTCCTTTGGATCTCTGCATTCAATTGTATGTTATGTTTTTGCAACGAGGGAAAAAAGGAGGGACAGGTACCAAGTCCTTCTGCCCCCCCATACAGCACAGAAAAAGAAATCTGCCTTTATAAATACAACACTGGTGCTGACTGGCTGGAGCCTGCTTACCCTAATGGGCTTAAAATCTTATTTGCAGAGGACATCTGTCAAGGCAGAAGTGAGGTACGCAAGTGCTCTTAATCCATTAGCTCTAAATCCAGCCAAGCTCTCACACTCCTTTTCTTGAATCGAAGAAGAAAACCCAAGTGGGAACGTACAATGGGACAGGGCACAACTTCAAGAGTGGATCCTCTGCAATAAGCAAATGGGATTTCAAAGCACACAACAAAGAAAACTGACAACAAAACTGGGATCATGATGGAAAACTCCTGAGAAAGAGGCCAGTCTGCAGCTCAGGATGACACAGTGAGTTTGATTTTTACTTGTTTTTTCCCTAGTTCTTCTGGATTTTTAATCGAAAATAAAGACGAAGGAAGGATGGGCTGCACACCTTCTCACAGTGAGACTGCTGCAAGAAGTGGTCTTAAGGCTTTGAATAAACCCAAAAGTGTTTTGCCGATTGATTCAAGAGATAAAGGAATCCCTCTGCTGGTTAAAGGTTCATCTTGCTACAATATTGATGAATATGGGATCCAGAGGAAGGACTACCTGGAAGAAGAGGAGGATAGACTGTCAGAGCAGGACAAAAATGATAGTTTGCAGTTATCTTCCAAGGCTCATTCAGATTCCCAAATTTCCAGGGAAGACAAGAAAATTGAGAGGACAGCTACAGATGCTGAAGTCATTATGTCTGAACTGATTGAGTCTCAAAAGCACATCACTGAGTCCATAGAGATCAGAAAGCAAACCTCCTGCAAATCAGAACCATCAGCTTTCGTCTGGGATGACAAGAATGAAAGCAACGCAAAGCAAATCCCAAAGAAAGAAAAGAAGAAAAAAACCAATAAGCTGGCAAAGCAAGGTCAACCCAACAAAAGTAAAGAAAAGCCCATTCTGGCCCCATGCGAGACAGAGAGGAAGGTAGACTTCCCAGAACTGCTTGTCAAGGCTCACCAGAGTGCGTACGCCTACTTAAATCCCAACCTCTCCAAGTATGAAACTATTCTGCACATGGCCAACCAGGCCACCCAAACTCAGCTCTTCCTACAGCAGATGATCAGCTTCCTTGTGCTTCGCTTTGATGAAATCAACCAGCTCTTGGAAGAAATTGCCAATGACGGGGAAAATCTTCTCAGAGATGTAGGTGGGAATCTGGCATGGCCAGCAGAAAAAGACGATTTGAAGGAGCACCCTGATCTTCTGCAACAACTGCTGCAGTACACGGTCAACAAAATGCAGCTGGTGAGTGGGATGCTGGCCTCCCTCACCTCCAATGCCCTGCAGGAGACGTGCAGCTACCTGCAGTCTGCTGCAAGCAACTTGGAAGGCAAACTGAAAGCAAAGCAAAGCTTTGATGAGCACCTGCTACGGACGGTAAAGCTGCTTGAAGCCTCAACTGTGGGACTCTCTCAGTCCCACAGTGATGACAGGACTCTATATTCTGAGGACAGCGGCATTGGTGTGGACAATGAATCTCTCAGAGAGTTCAGTGCTGTCGGCCAGCAGGGAGGACAAGCAAGTGATTCCTGTGCACACGGACATCCATCCCAAAAGCATGCCAGAACAGTGGAGCATGTGAATGGTGGGACGGCATCAGTGGGAACAGCTGCATCCCATGGCTGTGCACTTGAAAGGCATTTTAAAGACGTATTTCATTCATGCCTGCAAAGTAGGGAAGTGACTTCTTGTCAGGGTGGGGTACCAGAAGGCACTTCTGCCATGCCCCAATATGCAAGCTTGAGCAAAAGCCACTCCTACAACTCCTTGCAGTCCAATTCTACTCAGGAAGGTGAACATTTCAAAATCTGTGAATCAGCAGATTTTCCTTCTGATGAAGATGAGGAGGATGATGATGATGAAGAAGAAAGCACACTGGGGGAGGATGATGACAACACAAGTTTATCAGAAATGGGGAAGGATGCTCTGCCAAGGAGGTCCCTGTCTTCACCTGCACTCACTGATAACGTGCAAAGGCAGTCCGTCAAGAGGACAGAGAATGTAGATACAGAAGAAATCATTTTGAAGATGAAAGATGCCATCAGTGAAAAAATCAAGTTCGTCCCGGCTAAATCCAGGCGTAAAGAATGGGTAGAGGATGAGAGCGGAAGAGCAGTCCTAGCAAAAAGGCCCAGTACAGCAACAGGCAGACAGAGAACCTTTGGGAAACAACGACGGTCCAGGTCAGAGGAGTCCCTCAGAAGCCAGGCAGAGGACCCGACTCTCCTAGAGCTTCAGAGGACTCAAAAGGAGCTCAGCAAAAGGCTGGAAATGTTGTATGGAAAGGATATAGCCAACAACCTGGAGCTTTGGAAATCAAGAACAGCACCTTATTTGCAGGATGAGCAAATTACATCTAGGTCCTCCCGCAAACTGAAGGCAGGCCTCTCAAAAAATTTCAGCATCCTGCCTAACCAGGATAAAGTCCCTTTGTTCACATCTGATCAAAATCCTGCCCATCCACTGAATGAAAAGAGAGGCAGGAAGCCTGTAAGAGCTACTGTGCCTACCCAGGAGACATCAGGAGGCAAAGAAAATGAGCCTCCTGGAGCACAAATGCTCAGTGGCAGCAGCTGTACCCCGCGGCAGTCTGTCAAAAAACTTATTGAAACCTTCAGTCCTACTGGTGATCTTGCAAAAGCCACACCTCTAAGACCCTTAGGACCAATAAAGTGCATCAGAAAATTTGGACTTCCAGTCATCCCACCCACCATTCCCTTTCAGAGAGGCCTGGCACCTTTAAATCTTAAGCATCGTATCTCACCAGTAGAAGACACCAACACCAGCGATGTTTCTTCTAGCTTTCCAAATGCCTTTCTTCCTGCACCACCTGCAGAATTAAGTAAGAAGGACACAAAGGAAGAGACTGATGAAGACATTGAGAACCTGCCACCACCACCACCTGAAATGTTAATGGACACTTCTGAAAATTTATCAGAGCCTGAAGAAACTGCAAGAATAGAAGGAAACTCTTCAGAAGATGCCAAAAAAACCACCAAACCAGAATTGCACGCTGCTAAGAGATCACAAGTTTCCCCAAAAATGAAAGCCTCCCTTCAGTCCATTGACTTATTGCCCAGTAAAAATATCAGCGGCCCCAGTGCGGTGACTAATAAAGGTCTAAGGAATAGCAGGACAGGGGATGAGAAACTGCAGAGGTACTCTCTGGAGCTGAACCCCACCAACGTGCACATCCCTAGCCAGGAGGAGATATTAGCAACCCAGAGGAAAGAGGCTGCGGATTTATACAAGCAAACCCACAAAATTATTCCTCTTCAAAATCCCAGCGGGGTTTCAAACCCACACAGCAGCAGCTCAGAGAGCGAGGGGCCCAATCCACCGGCAGCTTCAGTGCCATGCCAGAAGCACGGCTCTCCCGATTCGCTCCGCAGCAATGAAAAAGGCTCACCGTTTGCCAGGAGGGTCTCCCCAACGAGAACTCCTCCTTCACCAACTGAGAAACGGCTTTTCAGCCCCCCAGCACATCACAGACACTCTCTGCAGGCTTTTAGCAACACGCAACCGAGCTCACCCACCACGCAGAGGAAACCCAGTCCCCCCTCTAGCCCCAGGGTGCCCAGCCCACCCTTGCAGAAGAAGCTGCCCTCTCCGCCACCACAGCGAAAACCACCCAGCCCTCCTGTGGGGCACAAGCAAAGCTCACCAACAGCACAGCGGCTGGCAGGCTCCCACGCTCCATTCCCCACCACCCCCTCCCCACCAGCCTCCCCATCTCGCTCCTACAAGGGGCCAAGAGCTGGGCTGGATGCTGGGGACGAGCACCAGCTCTCCTCCTCCAAGAGGGGCAGCAATGTCCATTCCATATTTTGCCCGGCCACCTCTTCCTTATTCGAAGCCAGACCTCCACTGGTACCCACCACATGCACTCCCGAGGTGACCAGCCAGCCTGAAGCTGCATCACATTCCCAGAAGAGCAGTCTGCTGTTCCGGCAGCCCGGAGACCGGACCAGAAAGCCGTCCCTGAGCAGCACCAATCCTCAGCCGTTCGTAAGGAGAAGTTTCTCTGACCGCCGGCCAGGGGTCCAGCTTCATCTTCCAGCTCCTCTGACAGCCAGCAGTGAACCCGCACTTAACCAAGCAAGGTAAGAAACTTCATGCCAGAAAAGTGGACCTATAGCACTGTGTTGGCTTTCTAAACTTCTGAAGGGAATTCAATGTTGTTAAGAGGTTTCCCAGAAAGATGTTCATGTTTAGAAGAGATGGCTGTATGATCATTGTCAGTCCCTTCCAACTGAAATAATCTGTTCTATTTACTTGCCTCAGATCTCAGTAGACTACCAGTATGAATGAAGGGAAGAGTTAACTCTCCATGGCTTGCTCAAGCCTTACCCTTACACATAAGCTGTGACAGGCAGCCCAGGGAAAATTCAGTGTTGGTTTCATGGCACAGAACTCCCCTCATTTGTGTGGGGGCAAAGGGCTTCCATATTCAATTCTTAAAAGCTCTGAAGTAGCCCTCAGGTTATAAACATAAATATTCATGAGAAGATAGGCTTGAGCCAAGACAAAGGTGTTGTTCCATCATGAGCCTCTAATCCAGTATAAACTGTTCATCTGAAAGCTGTGAGAGAATGTTTCAAGTCAGCTGGCAAGAATGAGAGACAGATACTGTGTAGGAAAGGATCTGTGTGCACATAATTATAGGCTGGAATTATGAGCTTCTTGTGCACGCTCTCAGACCTGGGTGCTGATTTCAAGTCTGATGGGTCCACAGCCCAAGCCCAATTTTCAAAGTGGAAAAGCGTCCCATGGCTACTGGAGATTCATTGCTCTGAAAAATAAATCAAAGCATCAACACATGCCAATTCCATGTTTGCAAAAATTGGTGGCCTCTTATTAAAAAAATGGGCTTAGCTTTAAATTTTGTTTATCACCTAAAAAAAAAAAAAAAAAAAAAAAAAAAAAAAAAGAAAAGGAAATAAAAAGAAGATTTTGGGAAAA